>OY796658.1:66849027-67449027 GCA_963680705.1 Rhagium mordax
ATTTATTTATTTAATCAAACTTTAAGGTCGATTTTGAACTAAACGGTTACATGTATCGACTTGAATGAAGAGTACATAAAGTTTTATGATTTCAATTCCCTTTAAAAAGGCGCCTTAAATGTTATGATACCTATTAAGAAAAAAAAAGATATGTGATAAATACATTTATATTTGAAGGTAAAATGCCCTCTGGTGACGTGATAATGAACTAATTTATTTTTAATTATTATTATTTTTATTTATTATGAGAGAGCTTGTTGCGCTTAATGTGTGTGCCAAATATCAACTTGATTGATATAGAATTAAGTGAATTATATGAAAAAGAAAGAAAAAAAGCATTATTGACTTGTAACATCCCAAAGTTTCCTGATGCATTTTCCGAACACCTTGTATATCACACCAAATTTTTTTACGCATTTATTTTTGTGGTAAAATTAGTTAAAGTAAAAATTTGGCCAGATCACAGCATCAAACCAATTTTTATGATGAATAAATTGATAAAAATAAATTATTAAAATAGGTACCATCTTTTGAGCGTAAAACATTTAAATATATTTTTGTAGACACTAAAATAATACACGAGAATAATTTATAAAGCGAATTAAACATTGACCTTTTCAAATAGTTCTTAAAAATCGTTAAATAGACTCAAAATACGGCACCGCGCCGTCATACCCTTATTCTTATTTCTTACAACTGTGTAAACAAATAAAATATAACGGGCGTTTTAAAGTAGTTTTTTATAATGAATAATGATTTTAAATTTTCGAATGCCAGCATCACTTAATATTAACGTGGGTGTTTTTTAACGCATAGTTTATATCTTCCAAACTAAATAAGATGTGAGTAAACAGTTATTTTTAGCTTCATACAACCACGGCATCCTTGTACCAAACCCACCATTTTGCATGTTGGTTGGTACACAATTTTGTAATATTTTTGCGTTAGTTTGCATTTCTTTTCAAAGGTTAAAGGGAAAAGGTATATACAAGTATTTTAATATTAATGTAGTGTACAGGCAGGCCGAGGCAGGTATAATAACCGAATATTTTTGCTGGTACCTCGTAATAAAATGTTTGGTAAAATTTTGTATCTAAAGTAGAAAACAGGGTTAAGGTCAAATCACACATTTACGATAGATACATTCAGCATTCAGTGAAAGTAGTCATTCAGTAAACAAGACAATGTACAGGGTGGCCCGTTCTCCTGCTTTAACAAGGGCTGTATAGTAAAGTTGTGTTTTTTTTAAATAAAACGCTCTATATGTTAGTACATTTCTATGTAAAATGTTAGATCGAAATCATATATATGAAAAGAAAAGTTGATCGATGGAGGTCAACATTGGAAAATTAATAATTTCAACCTACCTACTAGAAACTGTTAGTCAGTTTACAGAGTTGTTTAAACGTTGGTAAGTCACGAATATTAACTGGAACACCCTTTATATTATTTCTGGATGATACACAGGTTCCCTCCAAAGTTCCTCGTTTTCACGATATTAGGCAATTAAGTTATAATAGTTATTAAACAAAATCCTAAACGAGAACGAAAATGTTATAATAATAATATTCTGAAACATAAAAAACTGAACATTTTTACATGTCAAATATCATGAACTTTGGGTAGGTATATGTAATGGTGTTCCGTTTCAGATTTTTTGTGCTCTATCGAAGTTTAAAACTTTGAAAACTGATAGCTGATTTAAAATTACCCTGTATAAAAAATTCAAATTATCCTATTATTGTTCTGTAGAACAAGTTATGATACACAGTGTTATGTGCCAATCATTTGTGTAAAGTTGCAAATACAAATAATATCTAGTTCTAGTACATATTTAAATTTTTTCCATCTGCCAATTTAAAAAAAATGCATATACCTTACTCAAACAATAGATACTTTAGACACATGGTGCTTTCCGTGAGTTTGAATTAAAATTTTATGTAAAATCTGAAAACGTAAAACCATACAGGGTGTTCCGTTAAAAAAAATTCAACTTATCGTCCAGTATAAAAACCAGATATTATTGAATACTTATAAAAGTAAAAACAATTTTTATTTCAATATTTTTTTTATAACGTCTGCTCTGCTCGTATAGTTTCATGTTGAAAAGGCCACCCTGTACATTTAAAAATTTATTCACAATTCTGATTTATTCTAACTACTTAATTAGAGAATTTTATGTGAAATCCATTGGATAATTGGGTGTTTTATTAAAATGTGTATAGTCGACCTAAATAACATCTTCACTGCGACGTTTTATCAAGAAATGGCGACAGATGTCCGCCCACGCCACGGAAGGATTCTGATTTGACACCAAAACGAAAACAGTATCTTTGATGACACAATTATTTAATAAAATTAGAGTGCTCAATTTGCCATAAGATGATGTTCCTGCATTTTGTATATATCATAATTCAAATTATATTGATGAATTGATCCTGAAAACTTTTAATTATTTATTAATAATAAGGTATGCGCATGATTTTTGATTTAAATGTAATTTTGTAAATTAACTTACTAAATGGCTATCGCAATAATAAAAAACGGTTAAAATGTAACCCATTATCCAAAAAAAATTAACAAAAATTGGTTATTCCAAAAATGACTGTGACGTCATGCAAATGGCTGCTGTGGTGTTGTGACGTCAGAAACTCGCATTTCCATTTAATGCTCGATTTAATGTTTGTTAAAATAGCGTTTAATGCAGCATTTTACAATGGAAAACAAGGATATTATTGATATTAAGCATCCAAGGTACTGTTAAATACCGCAGTGCCAGTCGTCCATAAAAAACACCAGAAAAAAGATTTGTCTCATTACCAATATACGATCAAGCTCTAAATTAAAGAAAAAACGAAAATTATGGTTACGTATCATGAGAAGGAGTGCAACTGATATATCAGAAAACACTAAAGGGGTTGTATGTGAGGATCATTTCAACGTACCTAAGTGCGATTTTGTACCGTTTTAAAATCATACAATTTTAGGTTAGGCATGTATTTTACTTTTTTTTTTCAATTAGATGAAGATTTAGAAAACTATATGATGTTTAAATTAATGGGTAGTTACATACATTTAAAAGATCATGTATTTTGATTGTCGAACTGGTAGAAAAAGGCGCCTTCCACTTAAAAGTAGTACAGCAACAAAGATAGCAACATTGGCCAAATTATCTCTGGGCTTTTACAAAATCTGTTCCACTCACTTTTTCGTGAAAAATGTTAATATTTAACACCGAAATCGCACATTGAATCTACACGTAAACAGTATCACATATTGCACAACGGCGAACATAAAAGATTCTCTAAAGTTCTGTCAAAAAAACCGGTGATTGACGTCACGGTGAGATTCGAATTCCATCGTTTGTTCTCGGCCAGTGGTCGTAAATTTAAAAATAATATGAATTTTAATTAACAAATACATAAATATAGGGTACATTGTTGATAAAATTTTATTGTTATTAATTTTTTTATAGCATTAACTATTTTTTATAACCAATTTTGCTTAAAAATCTCGCATATGCGCATACCCTATTAACTACATCTATGAAACGTAAAACAGCTTTGTATACCAGTGATACGAAAACCTTTTGACTTTAAGGTGAGGTTGTGCAGGAGGCCGAAGCCTCACATGGGAATAAAGAAAGGCACAGATCTTGGATTAGATATACATATATTTGATATTGACATCAGTTTCTTTTTTTTTTTTTTTTAATTTGTTTCTGAAATGTCAATTTATGTACCTAAAAAAGGAAATAATGTTTCTTTTGGGGTACAATCTTATGCAATTATGTTACGAGTTTACACCCCTTTAGTAAACACCCTAAGCGTGGATTCAACACTAAACCACCGATTTATTAATTCACTAATTATTTATAATTATTAGTCATTAAAATTGTAACATTAATTACTACTTTTAACCACTATTGTTCACTATTAGTTACTGTTCCTTTCCTGTGGTGTTCAGGTCACTTTCCAATAATCAAGTGCAGTGGATCGTAGACCATCTTGGCCTTTATATACCTGCACAGCTACCTTCTAGCACCTATATTCCAAGTGCTCTAAATGATCCACTATTCTGTCTTGTTTTCTAACTCGTTTTCGTATCACTGACGCCATTTATGGAGCGACTGCTGAACCACCACCTATTTAGGACTCTGCTTAGAGCGAGCCTACTACAGATTTCTGTAAAGTGGGTGTAAATTCATCACAATATTTTGATTTACGTTTCCATTTCTCAGACGTTTCGGAAACTCAATCTAATATCTTTATTTTTATTTTTTTTTTATTTATCTTGTACGTATATTGTATGTATGTAACTAAAGTTGAAGAATAGGCAACTTTACAGTTCAAAAGTGTCTTTCGCTCTGACATTTACTGATTTGTATTTTCGCTAAACAGTTTTAAAATCGATGATATATCGATGATATTTTAAATTGTTTAATTTCTACAACTGTTTAACATGAATATCTGTTTGGCTTTTAATCTTCTGTAAATTTAACCATGGCGGAAATTTATTTATTTATTTATTTTTTTTTCAGTTTGCTGGTCTGGACTTGCAGAGTCGCGGTTCAAGCGGCCGCTACGTGCCCCCACATTTACGTAATAAACAAAGCAGTGGTCAGTCTGAAACTAGTAGTTACGAACGTGCAGACAGAGACAGAGGCCAAGATTCTAGAGGAGGAAGAGGAACCCGCGGTAGTTATAATAGAGACGGCGGAGGAGGACGCGACAATCGCGGAGACTTCTCCAGTTTCAACACTAGAAATAGAAGGGACAATTACCAGAATGGAGACGCTTTTGATAGGTTGGCCATTTAACACATTATTTCTTTAAATTATCACCACGGTGGAAACACTATAGTCCTCTAGTGAGGATAGAGTGAGGATAGGTAATTGTCTTGGCCACATATTTGCTCATTGAGAAACAGTTTATTGTGATATTGGATACAAGTCCAAATTTGAATAAAATCAGCATAGAGTTAGTCGATAGTTGGAAAGTCATTGTTTGTAAATTGAAATTGACGTTTGATGATTAGAATATGCAGCAACATCGAAAAGCTTTTAGAGCGTACGAGAAATATCATCTGATCAGTTAACACTTTCAAGAGCGGTGTAAAAGGAAGCTGATGATTTCCATTTTCGATACTTTGATATTTTGTTTTGGCGAATTGAAATTTCATAAAAAAAAGATTTGCATGATAAAATGTATACATCCTATTTCACATCAGCATAGCGTAGTATAAGAAATTATTTTATACAAGGTGTTTAAAAAAATATTACCTAATTTAAATCGTGAATTTCATGAGTGGTAAGTTGTTACCTCATTTTTAACAATTTTAACAATACAAATTAAGAAGATATAATCAATAATCCTATTATCCCCTCAACCTATTTTATTGCTATGCTTGTACTTTGGCAAATTTTTTATGGAATGTGCTAAAAATTTTCAAAATTTTACTACTCTACCTTCTTTCTATATTGCATATCTTTTTTTTGGACTGTCTTATTTAATTAATGACTAGATATGCTGGTATAGAGGAATTCGCTTACATTTTGTTGGCTAATCATCTTAATTTGTTAACGTTAAAGACATTTCAAAACCATTCTCAATACATTTTGTACATCTCTTAAAAAAAAAGAAATAAAAAAAATAGTTGTCATTTTTGGAAAGATGTATGTATAGTTTGTATAATGAATGTTTGCGCGTGTATGAAATAAGGTAAGACCTACGTGCGGTTACTAAAGGCATTAGATGAGCAAGTTGTGTAGTTACGAATGTCTTCTTAATCGTAGCTACTAACTAAGACATCCGACCGATATAAATTCAACAGGAATTAAAAAGAGACGCCGATAAGAATAATTGACGTAGCGGTAGTCAACGGTTAACTGTCATTTTAATTCAGTGACGTAGATGTGTTTTTGATTTTTTCGTTCTCTTTGCCTTTATTTGTGGTTATTATAGACAAATTCTACGTGTAATCGATTCCTTTTAAAATTGTTCTGCATTTTTAAAGACTTACAAATAAAAGAAAAAATAAAATCATTTCTTATATGAACTAACCTCAAAATGCCTGGCAAACGCTTAAATTCGCAAGCAAGAGGGCTTGTTGCGAAATTACTTGATTATTTCATGAGAAAAAGAGAACTTGGGCCCTTTAATTTCTGTTAATGAAGTTAGAATATACTTACCAATACTTCTCAGTTTATTGAAAACTATTTTTGCAGCGCGTTGCAGATGCTTTGGACATATTTTGCGTACGGTTTGCAGCATCAAAACATCTTCTCAAAGAGTCCAAGCTTCAAACAAAATAAAATACAAGCCTCGATGTAAAGCAAAGACCGGATAGTAGGCAAAACTTTATAAATTAGTCTTAAAATTTTTCATTTATCTTCTCATTTTGTCAGTTCTGTCAGTAGGTAGATAGATAAACGTAAATGTATATTTTCTACGTAACCTCACTCGAGTGTCAAATCACAGCTGATTGGTAAGTAACGCGATGCCACGATACTCTCTCTCTTTGTCTTACGATTTCGCGTCTCTTGCGTTAACAGTTTGGAGACACTCTAATTGAGGCGTTTCATCACCTAATTGTCTTACTAACATACATAACGAACATGTTTACGGTGATGAAAATCCTCATGCAACTAAAGTGACTCACTATCAGCATACATTCAGACTTAATGTCTGGGCTGGAATTATCGATAATTTTATTATTGGCCCCGTTGAAATACCACATCGGTTAAATGGGGAAAATTACTTAAACTTTTTGCAACAAACGTTGAATGATTTGGTAGATAGATAATTTGCCAGTATTACTTCGCCATGAAATGTAGTTCATGCACGATGGTGTGCCTCCCCATTTTACGCTAGCGGTTCGGCAACTTTTACATGAAAAATTTCCCAATAGATGGATCGGAAGAGGAGATGATGCTCCTGTAAATTGGCCAGCACGATCACCGGACATGACACCTTGCGATTATTTTTTATGGGGAGCATTGAAATCAAAAGTTTATGCGTCTCCAGTTAATAGCGTTGAAGAATTGAGAGAACGGATTTTAAATGCAGCCAATTTTTTTAGAAATAACCCAGAGACTATGCAAAACGTTCAGTTTAACTTTTTACGAAGAATTAATTTGTATTTGCAAGAAAATGGCAGGCATTTTGAACACTTATTGTAATAGTTTTTACCATACTATGTCTCACCATCACAAATGAATAGACTCCGCCCCATTAATTTTATGGTTCCGCAGAACGGTGTGCGCAATAGTCAGTTTTACACGATGAAATTAAAGAAAGTTGAGGTAGCTTCAACAAAATTTGTTTATTATACGTGTTATATTTTATACTACAGCTATACTGTATTTTTATAATGTTTATTCCCATTAAATTTTCTATTATACATTTTCAATTTTGGATTTTTAAAAATAATACTTATTCCCGCGAAAATTTAAACGATGTTAGTCCGCATTGCGCAAACTCACGTCGGCGGTCATCTAGGACCAGCTGATCTGATTGATGGTTTGTTGACATTTGTAGTTTTTAGGTTAGGTGCTTTCGCGAGTTATTTCCACATATTTAAAAGAAAGTATGTGGTTATTTCAGGCAAAAAAGATTAGTTTGTGATTTACTGTAACAATTTCACATAGGTTACTCTACTGGATAAACCCCAATGACCCCAATGCACACTACTCAAAAATAGCCAAATCTGCTGAGTCGTTTACTTCTTGGTTTCCACCACCGTACATGTTTATTTATTAATATCTATCGTAAGATTACTTTCGGTTCTTTTTACGGATAGTCGTGGAATGTTCAAGCAATAAAAACGATACCAACTATACAGGGTGAATCTTAGAGTGGCGGCCATATTTTTGGGGTTAATAGTACTAGTCGTCATGAACATGAATCCGAATTTTTTTTTTTTGTAGGTTGTAAAATGGCCGAGTTATGAATTTTTTAAAAAAATTCGAGATTCAAGTTTCCTCTAATTCCGGCGCCGCTGGGCAAGCACTTACTGCATTACGTGTTACCGGTCGACAGTGTTGCCAAGTGTAGATGATATAAAACTCTCGCTAGCGCATTCCACTGGCGGGGTACCCAAATTCAAATAAAAAGGGTTTAAACAATAATAATTTTTCATGGCGCGTTAAAAAAAAAAAATTGTATTTTTGTGTTCCCATAGTGAACGGTGTCGCCTCCTATAAATACGGCCCCCACTCTAAGATTCACCCTGTATATTAACTACTTATAAGTTTTAACATGTCCAAATAAATAAACACATACCACATACCTACCTACTTCTTCTTAATTTTCACAAGGTTCTATCTATTACAGCTCCTACGTATAAGAAAGTTATGAAAGATGTCAATATAATATAATAATAGAATGGCTTTATTCATCATTACAATACATATGGTACTTAAGTCAGTAGAAAAAATTAGACTTTAAAAGCCCTACATATACATAAATTTGTAAATAATATTAAAACAACGATAATAAGATAAACGTATATAATATAATTGGAAAAATAATATATGATATCACTTTTATTTTTTACACTGAACAGTCAGAACCGGCGAGCAGTTCCTATTTCTCCATCGAAAAAAAAAACATACTTTACTTACAGTAAGGCCAGCGTTCACCCAAGTCTCATCTAAAAACTACAACTTCTATGTTCTTCCCTTAGGGCACTATTACGTGACCTTTTTGAGAACCTATAATGCCAAACACAATTACATTACAACACGAAGAAATAAAAAGTCCGAAAGTAATCGTCACAAAGTACTCCGTATAAGATGAGGCAAATAATCATCTTCATGCACCGCTGCTAAAATTTTGTTTGCAGTTGATGGTTCATTTCTTTCAAAAAAGGAATGGATTATACGCTTGAGAGCACTTTTAATTCCTTCATCGAGATTGTCCAAAACTGCCCTTTGTCGGTGGTACACTTTTGGTGGCTGATGTTGGTGTGTTTGTTTGTATTCATGAAGAATATTAGAAACACTTGGAACACTTACACCTGCTGCCTTTGCAGTGAACTCCATGCATTCCATCTTTGGTTTCTCCGGATTCTCCCCATCGTAGGCCTTAAAAATGTTCAGCACCTTTTCCTTATCTTCCACCGAAAAATGTCTGGATAATCGTTTTTTGGGTGGAGAAATTATACCTCCTTCAGCCATCATAAACCTTAAGAAAACCCGTTTTAACATTTAATCAATATTAATCGTTTGCATTTACGTACCTTATTACTTTAACTCCCAGATGAAATGTGAAATGTCACAAAAACGAATAACACAGTTGACAGTCACGGCGGCGCCCCATTTATTCGCGTTTTTCATACGTTTAGCATTTATGCGTTCTGATTGGTCTGTTGCAAAATGTGTAAAAGTTTAATGCGTTACGCGAGTACTTGTAGAGTCGGCCTTAGTCAGTCAAATCTAGCGTTGCTTTGTAATTCGGGTTCTATAAATACGACCAATAGAGAAATTCCATTCAAATTTACCGGACATTTTTGGGGAGGAGTCTATTCATTTTTATTGGTGAAACATACTATAATACCCTGTTAGTTTTCAAGTTTCCTTAAGAATTAAAACAGTTAAAAATTTAATTAATTTTATTCTGTTGTACCCTTGCGAACTAAATGTGTGCGAACGGACAAGCAAATTAAGGTTTTAAATGACAGTTGGTAACAGTCAAATTAAACAGTAACTAAAAGCCTACTACTATTGTCTTATTTTATTTGCGGAGGTGATAAGGCATGCAGACATTTGCGAAATTTTCTTTTCTGGCTAAACCGCTTCTTTAATCAAAACTTATCAAAAGACAAATAATTTTCCAAATTAAATCCATTACTCAAGAAAAAAATTAGGAAGTCATTGCACAGACGGTAAAAAAATTATATACCGATATTTAAACATCACATGATTTTTAGAACACTTGTATGTTGTTCAAGCCATCCTATACAACAATAAAATACGTCAATTGAAAGTAGAAACTCGTACCCCAAAAATGTTCAAAATCGAGTGAAGCGTTTTCGAGATATTAAAAACTAAGCAATTTTGGATATAGGTAAGTCAGGCTAAATCGAACTGTTTTGAGCCGAGGAATATGTGGTCTTACGTTGTACTCGCATTATCCGGACACCCTGTATAGAGATTTAATAAATAAATTGAATGTTTCCTTTATAGATTTCTCTTTTGATACGTCAATGTATTGTGTCAAAGATTTTATAAAATGTCAAATATGACTTTAAAACCATTTTTACAAAGACTAATTTTACAAAAACCAGTATCACTTGATTAAATATCGTTAAAAATTTTTTGCTCCCAACACGGTTTTTGATGAATTTTTATAATCTGAGAACGGATATTAAAAATCTCGTAAAATATACAGGGTGGAAAATAAAACATGATTTTTTTAAATGGAACACCCCGTATATTTTTAGACCAAAATAATGTCCTTAATTTTCTGAATCCAAAAATATATAATTGTTATATAATCACTCCACCTGTTTGTGAGATATTGCTAAAAACTTATCACATTACGGGTGTCAATTATAAAATAAAAACATCAAGATACCTCTGGAAACAATGCATATTTGCATTGTTTATTTGTTGACAGATGTCATCCAGTTTTTTGTGAGATAGTAGTTCACTCTCTTAGATATTAGCGTAAAAAATACGTAGTGTTCGTAAAGAAGCAAGTTATTTTGAAAATGGTATATTCATTGGAAGAGCGAAAAGAGTTACTTGAAATTTATATTCAGTGCAACAAGTCTCTTGCTCGGAGGGAGTATGTTAGGTTATTTCCAGAAAGGCCACCTCCTTCCAAAAATAGTTTTAAAAACATTTATGCAAAGTTTACGAACACCGAGTCTCTGAGAGACAAGAAAAGGGAAAGGCGAAGAATAAAAACAGGAGAAGAAACAGAACTCAATGTTTTTAAAACTATTTTTGGAAGGATATAAATTTCAAGTAACTCTTTTCACTCTTCCAATGAATATACCATTTTCAAAATAACTTGCTTCTTTACGAACACTACGTATTTTTTACACTAATATCTAAGAGAGTGAACTACTATCTCACAAAAAACTGGATGACATCTGTCATCTGTCAACAAATAAACAATGCAAATATGCATTGTTTCCAGAGGCATCTTGATGTTTTTATTTTATAATTGACACCCGTAATGTGATAAGTTTTTAGTAATATCTCACGAACAGGTGGAGTGATTATATAACAATTATATATTTTTGGATTCAGAAAATTAAGGACATTATTTTGGTCTAAAAATATACGGGGTGTTCCATTTAAAAAAATCATGTTTTATTTTCCACCCTGTATATTTTACGAGATTTTTAATATCCGTTCTCAGATTATAAAAATTCATCAAAAACCGTGTTCACTCCTTTTTTGAATGAGTTAAATCGGCAAAGGATAAGTGAGATAAGGGGGATGTCAATCTTAGGAGACTTACCCTGTACTAGTGTATTAAGTTTTTATTTAAATTTTAAATACAAAGCAAAACACAATGACATGTACAAAAAAAAGGTAGAATAATAAAATCTTAGAAAATGTTTGGCTCATTCTACAAAAAAAAATTGTATGAAAAAGTGATTTTGAAATTATATTATTTAATATTTTCTTGTCCATTTTCTAGTCTTGACAAAATTAATGCCATAAATAAATAAATCTGACCCAATTTTTATTGATAGCGGCGATAGCGCGTTGTTTTGAACTAAACTATTATCTGCTAAATGTATGCAGTTGATTTTTAATACTGATCTGCGGCACCAAAAACACAAAATTTCTGAAATTTGATATGCATTTTATTGCATAATATGGGATATACATAAACCCAATGTACCGTTGCTTTCAAAACTTTCGCGTACACATTCAAAATTAAGTAACAACTAATTTGCAAAATTTTAGCTTTGTGAATGGATAATTTTGAGATTAGGTTAAAGATGACATTGACATTTAATTTAAATTTTATTGAAATGAACATACAAATAAATACAAATATATTAAAAAAAGGTTTTAATATTTTGTCATGGCCCCATTAGCCTCTAGCATTGCATCCAATCTCCTGGGCATAGATTCTATAAGGTTTTGCCAATAATTTTGGTCTTCGCTCAACTCTTCTCACGCATTTCGAATAACTTCCCTCAATTTTTCAGCATTTGCAGGTCTAAAGTTCCTTTTATAAATTTTCTTGACAATTAAACCCCAACCATTTTCTATGGGGTTCATATTAGAACTACAGGACGGCCATGGTAATATTTCAGTATTGTTATTTTGATACCACTGTGTTATTATTCGAGCGGTGTGGATAGAGCAATTATCCTGTTGAAATATGAAATCATTAGGATATAATTAATTGTTCCACAAAAGGAAGCATAACATTTTGCAAGATGTCAAGGTAAGCTACTGCATTAAATCGACCATCAATGCGCCAGGCTACTCCTGGACCGAGAATACTTATCCAAGCCCAAACGTTGATAGAGAATCGTCCAGACTTGTTTCGTGGTGAAACATATTCAGAAAATCTTGAATTTACCCGTCGATACATCCGTAAACGACCATCATTGCACAATTTAAATACTTTTTCGTCAGAAAATATTACAGTGTTCCAAAAATTTTAAGGTTGTATATATAACTCAGGCAAAATATTATCCTTGACTGCTTATTTTCTTCTGTTAATATATTTTTCTTTACACTTGCGAAATCTTTAATTTCTGAATTTTTAACACGACGGCACGCTGTCACCCACGATCCTGAAAAGTTGGTCTCAAAAACCGCTTGTCTGGCCGTATTGAAAGGGGTTTCCCTTAAATTATCCAAAAATGCTTCATCCTGCTCCGCGTTTGAAATTTTGGGTCTTCCAGAACACAGCCTTCTAGTCACGATCCCTTCTTGTTCCCACCTATTTACTCGTAGAACAGTGCTTTTATCTAGTCCATAATGAGTAGCAACCCTTCTTATAGACCACCCCTCTTCTAATTTAGAAAGCATCAAAATTTTGTCTTGCTCTGTCAGTCGATGCATTTTGAGTTTTTAAAACTTCAAATGTCAGAGTTGATTAATTACAACCCTGATTTAGTACAGCGAAAAATAGGTGTACGCGAAAGTTTTGAAAGCAACGGTGCCTACCCCAAGAAAATTCCTCAAACTGTATAGTGTATATATTATAACAAATGATATTTATATTTATAAGTTTTTTAGGTAGGTATTTCTTCATCTTCCTCATAGGCATTCAAAAATAACGTTGTTAATCTTAAATTTTAATAACATTTTTCTTTCTATACTTTATAATAATTATAATTAACGTTTATCGACAATGTTTACTCAGTTTTGTTTACAATTTTGATATTTCATAGCAGTCACATTTATAACCGCTGGTATTATTAACCCAATCAGAGACTTGAGTTAAAACCAACTAATACCAGGTAGTACTGGGTAGAACCTCGGATTGCACTCGAATTCTACTGGTTATAACAAATTATAATTTGGTCCTATTTGGTTATAACCAATTTGTCACCCGAAAAGCCCTATTGATGGTGAAAAATTTTGTTAATTTTCCATTTGATATGGGCTATTTTAGCCAGTTATTTTTCACATCGTTACTTTCTCTTTTTTCCTGTTGCTTAAAATAACGAATTTTAAAATAGAGGGAATGAGTGGAGCCAGGGAAGCGGCGGTAGCAGAGGTCAGGAAAGGGAGCGTGACCTGCCCCGTAATGACAGATGGCAGGAGCCGGAGAAGCCACGAGAGAGTGGCAGCGGAAGTAACCGTTGGAACGAGAACAGCAGCGGAGGTGGAGGCGGAGGTGGAGGCGGAGGCCGTTGGAATGATAACAAACGTAATGAGAGTGACTGGACTGTTCCTATGCCCAGAGACGAGCGCGTCGAAGCTGACCTCTTCGGTACTGGTAACACCGGAATCAACTTCAGCAAGTATGAAGATATACCTGTTGAAGCAACCGGTGATAAAGTGCCGCATCACATTGCATCTGTAAGTATATTTATTTATTCCTATTAGGCATCTAAATACAGAGTGCACTAGTGAAGCTACATTTTCTAAAAGCAATTATTAATTAATTTTTTATTTTAATCAAATTTCATTTCAATCGATTTTAGTCTTTTTTTAAAATGAAATTCGTTACAAGAGTACCATTTCGATCCACACATTCCTCTAATCATAATAAAAGATTTTGCACTATATATCTTAACATGTCCTTGTCATCTTTGTAACTCTTTGGATTTTTAATTTAAGTTCAAGGATAAATGATCATTATACAAGGTGTTTCTATATTGACTACCATTAAAATTAAGTAAGTACCACATAAAACCGAGAATATCTCGAAAACGAATGCCTCTGGAGATATTTAATAAGAGCATCTTTATTATAGCATTTTGATTGGGGAATTTGAAAATGAGACGATATTTTCAAAACATCTGACAGCAATTTTTTTTTTAACAAAAAAGTGTTAGGCTACCCCTTTTTCTACGCCACTTAATGGTGGTATCAGATTTAAAATATTATCCAGTCATCGGTAGTCTTATAGTAACACTTGTCCAAAAAAATTTAGATTCCTCTGCCTACTCTGTTTAGAGATATATCTAAATAACTGATCTGCCAGTCGACACTATAATTTTGTATTTTGAAAACGAAGCGGTTTCCGACGAAACTATATAAAGGTTTTAGTTTTATTTTAACGTTCTCTACAAGCTCTTAAATATATGGTAGTCAATTTGGAAACACCTTGTATAGTAAACTTGGTGAGTTCAAACAGTATTCCAATTTTGAAAATATTCTAATTTGGAAAAAGCAGTCATGGACACTGTAGTAGTATAACTTGCTACCCTATCTTATTAAAACCATACAATTTGTGGAATTCGAATAATTTTCGAGTCAGAAATGTTGTAATCATGTTGTGTATCAAGTTGCGGTATTGACAAATCTATTATTTTCTTCGAAAAAGTTTGATTGACATTCATCTTCCTGCTACTTATTGGAACATGGTTCTCATAAAGCCGCATATGAGAATATTTTTTTGTCAGACGTTCCACACAAGAATAATTTGTAAACTTATGTGTCTACGACAGTAAGTGATACTTTTTACAAAATTTGTTCCTTGGTACTAAAAAAAAGATGGCCATCAGATATATTTTTAATTTATCGTGTTATAGGCCAAAGGCGTATATGAAGAAACATTAATTTTAAGCGATTTGTATAGAAATGGTCATAGTTGTTTATTATTAAGCACACTTTGCATATGTTGACAATGACGTTCATTATCCAGAGTAAAAATGTAATATTTAAGAAGCTTTAGTTACTGTGCGCAAAATATACGAAACACATTTTAAATGGCATTATTAAAGACAATTTATATAATTTTTTACAACATTGACAGTAGAAATAAAATATTGAGAGGCATCTGTTGTGCATTTTGTACATAACATGAATTTAATTTGTATTTGTTAAATTTATCTCTACACAAATTTTAGTAATATTCAATAAAAATGTAATTTCTATCTGCAGTTTGAGGAAGTACAGTTGACTGAACTAATCCGCAGTAATATTGCGATGGCCCGTTATGATTCCCCAACCCCAGTACAAAAGTATGCGATTCCGATTATTATAGGAAAGCGAGATGTTATGGCCTGTGCCCAGACTGGTTCAGGCAAGACTGCAGCTTTTTTGGTACCTATATTGAATCAGATGTTTGAAGGAGGACCCCCAAATATACAACATGGCAGAAGCCGTCGAAAGCAGTATCCTCTTGGTTTAGTATTGGCACCTACCCGTGAGTTGGCCACTCAAATTTATGACGAAAGCAAAAAATTTGCTTATAGATCTCGTGTGCGCCCCTGTGTTGTGTAAGTTTATTTTGTCACTCACTCAATTATGTTATTTAAGATTTAAACATTTACAGATATGGAGGCGCACATATTGGTGACCAAATGAGAGAACTCGACCGCGGTTGTCATCTTTTGGTTGCAACGCCAGGACGTCTGCTTGATATGATCGATCGTGGCAGAATAGGTCTTGATTATTGTCGCTATTTAGTTCTTGATGAAGCAGACAGAATGTTGGATATGGGTTTTGAATTACAAATTCGTAGAATTGTAGAGAAAGAGTCCATGCCACGAACTGGTGAACGTCAAACTCTTATGTTCTCTGCAACTTTCCCCTCTCCCATTCAAATGTTAGCCCGTGATTTCCTTGATAACTACATATTTTTGGCTGTTGGTCGTGTTGGGTCAACATCTGAAAATATTACACAAAAGGTTAGCATTTTTTTCAAAATAGTTTTAATAAGCTAATTAAATTTTAGTTCATAAAGCGGTTAAATACTCTCCTAGTGAATACAGGGTGAATTTGAAATGCAAGTAAATATTTGGATGTGTTGAGCTCTGTCTCAAACTTTATCAAAAATACTCATTTATAGCGTTTAAAAAGCTAGAAGAAATAGTTTTTGATCTAAAAGTATGGACGAAGCTCATGGACAGACTTTTAAAATTCCTTATTTACTGATTGACAATTGTATGTGCGTAAATGTGTATATCTACGTCCTTATAGTTACCAAGTCGATCACTTTAATTTAGAGATTTTGTAAATCTACTCAGTAGTAAATTAAAACGATTATACGAATTTACATTTTAATAAATATTCACTTGTATTTCAAGGTATATAAATGATCGTTTAGTAGAAACTTCTTAATTCAGTCTACATTAAAATTTTAAACATTTGTCTAAATAGTTTCTGGGTATTTTTATTTTTACATAAGTGAACACATATTCTTATAGTTGCTTTAAATATTAATAAGTTGTATCAACTTCAAAAATCCTGCCAGTTTTCCGTTAATGACGTCAAAAACGGATGGTTTTGCTATTTTAAATAAATTCATTTGTGCATGTGATGTCATAACGCTAACCTCAAAAATATGAATTTTTTACGATTTTCGAATATTATGTCGCTTTTATCAAAATTTCTGCTTGGTTACTGTACTACACTAGGTTCGGCGTCCAAATGGAAATCGACTCCGCCCCATTAATTTTATGGCAGCGCAGAACGGTGTACGCAATAGTCAGTTTTACACGATGGAAATTAATGAAAGTTGTGATAGCTTCAACAAAATTTGTTATTATACGTGTTACATTTTCTACTACAGCTGTACTATATTTTTATAATGTTTATACCCATTAAAGCTTCTATTATACATCTTCAATTTTGGACTTTTAAAAATAATACTTTATTCCCGCAAAAATTTAAACGACGTTTCCTTTATTAGTCCGCACTGCGCAAACTCAAGATACTTTTACTCGGCCTCGGCCAGCTGATTGCCTGGTTTGTTTACGTTTGTATTCGTTTTTAGGTTAGGTTCTTTCGCGAGTTATTTCCCCATACTTTAAAGAACGTCCGTGGTTATTTAATTCAAAAAAGTTTAGTTTGTGATTTACTATAACAATTTACATAGGTTACTTCACTGGATAAACCCATTGAGTATAAAGTATAATATACTCAATGATCAACCCCAATGCAAAATACTCAAAAATAGTCATATCTGCTAAGAGTCGTTTACTTTTCGGTTTTCACATGTCCAAATAAATAAAACGTGTTGTTTACCTACCTATTTTGTCTTTATTTTCACAAGGTTCTACTACAGTTCGTTTAAGAAAGTTACGAGAGATATAAATATAATATAAAATAGAATGCTTTATTCATCATTTTAATACATTTGGTAAATCAGTAGAAAAAATAGACTTTCAAAGCCCTACGTATTGCATATAACAAATTTGTAAATAACATAACAACGATAAGTAATATAATTCTCAACGAAACCGTCCTCGGATCCTATGTGGTGGACTATAAGATGATTTCCCTTGTCCGATATATTTTTTAACCCCATCGTTAAACATTGGATGAAAACCTACCTTGGAATCACGATTGTTGTACTTTACTTACAGTATGGCCAGCGTTCACCTAAGTCACAGATTAGTATAGTTAATCTGTGCCTAAGTCTCATCTAAAAAGTACAACTTCTTATGCTCTTCCTGGTATTTTCTGATGTCTCGCAGCAATCTTCGCCTCCAAGCGATATCTTATTTTTTTCCCTTGGGCACTATTTAGTTAAAAACCTATAATGCCAAACACAATTACATTACAACACGAAGAAATAAAAAGTCCGTTTACTCACTGAAAGCCAATTTCTGTTCATCGCCTTCAAAAAAATAATGGATTATACGCTTGAGAGCACTTTTAGTTCCTTCATCAATATTGTCCAAAACACACACTTTTGGTGGTTGAAGTTGGTGTGTTTGTTTGTATTCACCAAGAATATTATAAACACTTGCAACACTCACACCTGCTGCCGTTGCAGTGAACTTTATGCCTTCCATCTTTGGTTCCTCCCGATTTTCCCCATCGTACGCCTTAAAAATGTTCAGCACGCTTTCCTTGTCTTCCACCGAAAAATGTCTGGACGTTCGTTTTTTCGGTGGAGAAGTTGGGTCCGGGCCCCCTTCAGCCAATTTCCGATTTAACCTTAAAAAAAAACGAGATTTTAACATTTTATCAATGATCATTTTAATTGTTTGCATTACGTAACTTAATACTTTATACACAAAACATATAATGTTAATTTAATTCTTATACGTACCTTCACAAAAACGATCGTAACTGTAGAAATTTCAAAACACAGGCAAAGAATAATACCAAGGATAGAGAATAATATAGCAGTTGACGTGAGGCTGGCTCTCCATTTATTCGCGTTTTCCATATGTTTAGCGTTTATACGTTTCGCGACAATGACAATGATAACATATGCTGATTGGTCTGTTGCCAAAATACGTAAAAATTTAATATATGACGCGACTATTGTAGAGTCGGCCTTCGTCAAATTTAGTGGTTGCTTTGTAATTTGGGTCGACCAATAGAGAAGTTCCATTCAAATGTTGCGGGCATTTTTGGGGAGGAGTCGAGTTCCATTTGGACACCGAACTGTGTATATCAACTAAAACCTTGTTCAGCGGATTATTAATGAAGTTTTAATTGTCTTGGTCTAATAAAATAAGATTATTTTTGTTGGTTGGAAATCCAACCTATAATTAACCGCCTATTTTTAAGTTGTAAGTTACAACATTAAAACTTTATATATCTTCTGTCTGCGAGAGTTTCTGTTTTATAATGGATCCATGTTAAAACTACAAAAATTAAAATTAAAATTGAAAATAAATTTACAAAAACAAAACATTTAAGATTATGTGAATCATATGATATACACGACCTATACCAATGACTATCCGTTTTTGACGTCACAAAAATTTTATAGATTAATTACTCTAAAATGTATTTTGTACATATGTCCTGGGAGTATAGGTCAATATATCGGGAGCGTATAGTTTTGAGTCGAATAACACTAAAAGTATATAAAGTTTGTATTCCTAGGACGAAGGTTTTTTTCCGACATCTTCCAAATTACTATATTGAATTATTGTTTGAAGAATTATTATAAAGAGATGCAACCAGCCTAATATTGCTGGCAGGGCGTTTTCGCAGCATATGTTCAGAGACTGTTGCATCTCTTTATAATTCAACAATTGAATATAATAAAATGTGGACATATGATTGCAAAGTATAGCGCCTTACAATTTTCTTAGGAAAAGGCATCCTTGTTTGATGCTGATATAACAACTTACTTTCAGAAAAAACTGTTTTTGTGTTTCTATAATGAATCACCCCCCCCCCCCCCCCCTTCTTTTTGACATTTTTGTCTTTTGTACTAGAAATAGAACACTGTTTTAGGTTGTATGGGTTGAGGAACACGATAAGAGGTCTTTCTTACTAGACTTACTCAACGTGGCAGATCTACAGCAACCATCAGCTGAAAGCCTTACTTTGGTTTTTGTTGAAACAAAGAAGGGGGCTGATTCTTTAGAAGAATTTTTGCATATAGAAGGTTATCCAGTCACTTCCATTCATGGCGATCGTACTCAAAGAGAGCGCGAAGATGCTTTAAGACAATTCAGATCAGGAAATACACCGATTTTAGTAGCTACTGCAGTAGCTGCTCGTGGTCTTGATATTCCACATGTCAAACACGTAATTAACTTTGATTTACCCTCTGATATTGAAGAATATGTTCACCGTATCGGACGTACAGGTCGTATGGGTAACTTGGGTCTGGCCACTTCATTCTTTAATGACCGTAATAGAAACTTGGCCAGTGGTATGTTGGACTTATTGATTGAAGCTAAACAGGAGTATCCTAGTTGGTTAGAGGGTGTGGCTGCAGATGGTAGGGTACCAAGTTCTGGACGTAGAGGTGGTAAAGGACGCTATGGAGGGGGAAGCGGTGGTAGCTTTGGCAGTAGAGATTATCGACAACAATCTGGTGGTATGCAGAGAAGTCAGAGGTCCGGAGGTGGTTTTGGAAATAATGGATTTGGAAATGGAGGTATGTGATTTACATTTATTATCCTTGTTCAGTAGTTACATGGGAAAAATTAATTCTGTTACATTATAAAATAAACTATTTCGACAAAATCGGGACACTACAGAAGATCTTGCACTTTATGTAATGTAAATAATAAATAAATAAATACACCACATGTAATTACGACCCCCTTTATCCCAGAAGACTCTAGGAGCCTTGTGCGGGAGGGGGCTACACATTTAAAGACAAGGGACACACATCCAATATCCGTGTATAATGGAAAAATCCCCCTCGCAGTATTTTCCATTGCCACGACCGGGAATCGAACCCGGGACTTTTGGGTGAGAGGCAGGTACACTACCATCTCGACCGTCAGTCCTTTAGATAATAAGAGAATACGCTAAATAAATTTTTCCACAAGTGTACGGAAATTTGGACTAAAATGATATATATGAATCTAAAAATGTAATAAAATTATAATACATTCTTTCTCTTCCTTTTCTTTTTTGGGATTTATTATCACATTTCTTCAAATTCTTATCCAAAAAAATTAATGACAAACATAAAATAAACAATTTTATTTTATGTCGTCTTAGAGCTCTTTCACACGAGGATACTGAATGCGAGATACAGTATGCGGGATACAGAATCGCGGTCAAAGTTTTGCCGGCGACTGTATCAGATACACGGGCTTTTAATTCAGTCAGTGTGAAAACAATTCCAGTGCAATGCAGTTATGGATGTTATAGAGTGCGTTATGCTATCGAATATTTTAAATAAAAAGGAAAAAGTACCAGTTCATGCTATAGTGGAATTACGGGAAGCCAGGGGAACGTATAATTATTTATTTTATCGAGATTTATTGGATGACTCAACAAAGTTTTTTTAATTATTTTCGGATATTTATTAAATCATTCGAAGAACTGTATAATATTTAGGAAAGTAAATTAACTAAAACTCATTCTGCTGAACTGCCATCATTTCATCTAAATTATAGCACTCTTGTTTGCAAAGTTACACCTAAAACTGCAGTTTTTTATGTCTACAAAATACCTAGACGGAGTGGGCTGTTTCCCATAAACAAGGATCTAGGTCCACCAAACAAATTTTTCTTTGTCGAAAACCATACACTCCATGATTGAACTATGGAGTAAGGTGCTCATACCTCATTCGCTATTAACAAAATATCCTAATCCTACCCCTACGTCTATGATATGACGTGTTCTGCGTCTCAAAAGTATGCGTGTCTGAAAAGGTTCCTATGATATACTCTGGCTAATGAATGTTAGTCGTTGCGTCATCACTGGTGATCGTACGGGCCAAGGCGGCCGATTATACCAGTGCCGGCGATGAAAAGTTGATGATATGATTGTCATCCTCCACTTACAAAATATTTCATTATACCTTTACAATCTCATATTAGTAAAAAAATATATTATTGTCCAAAACTGCAAAATTAATCTTATAGATGTTGAAAATAACAATTTCTTTTATATGGACCTCAAATTTGTTTGTATACTGTAAAAATATAGCCTGCTTATTCTTGACACAAAGGAACGTCTATGAGTGAAACCAGTACCGCGTCGTAAACGCTCAGACAAACTTGCATCCACCTTTGTCTAACGCATAGCGTGCGAGAGACGCATTTCTGTTCAGTAGGTGGCGTTATGCCGGCGACGTTCGGGCCTATTTCAGTTTGATAAACAGTGCGCGTTGAATAAAGACAGCATTTAGATTGCAATGTCTGTGATATATTCAATCAGTCATGACGCAACGACTAACATTCGTTAGCCAGAGTATATACATGATAATTTACTATTCTCCAGTATGCGAGATACACAATTTGTCGCCGGCGGCTGGATGGACGAGATACAGAAATTTGGTATCGGGATACTGTATGCGTCGTGCAGCGCCGTGTGAAAGGCTCCATTTGAACGCATGGTTTGTCGGTATCTCGGATACGCGTATCTCGCATACAGTATCCTCGTTACATAAAAAATATAATACTCAAACTTTGAAAGAAACAGATACAGTTTCTAAAGCGTATGTAGGTGCAGTGTTTTTATATTATTTTAATTCCCTATTAGTTGTCAAAAAAACTAATTGTTCCTTTGACATCACGTCAAAGGCGTAGAGGTTATTTCCCAGTTTTAAACTGGTTAATTTAATTATTTTCTTGATAAATAAATTTTTTTGGATTTGCTATGTGCAAGGGTTTTAGTAGCGCCGCTCGTGGTCAATTTTTTAATATTTGTTCCCCTAGTTTGTCAATGTCACTACACATGATTGTCAATGTCACAACATGACAGAATAACGTGAAATAATAACGAATATAATTTTGCTTACCAAATTTAAACAAATTACGCATTCCAATAAATTTACCAGAGGTGAGAGGTCTATTAGAGAAAGGAAGGAAATTGGCACTTGGCATGTGAAACATGTAGAAGAGTATGTTGATATCTGCTGCAATAATAAAACTGCAGCAAAGTGCATTCGACAAACGGCTGTAACAGATACGCCTTATAAACTTAATTTAGAGGTAAATACATGCTTCTACTTGACTCTTTTCAAAGCTTTGATCCACTTCGCGCGTTATTCAAGGTTGTGTTTCCGCACAGGAAATCTGTAAAATTTTATTTTATGGAAAGTGTCACTAACACGACAGCTTAGAACACAACATTTGTTTGCAAATGGCTTAATTTTTCCCATGTTTCATTTATAACCGAAAATCACTATTAAATTACGACTCTTCTCGTTCAAACAACAATTTTTATTACTAGACATTCTTGACAGCACAAAACATATTTTGACCTTGACAGATGGAAAAATTAGGGTTCAAAAATTACAATTATGCTCACCGCAAACGCTCCCGTCGGATTTAGTAATAACTCCGCCCCCTTGCACATAGTCAATAGGAATTTGAAAAATGTAATCCCAAAAAAGATAAAAAGAAAAAATTTATGAACTGCCACAAATAACATTAAACAATAATGGGCGAGTGAACAACAACAAAAATGACGGAAAGTAATCATATGGTATTGTAGTATGATCCTCAAATATATTATAAATATAACTTCGACGTCATTTTACCGACTATTATTTGTTTAATTGTAGAATGAAAATGCTCAAAACGAGAACAGATTTCAAATAAAGCATTGTGCCGGATATAGAGTGACGTAATAGCGTACGATGTCGCTTGAGCCCAATAGAATCCTTGGATAGCGTCACAGTGATGTCCATTGTCATTTGTCAATGGTATTTGTCAAATTTTTTGACATGTTTTGTTTTTGGTTATGTATAGGTACTCAAAGTGAAGTGTTTATTTTTGTTATTTTCACTATTATTTCAGCAAACAGGTACAAAACACTTCTATAGAGGCATTTAGATATATTTCAAAGGGAATATAAAATAAAAATTGATAAACGACACTGCAAAACAAATCTTTAATATGGTTCTATACTTCAAATCACGAGAGATGACCGTTACGTCACAAATTAATTTCTAATCTTCAACGTACGCTGTTCAAGCGTTCTTTGTTTACAATAGTAAAACGAGAGAGATAGGGAAAGGAAGTCCATTATATGTGACTGTTAATATCTCCGACTGACGTTGTTGATGCGTTATACCCAAACCTAACCTCCTTGACGAAAAAGAAAGAGAGGGCCCGATTTCGTATGTCTCAGTAACAAGTGAGAATTCGATCAACTGATAGAACGCTTTTGACTAGCGCCGTTGTCACATGTTTCATAGTTTCCTGTTTCTGCATGTCAGCCAGTTGTCAAATTTGAATTTGTTTATCTTTGAGTCTGATTGTTACCGTTTTTCTTATTCCATTGATTTTTGCACTTTAAAAACAGTTCATTATGGAACTAACGATAGTTAATCTTCAAAACATTGCATTTTGCCAAACCGCGAGATCGTTAAATTATTCTGACATTTAACAGACAAATTGCAGGTTATGTTTTGTTTTGACGTTTTAGTTTGTTTACATCCGGATGTCATTTCAACAAGCATGAATTTGACTAACTCAGTACTGATTTGATTCACATGAATTATAATGATGACGTAACGGTCTTCTTTCGTGATTTAGACTATATATTTACACACCAGTTGACACTTTGACAGTAAGTGGAAGCAAATCCGCCGCCAAATTTCTAAAATGAAAGTACATTGCCTCAAATAATGTTTAATATAAAATAAATTTTAATATTAATTATTAATACTCTTTCAAATAACGTAAATGTTCTCTATATCTAATTACCATTTAAAGATCGAAAACTTACTATATAAAATTTAAATATAAAGAAAATAGCTTACGGCAGTATAGATTTTCTTAAATTATCTAGAAACATGGCAACGTAGCGCTCGTTTCCCTGTTTCGGTTTGGAAATTATACCCTATTACGTCACATCCAATAGAATAGCGTGAAAATTGGAGGCAATATCTGGCCGTTTAAATGGTGTTTAAAGTTTACGAATTTTTTTTGGGTATTAGATATTATTTTTTTTTAAAAACAAAAAATACGGGTCAACTATTTTTAGGTGTAGATGGTATTAAAATAGTTTTTAAAAAATTGGTCACTCGCCCATTATAATACGTAATATTATTACCAATATAATTACAATTCTAAAATTGCAATTCTCTGCCCTTTGGTTGTTTATAGCCAACATCTGTTTATGTCAGTGCAATAAAAGGATACTTGGTTTTCATCACACCAAACAGTGATTTGTCATGATAACACATCATGTGATCCCACCACCATTACGATGCCACCACCATTATGTACCCACCACCGTTCGGGCATTCAGGACACAAGTCAATCATTATTAAAAAATTCACTAACAATCTGCCTGTGATTTTATAAAAATGTGTTTGATAGATGAATCACTTTTAAAGTATATAAATTTGTCTTTTAAATGATGCCGCTTATTTTACATGAAAAACATTTTTGACGGTTTAAACAGGACAAAAAAATTTTGCGTATACAGAGATTTGCATCTGTGTTATTAATCATAAATAAAATTGTTAATGTTAAAAGTAAGGGCTTATCCTACAACAGAAAATAAAATATGAGCAATGTCAGTGATCGTGTAGGTACTTGTCATTATTTGCAAAAATTATTTTGGGCTTGTGTTCTCGTTAATAACAAAAAATCGTCTCTAATATAGCAATACTGAAAAAATGATGGAACATTTGAAATTATCTATATAATTTTCATTTTCTAGGAAGTCTCTATGGTGGTATAGACAGAGGAAGCAACTTTGGAGGCAATTATGGAAACAGCAACAGTCGTGATGACTGGTGGGAGAATTAAAGTAGATTTTACCTTTTAGAAAGCCCCTGTATCAGCATTCTCCCAATATTTATTATCCAGTTGCTAATTCAATACTTTTAATATACTGTGTTTTCAGGGCATTACAGAACTACAACCTGAAAGATTCCTTTGCATTCAACTTAATATTTTCCTTGTTAATGTTTTTTAATTTATTCGAGTGTGGTGTAATAGAAGTCAATGTTTTTTATTTTAAGCACTCTGGATCATTCTCAGATCTTAAGCAAACTTCACTCATATAATAATGCGTATTTAATTATTAAAAGTAGAGAAATAGTTACTACTATAGATAAGGAACTAAACCCATACGTTTCCAGTTGTTAGCTTGTATTTCTCATGTATCGAATGTATGGATTATTTGAAATTGCCCGATGTGTTGAATCTTGTTAGGATATCCTTGATTTTTCCAAAATTAATTTTATTTTGACAGTGTGGTACTGACCCATATTTCTAATAGTAGTCGATACAACAAATCGTGCAATTGGGTATGTGTTATATTGTTTTGCTATCCCAATGCAAGATAGCAAGTGATCTTGAATATTTATTAAAAAAAACTGCAACTTTTTAAGTATTTATTGAGCCAAATGACTATTTATTTTTATTAAAAATCATGTACATGTGTTTGATAAAGAAACAAGCCGCGACTACCACATTCTAGTCTGACATGATGTGTTTTCTGGGGGTCCAGGGCTCAAATAGCGTTGCAGTTACAGCTATTTAGGGCGCTAAGAGTATTCTGTACACGACTGTGATATTACCGATCTAATGTAATCGTACTCGATTATAATACGTATAGTTTTATGGTTGGCACAAATACGATTGTTAACAAGCAGTCGCAAGGACTATGCGAATAAGTCTTAGCGTATGAACAATAACTATTTAACTTAATGTATTTTAATTAATAGTTTATAATAGGAACTATTTAAATCAATGTTTGACATTGTTAGAGTGGGCACATCTTTTTTTGTGCCTCTATATTTCTAACTAAGCTGTTTCAGGTTTTTTATAAAATATTTATTATACGAGCTTATAAATGTAATCTTGTACATTTTTTATTTAGTAGTTTTTTTATTTATAAGTTGAGTGATAGATTTTTAAATGATTGTGTAGAGTAATTCCATGATCACTTCGACAATTTCAAACACTTGCTATGTGGTCGACCAATTGATGAACAGATTAAATACTTTAAAAACTTGAATTTTAAATTTTGAAAATTTTATCAAATTTTTTGTCGTCTCTTGTAAATAATTTTTGAAGAGCACTTACATAAATTATGGATAGTTAAAGTGAATTTACAAGAGTATAGAATTATTCTACCCAATCATTGTTACTCCCTGTGATATGGTTAGAAAATACGTGCCTATTCTAACAGGATGTGAAAGTCACATTCTAGACAATTAAAAGTAAAAAAATGAAATGAGGAGCTGTGACTGCAACCAAGTGAATTATTAATTATCTAAGGGCACTGAACATGGTACATATTTTTGTTTAATTGAAAAAATGTAGTTTAATTAAAAGATGTAGTTTCCAATTGATAAAGGCATGCATGATGTAATTGTTTATTGGAAACTACATTTTGAAAATTTGTAAATGTTTAGTGGTTTTACGAACAAGTTGTTATATTAGTTGGAATAAATAACTTATGAATAAGGGATGGCAAAATGCTCCATTACTCTCTATATTTAAAGAGAGTATTATAATTATAATTTTAATGCATTTACAATTTGTTCTGGTAGAAGTGCTGTTACGGCATTAAAATAAATAAAAATATTTAAACTTCAAACTAATACTGTGTTTTATTTCTCATTCAAGATCATAATTGCAACAAGCAAATAGAGGAATTGTTTTTAATATGCAAGCCGTTTTCTTTTGACACTTATAAAGGTTTGTTCCAACACAGCAGTCGGACGAGTTGGAAACTGTCAGAAATATTTGCACAGTTGCCTCTTACGCTAAGCTCACTGCATATACATAAATACTTAACTGGTCGAAACTTTCGGACGATTTCGAACTTGTACGACAGCTGTGTTGGAACAAACCTATAATCTGATCAAAACACGTTTTGATCCAGAAAGCAACCAATAGGAAATGAGTAGGTGGCTTTCAAATACATTTCCATTGGTGCTCTTCTGATCATGATTTTATTTCACTACTCGAAAGAAAGCAGCTATAGTGTGTATATTCCATTTAGTTTTAATGGCTTTTGCATTGTCAAGAATTATTAGTGGCTGTAATGTTGAGCAGTTATTTTTAAAACCAAACTGGTAACCATTCATTATACATTTCCTAGATTGTTTTCGAGTTTTTTAATTATTTTTATCGGTTTCAGGATATTAATCCTTTGTTTACATATGCAAAAGTAGGCTGGTAAATAAGTCATAACTAAAGTTGTACAGTTATATTTATTGCTTGTACGGCAATATTACAATACAGATCTGTCAATAACTGTCAACAGATGAAATAATAAATAATGAAACTATAGGGCTATTTATTAATACAAAGACCGAAAACTCCAAACAATAATAATTAAATACTGAAATGTATTTTCAGGCAATCCAAGGTCCATTTTTATGTAGCCGTTGTGACATTAGCTGTGTTTGGTGACCCAGTTCAGAACGTCCTGGACTAAAGTCAGCGAATTATATGAACTGAACTCGAATTGCTAGAACTTTAAAAACTGTTTTGTTCGGTGTACAAACATGTATACTCGGGATTTTTACGTTTGATAGTTGTTGTCAAAGTGATATTTATTTTAAAACTACAGTGGGAAGTTGTAACTTTTAGTTCGGGACGTTCTGGACAGGGTCACCAAACACACAAAATGTAAACATTTATGTAATATGAAAAAAGATAACAAATAAAAACAAACAAAATATAACTATAACCATGGCGACAAATCAACCCATACAGACTTGACCAACTAATGAAATAAAAACGTTATTAATAAGAGAATATCAAAAGGTAATATCTATTAATAATGTCTTTATTTTCTGAAACCGATAAACTATTGAACAAATCACGGATGTTATGACTATCATAACAGCCTTAGATGTCTTAAAATCCTCGCTCTACGAGCTCGGATTTCAAACCGACATCTGCGGCAGTTATTATAGTCATAACATTCCTAGATGTGTTAATAGCTATAATAATTGTCATAACATTCCTAGATATGTTAATAGCTATTTCAGATGCCTTTCTATTACAAGCTAGAATGGTAATTGTCTATAGTTTTTGTATTTGTGTGATCACTATTTGGCTTTGGTGCAGCAATTACAGCGACTATTTAAGTATTTTCCATTCAAAAGGTATGACCTGCGTGAAATTAGCAGCCAAATTCTGGCAGCCAAAATACCGGAAACAGTCGAATGATCATAGGCGTAGATAAGTGGGTAACATTTTTTTAAATAAAGTAATATAATACAGAAAAACATCTGTAACCATAAATTTAGAAATTAATAACGAAATAAAAATTGAGAGTTTTGTATAACTGATTTCTAAATAAGAGGGGTGGTTATTAATTGCCGTGTCAATGCTGGCAGCTAAATTTCTTCAGATAACCAGTCTGGGTACCATTTCCCTAAATTTAATGCGAGATGTAAGATCAGGACTAAACATCCAGCTAAAAACCAAGGATTTTATGTTAAAAAAAAATTATTAACTGAATTTTAAATTTTTGCAATCGTTATTTTCTAGAGAATTACGTCGTGTGCCAACTACTAAATTTGACATAAGATACAATCTATCAAGAACTATCATCCAGCAGAAAATCATCCCCCTAGCTAGGGGATTACACCTTCAAAAAAATTAATAACTGAATCTTCAATTTTGACCACTCTTAATTTTCTAGAGAACGAGGTCGTGCGCCAACTTGTAAATTTAACGTGAGATACAATGTATCAAGAGCTATCGTTCACCAGAAAATCATCCCCCTAGCTAGGGGATTACACCTTCAAAAAATTAATAACTGAATTTTCAATTTTGATCACTCTTAATTTTCTAGAGAACGAGGTCGTGCGCCAACTTGTAAATTTAACGTGAGATACAATGTATCAAGTGCTATCGTTCACCAGAAAACATCCCCCTAGCTAGGGGATTACACCTTCAAATAAATTAATAACTGAATTTTCAATTTTGACCACTCTTAATTTTCTAGAGAACGAGGTCGTGCGTCAACTTGTAAATTTAACGTGAGATACAATGTATCAAGAGCTATCGTTCACCAGAAAATCATCCCCCTAGCTAGGGGATTACACCTCCAAAAAAATTAATAACTGAATTTTCAATTTTGACCACTCTTAATTTTCTAGAGAACGAGGTCGTGCGCCAACTTGTAAATTTAACGTGAGATACAATGTATCAAGAGCTATCGTTCACCAGAAAATCATCCCCCTAGCTAGGGGATTACACCTTCAAAAAAATTAATAACTGAATTTTCAATTTTGACCACTCTTAATTTTCTAGAGAACGAGGTCGTGCGTCAACTTGTAAATTTAACGTGAGATACATTGTATCAAGAGCTATCGTTCACCAGAAAATCACCCCCCTAGCTAGGGGATTACACCTTCAAAAAAATTAATAACTGAATTTTCAATTTTGACCATTCTTAATTTTCTAGAGAACGAGGTCGTGCGCCAACTTGTAAATTTAACGTGAGATACAATGTATCAAGAGCTATCGTTCACCAGAAAATCATCCCCCTAGCTAGGGGATTACACCTTCAAAAAAATTAATAACTGAATTTTCAATTTTGACCACTCTTAATTTTCTAGAGAACGAGGTCGTGCGCCAACTTGTAAATTTAACGTGAGATACAATGTATCAAAAGCTATCGTTCACCAGAAAATCATCCCCCTAGCTAGGGGATTACACCTTCAAAAAAATTAATAACTGAATTTTCAATTTTGACCACTCTTAATTTTCTAGAGAACGAGGTCGTGCGCCAACTTGTAAATTTAACGTGAGATACAATGTATCAAGATTTATCGTTCACCAGAAAATCATCCCCCTAGCTAGGGGATTACACCTTCAAAAAAATTAATAACTGAATATTCAATTTTGACCACTCTTAATTTTCTAGAGAACGAGGTCGTGCGCCAACTTGTTAATTTAACGTGAGATACAATGTATCAAGAGCTATCGTTCACCAGAAAATCATCCCCCTAGCTAGGGGATTACACCTTCAAAAAAAATTAATAACTGAATCTTCAATTTTGACCACTCTTAATTTTCTAGAGAACGAGGTCGTGCGCCAACTTGTAAATTTAACGTGAGATACAATGTATCAAGAGCTATCGTTCACCAGAAAATCATCCCCCTAGCTAGGGGATTACACCTTCAAAAAAATTAATAACTGAATCCTCAATTTTGACCACTCTTAATTTTCTAGAGAACGAGGTCGTGCGCCAACTTGTTAATTTAACGTGAGATACAATGTATCAAGAGCTATCGTTCTCCAGAAAATCATCCCCCTAGCTAGGGGATTACACCTTCAAAAAAATTAATAACTGAATCTTCAATTTTGACCACTCTTAATTTTCTAGAGAACGAGGTCGTGCGCCAACTTGTAAATTTAACGTGAGATACAATGTATCAAGAGCTATCGTTCACCAGAAAATCATCCCCCTAGCTAGGGGATTACACCTTCAAAAAAATTAATAACTGAATTTTCAATTTTGACCACTCTTAATTTTCTAGAGAACGAGGTCGTGCGCCAACTTGTAAATTTAACGTGAGATACAATGTATCAAGAGCTATCGTTCTCCAGAAAATCATCCCCCTAGCTAGGGGATTACACCTTCAAAAAAATTAATAACTGAATATTCAATTTTGACCACTCTTAATTTTCTAGAGAACGAGGTCGTGCGCCAACTTGTTAATTTAACGTGAGATACAATGTATCAAGAGCTATCGTTCACCAGAAAATCATCCCCCTAGCTAGGGGATTACACCTTCAAAAAAAATTAATAACTGAATCTTCAATTTTGACCACTCTTAATTTTCTAGAGAACGAGGTCGTGCGCCAACTTGTAAATTTAACGTGAGATACAATGTATCAAGAGCTATCGTTCACCAGAAAATCATCCCCCTAGCTAGGGGATTACACCTTCAAAAAAATTAATAACTGAATCCTCAATTTTGACCACTCTTAATTTTCTAGAAAACGAGGTCGTGCGCCAACTTGTTAATTTAACGTGAGATACAATGTATCAAGAGCTATCGTTCTCCAGAAAATCATCCCCCTAGCTAGGGGATTACACCTTCAAAAAAATTAATAACTGAATCTTCAATTTTGACCACTCTTAATTTTCTAGAGAACGAGGTCGTGCGCCAACTTGTAAATTTAACGTGAGATACAATGTATCAAGAGCTATCGTTCACCAGAAAATCATCCCCCTAGCTAGTGGATTACACCTTCAAAAAAATTAATAACTGAATCTTCAATTTTGACCACTCTTAATTTTCTAGAGAACGAGGTCGTGCGCCAACTTGTAAATTTAACGTGATATACAATGAATCAAGAGCTATCGTTCACCAGAAAATCATCCCCCTAGCTAGGGGATACACCTTCAAAAAAATTAATAACTGAATCCTCCCTCAATTTTGACCACTCTTAATTTTCTAGAGAACGAGGTCGTGCGCCAACTTGTAAATTTAACGTGAGATACAATGTATCAAGAGCTATCGTTCACCAGAAAATCATCCCCCTAGCTAGGGGATTACACCTTCAAAAAAATTAATAACTGAATTTTCAATTTTGACCACTCTTAATTTTCTAGAGAACGAGATCGTGCGCCAACTTGTAAATTTAACGTGAGATACAATGTATCAAGAGCTATCGTTCACCAGAAAATCATCCCCCTAGCTAGGGGATTACAAAAAAAAAAATTATTAACGGAATTTTAAACTTTGGCAGCCGTTGTTTTCTAGAGAATTACGCCGTGTGCCAAACGTTAATTCTATTTTGGAACTTTCCTCGAAAGTAAAGTCCGATGTTTCCATTCTTCCGACATAGCTGTTGTATTCCAATTTATCAGTTAATAATATTTTTAAAAATTGAAGAGCATTTTCTATTTGGGTACTAGTTGTTTTTGAATTTTAAAAATGTTAAATGCTCGGTTAAATGTTAAAAAATATCTTCAAAACTTTGTGTTTCCCTAAGCATCTTAAATAAGAAACAAAACCTTTATATTAGTAGTTGAAAGTTGAAAGTCGTTTTCCTCCCCCATTTACCCCCCAACCAAAGGATATATCTCAAATACAGGACGGGATTTCGTCGTAACACATTATGTGTACCAAATTTTAAATTGATATCTTTAAGCGTTCAAGAGTTATGGTGGACACAAAAATGTTACAGAATTTTTTTGTCTCAAATTGAAAATTTCGATGATTCGTGAAATTTTTAAGCGATTTATGCAATAAATATTTTTAATTTTTTTTTTTTCGATGATTATACTTCCACAATGTGGAAGTAAAAAAGTAAAGAAGTAATTTGCGAGATTTCGAAAATCAAAATCTAGAAACCGAACCGTTAATCTAAAAGAAAATCCCGAAAATTACATTACATCCCAAATAAAACCTAAAGATGACCCGAAATTAGGTAAGTAACTGATAGATAAATAAAATATCGGTAGGTAGTAACAAATAGAATACTTATGTATGAAAATGAATTACAGTAATACTTATGTATGAAAATACCTTACAGGTAAGGAAGTGTTTAAAATAAATTTAAACTAAATTAGAATTTTAACATAATATTTATCCACACTATTTCTAATGGAAATATTGTTAATATAAGGACATAACTGCAATTTAAATGGTGACCGTAATAATATCGTGGCAAATATGGGAATGTGGGAACAAATGACTATTGCCCGAAAATGTTAAGAAATAATAATAAAAAAATTGGGAGATATAAATTTTTTAATGACTGTATATTAGTCTTCACATCATTAGAAACACTTTTTGTCTATAACAAAAAAATCTTAAACGCGAAATAAAAAAGTTATTGAATATAATTCCATACTAAACATTTTATGTTTACTTGGTGAATCGATTTTGGTGTTAGGCAACAGTCAATTGTTCTTACATTGGTTAGACCTGTTGTGCTGTGTTCAGCTGCGATCATAAAGTTTTATTTCTGCTTTACGATTTTCAAGTACATTTTCGTTATTGTAATAATAAGTCAATGCTTATTATTAGTATATAACTACTATAATCGGTTAGTTCTAAGCTTGATATAAGTTTTATTCTTATAATATAACTTTGAGGAGTCCGTGAGGAGTACCTATTTCATTGTGAGATATCTTGAGCAAAATAATTTTTGATTTATCTTTCTAAAGTAAACTTAGTTACTTTATAGTTATAGAGATATTAGTTATATTTATAGTTATTAGTTACTTACCTAACCGTGTTTTATTTGCGTTTCTTTTAGGCATATTTAAGATAAGAGAATTGTGTTTTTAATTGTGTTTAGGTTTGTGGTTCGGCTTTTAGGTTTTACTTTTCGTTTTGTTTCGCTGTTTGTTGCAAATTATATTTATATATGTAGCATACAATAAAATATATTTTGTGGAAGAGTGATTGTGAATTTACGTTTGAAAGGAATTGTGATTTCATAGGTTAAGTTGGTTAAGTTTACTCTGTAGGTCTTTTTTTAATAAAGAACAATTATTGTGCAATTGTGTAGTAATCTGTAACAACATTATTCTTTTCTTTTTAGAAGTTTGTTTTCATTTTTCTATTCGTTGGTTTATAAATAAGGGGGGACGATTCGAATTAAATTTAAGTACCGACCTAATTAAAATTAAGGATGGATTTAACGAAAACGGAAACTTTCGCAGAAGTTTTACAAAAACATGGAATAGACATGGTCTATGATAGTGTGCCTAAGAATTGGAGAGACCCACATTCTCTATTTAGTAAGCTATGTAAAGATATAAAAATTAAAAATACTATCAATAACAGAAAGAAAATCTACTCATGGTGGAGGAGATTAGTAAAAAAATTCAAAAATAGATAAAAAACATACTGAAGAATTGTTTGTTGCTAAAAATGAGTCAGAAATTGAAATCTAAACACAGGATAATATTATGTACCTTAATAAAAAAATAGTTTCCCCTGGAAGTAGTGAAAAAAACGGGAATTGCGTAGGAAAGTCCTTGGAAGATACTAACGGGTTTGCATGTTCACCAAGTTCGGTCACTACTTCCGATTTTAATTCGCCGAGGGGTATTAATGCAAATGTAGTGGCAACAATAACAAACGGATTATGTAATAAACTAAAAGGGGAAGAAAGGTATACGTCTACTCCTCAAAGAACTGACATCTCTGACCTATCTGAAACAACGTCTGTGATTTCTTCGGATAATTATTGTTTTGTTAGTTGCAATAAAGGTGATGGGCACAAAAATGATGTCACCCCCGAAAATTTTGATATCCCCAAAGAGCTTTTAAACTTGTCCAGTCCTGATATAAGCGCGAGCATTTTACCTAATAATGCGAAAAATATCCCTCGTAAAAATACCCTGAACAGTAAACTTACCTACAATAATTGTATAATTTTAGAAGGTACTTTTCGAGTAGAAGATAATATTTGGAAAATACTTTATAATAAAGGCAAACTTGATAGAAAATACTACCCGTATTATTTACGAAAAATGATACGTAAGCGTATAAACAACGTATGTGTGATAATTTTTAAGTATGTAAAGTATCAGAAGAAAAGTAATACGGTCAATGTTTTTGGAATGTGTAAACATAACAAATATAACTGTAAAAAATTTAAAATTTCTATTTGTAACCGAAAAGTCAACGTTTTCAGCTCCTCCATAAATTATAACCATCCCACTTTTCTGACAAGTTCTGTGAAAGGCATTGAAAGATCCATGGTAAAGAAAAAAGTGTTTAACGAAAAACCCTTAAATTATAAGAAACGTACTTTGCTAGAAGCTAACCAAACGGTCCTACAAGAAGGGAAGAACTTGCAGAACATTAAATCTGATGACGTTGTAAGGAAGATTAGATCTGAATCGATGTCTCAATTAGACCGCAACAAAAACGATCTGTTAGATATTTTGATGATGCAGATAGACCATTCAGAATATATAAAAGAGGTTAGTATTCCATTCAATGTAAAGTTATATAGTTTGGAACAATTACAAGTACTCAAATCGCAGAAATCTAATGAAGATTTACCTTTAATATTTTTTGATGCCACGGGGGGTATAGTTAGAAATCCTCTCCCCAATAAATGCAAAATATACCTTTACACTGCCGTTGTAAGAGTCAATATAACGAAAAGGATATATCCGGTTTTTTCCATGATATCTTCCGTTCACGATTCAAATTCAATTTTTAAATTACTCCACGATTTTAGATATTTCTGTGAGAAACATAATTGTTGGCCAGTTTTTTCAGGAGTTGTTACAGACTTTTCTTTTGCAAACTTGCATGCTATAACTAAAGCCTTTAATAGATGGACCTTGTTGGAATACATTCAGAAATGTTACCATTTCAATGAGAATAATATTCTTCCGGTCGATAACTGTCTAGTAAGAATACATTTATGTTGTGCACATTTCATCAAAATGGTATGTAAAGATGTAGATTCCTCCATGAACATCAGCGAAGCCCAATACTTTAAAGATTTGATCGCAATGTCTATGTTACTAAATACTCTCCAAAAATTCGATGTTTTTGTGGAAAACATATATATATTATTAAATTCTAAAACAACTAGTACCCAAACAGACAATGCTCTTCAATTTTTGAAATTATTATTAATTGATAAATTGGAATACGACAGCTATGTCGGAAGTATGGAAACATCGGACTTTACTTTCGAGGAAAGTTCCAAAATAGAATTAACGTTTTATAAACTTAGTCCTTATTACCAAAGGTTCTGTAGAATTATAGAAAACGTAAAGATAACGGATAATTGTTCCCAGACAAAAAACACCTTCTACAATGAAAAATTTTTTAATGTCATTTTACAAAAGTATCTTCCTTTAGTACCCCTTTGGTCTGGACTAATGTTAAAAGGACAAAAATCTGTAAGTAACTCCTCAGTTGAGAATTATTTTGGGCAATTCAAAAAAAATCGCCTAAAGGGTCAAAGAAACATTAAATGTTTTCAGGTTGTTAGAAATTTGAGAGAAGACGTCCTTTCATTAGGACTCGAGAATAAAATCAAAATAAAAAAAAATCGTTTAACCAAAGGTGATCCAACATGCGAAAAAGAATCGGAAGAACGGTGGGAAAAGAAACCTAAAAGACAGGGTACGCACTTTGACGCCAGATTTTTGAAAGACTGTGGCTCGAAGTTATTTAAAGAAGATATCGTGTTCCCCGAAGACGATCCAGAATTAGCCCAATGCGCTTACTGTGGTCATGGGATGCTTCAAGAGGTAACGGACTGGGTGAAATGCGACTCCTGCTCTAGGTGGGTGCACCAGGATTGTGATAAAGAAGACAATGTAGACAAAAATTACGGAGAAAATTTCATATGTAAAATATGTACAGAACTATCACCGAATAAGACTATTTATAACGTCGATAGTAGTGACGATAGGTTAAAAAGAAAATGTGAGACATTTTTAGAATCCCTTCGAATGAGCGATATTGAAAGAAAACAGTTGCAACTACGCACCCATTCTCAAAGAGAATCTTCAGAATGGTACAGAGAAAGAAAAATAAGAGTGACGTCATCTCATTTTGGAAGAATTTGTAAGGTGAGAACCACATCTTCTTTCAAAAACATTATTAAATCAATTACAGGACAAAGAGAATTAAAGACACCTGCAATTGAGCACGGTGTTAGGTGTGAAGTTCTAGCAAGACAAGAATATTTTGATACTACAGGATTTGCTTGTCAACCTGCAGGATTGTTTATCCATTCCACATTCCCTTATTTAGCTGCTTCTCCCGACGGACTTGTGGGCGAAGAAGGAGTTTTGGAGATAAAGTCTCCTTATTCTGCGAAAGATGCCAATCCCGAACAGTTTAAATTTAATTTTTTCAATGAAGAAGGTAACGCTCTTTTGGCAAATCACGACTACCATTATCAAATCCAGGGAATCCTTGAAATAACTGATCGAGCGTGGTGTGATCTGGTGATTTTTACCTTTAAAGGAATTAAGATAGTAAGGGTCTACAGATCAAAAAGCTTTTCCAGATTAATGTTAGAAAAATTAAAAAATTTTTATATGTTTTATATGTTACCTGCAATAGTTTTTCCAAATAATGATCTTTCCATTGAAGAGAAAAAATGGACTACTTCCAAGGATATCACTTTCCTTGCTAATGGTCTAGTAAATGACATTTACTACTACAAAAACTTAAATAATAAGAGAGGGTATGTCATTTCCGTCAACAATGCAATCGACTTCTCTTTACAGGAGCTCCTTATTGATGACTACCTTACATTGGATGACGGTCAATGGATAAGTAGTTTTGTGGTGGATCACTGCCTTAAAATTTTCAATACATTGGATGATTTTCAAATCGTTTCTGTTGCCAAATCGTCAATTATCTTTGGCAATATCACCCTTACTTCTTCTTTTCTCGATAACATAAAGCTTATAAAGCCGAAGGTTGCGATGCCTGTCGAAAAGATTGGTCATTATATTCTTTTAATGGCAGACTTTGTTAACAAAGAAGTAACTTTTATAGATCCACTAGGCAATGAAGATATAAATAAAAGCATATTCTCAACCAAATTTTGTAACTTTTTAAAATATAAGAAAATTGATCACAAAAGTTGGCGTTTTACTATTCCAAAACACCTAATACAAACAGATTCATTTAATTGCGGCGTTTTAATTATATATTTCTTTTCCAAGTTTGTTAAAAATCAACCATTAAATATAAGTATAGATCTCACCAGCTACAGAAAGCATTTGAAAAGGTTGATTTTGTTGAACAGTAACTGTATGAAGGATAAGTGTCTTTTCTGTTCCAGAAATATCAACTCGAAGGAGGATTATTTCAGGTGTCATTTCTGTAATAGAAAATTACACTTTAAATGTCTCCTAACAAAGAATGAAATTGAGGAAGGCATCAATATTAAGACCAAAATAACATACAACATGTGCGATCTATGCAGGCAAAATTAAGAACTTTATGAAACAATAAAGGCTGATATTTGAAGTCAAACGACAAAATATATCAAGTCCGAATATTATCTCAGATTTAGATTTTACCGGGCATTTTTTTTACAAAATAGTAATACCCTTATATATATTAACGGTAATTACCCTTTTGTCAAATAAATGCATTTTTACTCGATTTTAAAACGGATTTCTGCTCGATACTTTTTTTTTGCACAAAATTGATAAGGTGTTGCCCTAAGCTGGGTCCATGCATACGACTAGTCAGTAGTCAAATGAAATTAAAAAAAAAATTAATATAAGCAGAAATATGTTCTAAATTCGAGCTAAAATGCATTTATTTTACAAAACGGTAATACCCTCTTCGGTTTTTATACAGGGTGGTCCAATTTATAATACATTAATTTTAGGAGGTGATAGAGGAGCGAAAATGAAGGGGACTTTAATCTAGAAGATAGATTTCCAAAGGGCCAAATAACAGAGAAATAGGAAATAAAGAATCGTCTTTTTCGCATAATTTTTCAGCCGTTTAACCGAGTTTGTTCAAATTTTAACTAAAAATCACTAAAATACGTCTCTATCGAACGATAATAACGCGTTTCAACAAAATTTTTCAGGAGCGTAGATAAACAGAGCTAGGTACCTCCTTTTTCACCACCAATTTTTACGCAGCTGATTATTTTTACTTTCTGAATCCTACATTCAATTTAGAAAAAATAAATTCTTGCAAAATTTCGATTAGAGGCTTCTTTTGGTTTGAGACATTGAAAACATAACATAACATAACATAACATAAACACACCACAGAAATTAGACAACCCCCAAATCCAAAGCCAAAGGCTGTCCGGAAGGTGTCGAAAAATTTTCATTTCAAATCAAATTTTCAAGAGATCCAAATTTTCCTAAAGTTTTAAAATTTAATAATTAGAAATAAAACGTTTTCGACATGTTTCTAAAGTTTCAAACCCAAATATGTAAAAAACGAAGGCTCTAATAGAAATTATGTTAAAATAACTTTTTCTTATAAATTGAATATAAAATTAAAATATATGAACAATTTAAAACAGTGGCATAAAAAATAGGTGGGGAAAGAGGAGGGTCACATCCCCTTATCTACGCTCCTGAAAAATTTTGATGAAACGCGTTATAATCATTCGATAGAGACTTATTCTAGTAATATATTGTTAAAATTTGAAGAAAATCCGGTAAACGGTTCAAAAGTTATGCGACAAAAACCATAGCTTTTTTCCAAATTTGAAGGGGTATATTATTTCCGTTATTAGGCCCTTTTGAAATCTATTTTCTGGGCAAAGTCCCCTAGATGTTCGCTTCTCGATCATCTCCTAAAACTAATGTATTATAAACTCTACCATCCTGTATAGAAGACATAGTACCTACATGAGTAGACATAGTACCTACCTATGCAGTTAATAATTTTTTTGAAGGTGTAATCCCCTAGCTAGGGGGATGATTTTCTGGTGAACGATAGCTCTTGATACATTGTATCTCACGTTAAATTTACAAGTTGGCGCACGACCTCGTTCTCTAGAAAATTAAGAGTGGTCAAAATTGAAGATTCAGTTATTAATTTTTTTGAAGGTGTAATCCCCTAGCTAGGGGGATGATTTTCTGGTGAACAATAAATCTTGATACATTGTATCTCACGTTAAATTTACAAGTTGGCGCACGACCTTGTTCTCTAGAAAATTAAGAGTGGTCAAAATTGAAAATTCAGTTATTAATTTTTTTGAAGGTGTAATCCCCTAGCTAGGGGGATGATTTTCTGGTGAACGATAGCTCTTGATACATTGTATCTCACGTTAAATTTACAAGTTGGCGCACGACCTCGTTCTCTAGAAAATTAAGAGTGGTCAAAATTGAAAATTCAGTTATTAATTTTTTTGAAGGTGTAATCCCCTAGCTAGGGGGATGATTTTCTGGTGAACAATAAATCTTGATACATTGTATCCCACGTTAAATTTACAAGTTGGCGCACGACCTCGTTCTCTAGAAAATTAAGAGTGGTCAAAATTGAAAATTCAGTTATTAATTTTTTTGAAGGTGTAATCCCCTAGCTAGGAGGATGATTTTCTGGTGAACGATAGATCTTGATACATTGTATCTCACGTTAAATTTACAAGTTGGCGCACGACCTCGTTCTCTAGAAAATTAAGAGTGGTCAAAATTGAAAATTCAGTTATTAATTTTTTTGAAGGTGTAATCCCCTCGCTAGGGGGATGATTTTCTGGTGAACGATAGCTCTTGATACATTGTATCTCACGTTAGATTTACAAGTTGGCGCACGACCTCGTTCTCTAGAAAATTAAGAGTGGTCAAAATTGAAAATTCAGTTATTAATTTTTTTGAAGGTGTAATCCCCTAGCTAGGGGGATGATTTTCTGGTGAACGATAGATCTTGATACAGTGTATCTCACGTTAAATTTACAAGTTGGCGCACGACCTCGTTCTCTAGAAAATTAAGAGTGGTCAAAATTGAAAATTCAGTTATTAATTTTTTTGAAGGTGTAATCCCTAGCTAGGGGGATGATTTTCTGGTGAACGATAGCTCTTTATACATTGTATCTCACGTTAAATTTACAAGTTGGCGCACGACCTCGTTCTCTAGAAAATTAAGAGTGGTCAAAATTGAAAATTCAGTTATTAATTTTTTTGAAGGTGTAATCCCCTAGCTAGGGGGATGATTTTCTGGTGAACGATAGCTCTTGATACATTGTATCTCACGTTAAATTTACAAGTTGGCGCACGACCTCGTTCTCTAGAAAATTAAGAGTGGTCAAAATTGAAAATTCAGTTATTAATTTTTTTGAAGGTGTAATCCCCTAGCTAGGGGGATGATTTTCTGGTGAACGATAGATCTTGATACAGTGTATCTCACGTTAAATTTACAAGTTGGCGCACGACCTCGTTCTCTAGAAAATTAAGAGTGGTCAAAATTGAAAATTCAGTTATTAATTTTTTTGAAGGTGTAATCCCTAGCTAGGGGGATGATTTTCTGGTGAGCGATAGCTCTTTATACATTGTATCTCACGTTAAATTTACAAGTTGGCGCACGACCTCGTTCTCTAGAAAATTAAGAGTGGTCAAAATTGAAAATTCAGTTATTAATTTTTTTGAAGGTGTAATCCCCTAGCTAGGGGGATGATTTTCTGGTGAACGATAGCTCTTGATACATTGTATCTCACGTTAAATTTACAAGTTGGCGCACGACCTCGTTCTCTAGAAAATTAAGAGTGGTCAAAATTGAAAATTCAGTTATTAATTTTTTTGAAGGTGTAATCCTCTAGTTAGGGGGATGATTTTCTGGTGAACGATAGATCTTGATACATTGTATCTCACGTTAAATTTACAAGTTGGCGCACGACCTCGTTCTCTAGAAAATTAAGAGTGGTCAAAATTGAAAATTCAGTTATTAATTTTTTTGAAGGTGTAATCCCCTAGCTAGGGGGATGATTTTCTGGTGAACGATAGCTCTTGATACATTGTATCTCACGTTAAATTTACAAGTTGGCGCACGACCTCGTTCTCTAGAAAATTAAGAGTGGTCAAAATTGAAAATTCAGTTATTAATTTTTTTGAAGGTGTAATCCCCTAGCTAGGGGGATGATTTTCTGGTGAACGATAAATCTTGATACATTGTATCTCACGTTAAATTTACAAGTTGGCGCACGACCTCGTTCTCTAGAAAATTAAGAGTGGTCAAAATTGAAAATTCAGTTATTAATTTTTTTGAAGGTGTAATCCCCTAGCTAGGGGGATGATTTTCTGGTGAACGATAGCTCTTGATACATTGTATCTCACGTTAAATTTACAAGTTGGCGCACGACCTCGTTCTCTAGAAAATTAAGAGTGGTCAAAATTGAAAATTCAGTTATTAATTTTTTTGAAGGTGTAATCCCCTAGCTAGGGGGATGATTTTCTGGTGAACGATAGCTCTTTATACATTGTATCTCACGTTAAATTTACAAGTTGGCGCACGCCCTCGTTCTCTAGAAAATTAAGAGTGGTCAAAATTGATAATTCAGTTATTAATTTTTTTGAAGGTGTAATCCCTTAGCTAGGGGGATGATTTTCTGGTGAACGATAAATCTTGATACATTGTATCTCACGTTAAACTTACAAGTTGGCGCACGACCTCGTTCTCTAGAAAATTAAGAGTGGTCAAAATTGAAAATTCAGTTATTAATTTTTTTGAAGGTGTAATCCCCTAGCTAGGGGGATGATTTTCTGGTGAACGATAAATCTTGATACATTGTATCTCACGTTAAATTTACAAGTTGGCGCACGACCTCGTTCTCTAGAAAATTAAGAGTGGTCAAAATTGAAAATTCAGTTATTAATTTTTTTGAAGGTGTAATCCCCTAGCTAGGGGGATGATTTTCTGGTGAACGATAGCTCTTGATACATTGTATCTCACGTTAAATTTACAAGTTGGCGCATGACCTCGTTCTCTAGAAAATTAAGAGTGGTCAAAATTGAAAATTCAGTTATTAATTTTTTTGAAGGTGTAATCCCCTAGCTAGGGGGATGATTTTCTGGTGAACGATAGCTCTTTATACATTGTATCTCACGTTAAATTTACAAGTTGGCGCACGACCTCGTTCTCTAGAAAATTAAGAGTGGTCAAAATTGAAAATTCAGTTATTAATTTTTTTGAAGGTGTAATCCCCTAGCTAGGGGGATGATTTTCTGGTGAACGATAAATCTTGATACATTGTATCTCACGTTAAATTTACAAGTTGGCGCACGACCTCGTTCTCTAGAAAATTAAAAGTGGTCAAAATTGAAAATTCAGTTATTAATTTTTTTGAAGGTGTAATCCCCTAGCTAGGGGGATGATTTTCTGGTGAACGATAAATCTTGATACATTGTATCTCACGTTAAATTTACAAGTTGTCGCACGACCTCGTTCTCTAGAAAATTAAGAGTGGTCAAAATTGAAAATTCAGTTATTAATTTTTTTGAAGGTGTAATCCTCTAGCTAGGGGGATGATTTTCTGGTGAACGATAGCTCTTGATACATTGTATCTCACGTTAAATTTACAAGTTGGCGCACGACCTCGTTCTCTAGAAAATTAAGAGTGGTCAAAATTGAAAATTCAGTTATTAATTTTTTTGAAGGTGTAATCCCCTAGCTAGGGAGATGATTTTCTGGTGAACGATAAATCTTGATACATTGTATCTCACGTTAAATTTACAAGTTGGCGCACGACCTCGTTCTCTAGAAAATTAAGAGTGGTCAAAATTGAAAATTCAGTTATTAATTTTTTTGAAGGTGTAATCCCCTAGCTAGGGGGATGATTTTCTGGTGAACGATAGCTCTTGATACATTGTATCTCACGTTAAATTTACAAGTTGGCGCACGACCTCGTTCTCTAGAAAATTAAGAGTGGTCAAAATTGAAAATTCAGTTATTAATTTTTTTGAAGGTGTAATCCCCTAGCTAGGGGGATGATTTTCTGGTGAACGATAGCTCTTGATACATTGTATCTCACGTTAAATTTACAAGTTGGCGCACGACCTCGTTCTCTAGAAAATTAAGAGTGGTCAAAATTGAAAATTCAGTTATTAATTTTTTTGAAGGTATAATCCCCTAGCTAGGGGGATGATTTTCTGGTGAACGATAAATCTTGATACATTGTATCTCACGTTAAATTTACAAGTTGGCGCACGACCTCGTTCTCTAGAAAATTAAGAGTGGTCAAAATTGAAAATTCAGTTATTAATTTTTTTGAAGGTATAATCCCCTAGCTAGGGGGATGATTTTCCGGTGAACGATAAATCTTGATACATTGTATCTCACGTTAAATTTACAAGTTGGCGCACGACCTCGTTCTCTAGAAAATTAAGAGTGGTCAAAATTGAAAATTCAGTTATTAATTTTTTTGAAGGTATAATCCCCTAGCTAGGGGGATGATTTTCTGGTGAACGATAGCTCTTGATACATTGTATCTCACGTTAAATTTACAAGTTGGCGCACGACCTCGTTCTCTAGAAAATTAAGAGTGGTCAAAATTGAAAATTCAGTTATTAATTTTTTTGAAGGTATAATCCCCTAGCTAGGGGGATGATTTTCTGGTGAACGATAGCTCTTGATACATTGTATCTCACGTTAAATTTACAAGTTGGCGCACGACCTCGTTCTCTAGAAAATTAAGAGTGGTCAAAATTGAAAATTCAGTTATTAATTTTTTTGAAGGTATAATCCCCTAGCTAGGGGGATGATTTTCTGGTGAACGATAAATCTTGATACATTGTATCTCACGTTAAATTTACAAGTTGTCGCACGACCTCGTTCTCTAGAAAATTAAGAGTGGTCAAAATTGAAAATTCAGTTACTAATTTTTTTGAAGGTGTAATCCCCTAGCTAGGGGGATGATTTTCTGGTGAACGATAGCTCTTTATACATTGTATCTCACGTTAAATTTACAAGTTGGCGCACGACCTCGTTCTCTAGAAAATTAAGAGTGGTCAAAATTGAAAATTCAGTTATTAATTGTTTTGAAGGTGTAATCCCCTAGCTAGGGGGATGATTTTCTGGTGAACGATAAATCTTGATACATTGTATCTCACGTTAAATTTACAAGTTGTCGCACGACCTCGTTCTCTAGAAAATTAAGAGTGGTCAAAATTGAAAATTCAGTTATTAATTTTTTTGAAGGTGTAATCCCCTAGCTAGGGGGATGATTTTCTGGTGAACGATAGCTCTTGATACATTGTATCTCACGTTAAATTTACAAGTTGGCGCACGACCTCGTTCTCTAGAAAATTAAAAGTGGTCAAAATTGAAAATTCAGTTATTAATTTTTTTGAAGGTGTAATCCCCTAGCTAGGGGATGATTTTCTGGTGAACGATAGCTCTTTATACATTGAATCTCACGTTAAATTTACAAGTTGGCGCACGACCTCGTTCTCTAGAAAATTAAGAGTGGTCAAAATTGAAAATTCAGTTATTAATTTTTTTGAAGGTGTAATCCCCTAGCTAGGGGGATGATTTTCTGGTGAACGATAAATCTTGATACATTGTATCTCACGTTAAATTTACAAGTTGGCGCACGACCTCGTTCTCTAGAAAATTAAGAGTGGTCAAAATTGAAAATTCAGTTATTAATTTTTTTGAAGGTGTAATCCCCTAGCTAGGGAGATGATTTTCTGGTGAACGATAAATCTTGATACATTGTATCTCACGTTAAATTTACAAGTTGGCGCACGACCTCGTTCTCTAGAAAATTAAGAGTGGTCAAAATTGAAAATTCAGTTATTAATTTTTTTGAAGGTGTAATCCCCTAGCTAGGGGGATGATTTTCTGGTGAACGATAGCTCTTGATACATTGTATCTCACGTTAAATTTACAAGTTGGCGCACGACCTCGTTCTCCAGAAAATTAAGAGTGGTCAAAATTGAAAATTCAGTTATTAATTTTTTTGAAGGTGTAATCCCCTAGCTAGGGGGATGATTTTCTGGTGAACGATAGCTCTTGATACATTGTATCTCACGTTAAATTTACAAGTTGGCGCACGACCTCGTTCTCTAGAAAATTAAGAGTGGTCAAAATTGAAAATTCAGTTATTAATTTTTTTGAAGGTATAATCCCCTAGCTAGGGGGATGATTTTCTGGTGAACGATAGCTCTTGATACATTGTATCTCACTTTAAATTTACAAGTTGGCGCACGACCTCGTTCTCTAGAAAATTAAGAGTGGTCAAAATTGAAAATTCAGTTATTAATTTTTTTGAAGGTGTAATCCCCTAGCTAGGGGGATGATTTTCTGGTGAACGATAGTTCTTGATAGATTGTATCTTACGTCAAATTTAGTAGTTGGCACACGACGTAATTCTCTAGAAAATAACGATTGCAAAAATTTAAAATTCAGTTAATAATTTTTTTTTAACTTAAAATCCTTGGTTTTTAGCTGGATGTTTAGTCCTTATCTTACATCTCGCATTAAATTTAGGGAAATGGTACTTAGACTGGCTATCTGAAGAAATTTAGCTGCCAGCATTGACACGGCAATTAATAACCACCCCTTTTATTTAGAAATCAGTTTATACAAAACTCTCAATTTTTATTTCGTTATTAATTTCTAAATTTATGGTTACAGATGTTTTTCTGTATTATATTACTTTATTTAAAAAAGTGTTACCCACTTATCTACGCCTATGATCATTCGACTGTTTCCGGTATTTTGGCTGCCAGAATTTGGCTGCTAATTTCACGCAGGTAAAGGTATGTATATATATGCTATTCACATTTTATTTACATGAGGGGAGGCTATGATATGTTTTTCTTAGGTTGTCTCAGGGTTGTCTACTATTGACAAAATATTGAAGTGTCAGATTTAATTGATTGTCACTGTCATTTATTTTTGACTTAATTGCCAAATTTTTTATTGATGACATTGCTGTGCTTTCTTTAGGGTCTCACTGTGGCAACCAGCGACTTATAATAAGTCGCTGGTGGCAACTATGTAGAACCAATTTCAATTTGTCGTTATGTTTTTGACTTTTCAACATAACCTCAGTAATTAAAACAGCCATTCATAACAACAGAATTCAGATTTTCCAAGGCCTCCCCTCATGTAAATAAAATGTGAATAGCATACTAGGTAGTTTTTTTTAGTAGAATTCATGAATTTTAAATTTTAATAAATTTATGTATTTGTTATTTCTTTCATTAGGTGTAGCATTGAGCGTTGTTTGGTCGTATCCTAGCTAGAACTATGTTTTTTCTTGTCTAACAAAGTACTCTTCCTCGTTAATGCTGTGGTGCACTGCAGTGCTTTCTGTAGAAATCCGTGTAAAAGAGCTATACATATAGTGACCACTTTTTTAATTTTTTTTACAGAACAACTAATGCAATAATAGGGCGAGTTGCTTTATTCACCGGTTGATCCACCAGATGTGTTTTATCTCATTCTAACCTCGGAGATAGAATGAGATAAAACACATCTGATGGATCCACCGGTGAATAAAGCAACTCGCCCTTAATCGGCATGCTTTTGAACCTCCATGTCCAAAATTTTACATTTTGATTAAGGGTTTCCGAATAATGGGCCCAGTGAAAATACATTTTTTCAGTCGTAAATAATTTATAACTTGAAAACGGTTGTGGTTCGAAAAAAAGTCATTCCTCATTTTCAAACCAATTTACCATCACCCCATGACTTCAAAAGTTTCAAATACCGAATACCGCAGTCGTAAATAATAATTAACTGGGCAACGGTTTATTTTTCGGAAAATAGTAATTTAATATCGACTTTTTTTTTCTTTTGATATAAAATTTATTTTTATTGTCACAAGATGACTTTTTATTACTTAATGCCCAAATAATACAGAACTGGTTAAAATATTTTTGTTTATCTTCCAATGAAAAATCTTTGCTTGTGGCATTTAAAACTTTTGTGGGCAAGGGCATTTTCGGGATTTTTTTCACAAATTGTTTTTCAATTTTCTTTTTCGCCCATATTCTCATTTTGATCCCAAATGAAAAATTTTATAATTTGGTATAGGTCCCATGTCACGTCCGTGAAGTTGGCCCCTCTCTCCCTTTTAGAAATTCAATTTTTTTTTTATTGTAAAGAATTGTGCTACGTTTGTGCTGTATTGTGCCAACAAAATTTTCGTTTGTGTCGGTATCCTTCTAGTATTATTTTTTTAAAATCGTTCTCTAAATTGAAATATCGAACATCGAAAATTCACTATAATAGCCACCACTGGAAGGATGCGTTCTTTCGATCGAGACACAGCTTTATTGAGTCCCAAGGCTGGTAAACTCTAAAAAAGGTTGCCCCATCTGAACCTGACTTAACTCAATATATCATACGTCACTTGGCGACCGCCGGGTTCGTCCTTCTCTGTTCTACAACAGCCAGTGTTTAGTGTCTCTTTTTAGTAAGTAGAATAAATGACTGACCGCGGTCGACAGCTCTGCCTCACCCCGCATTTTCCTCGCCCTAATGCTGCTCATTGATGTAACCTGTACAAAGTCTACAAGCCTTGATTGAGTCCATGTCTGTTTTTATATGAGACTGGTGTATTTATAGCTGTCCGTCTTTCAGAATTCTTTGCCCAAAGCCCGGGCCGGTTTCTGGTTTGACAACATTTAACAGAAACATAAACTTTAAAAAATATAATCATGTAATGTTTTTTTTCTACTATTGAGGGCAAAAGAAAATGGAACTGGGCCAGAATGGAAGGACGTCTCAGGTAAATGTGTCGAACCGAAGGCTTTATATGGGCGCAATGGGACTCTCAGGGTCATAGATGGGCTATTAGAAAGAGCATGGGAAAGTCCAGATGGAAAGGAAATTACTATTATGCGTCTGGTGATTCTCAGGTGCCGGGTACCTATATAAAGTACTTCAGGAAGTTCAGATATTTTGGAGTAAATAGGACCCTGATTAAAGTACGGGAACGATTTTGTTGGATAAACATTCTTCAGGATGTGGACTCGTGGAGGCTTGGTGTTGTAAATGCAAGGTTTGCGCGGCCACCAAGGGGCCACAGATGAAGAGTAGGGGTCAAATGAAATAATATTAATGTCGGAGCTCCTCTTGAGGGTATTGCGATCGATACTAGGCCCATCCGACTCGGTGGCGTAGTTGTCAAGAGTATGAGTGACAGCCATATATGGCTCTGGTCACACGGCCTATCGTGTCCGGGTTTGAGACCCGGCATCGGCAAATGGCATGATACTAAAACAATACAGATAAGCTCACGCGCATGACATGTAATCGCTGACGTCACTTCCTGACAAATTTTTTAATTTTGCGAGGGCTGTCATAGTTTAATGTCTAAATGTACGCATTTTAGTTTGTTTACTTCGATTATTGTGTTTTAATTCGGTGTGAATCAACACCCACTGAGGTGTTGTTGTGTGAATACGTTATATTAGTTAATTTGACCAGTTGTGGCTGTGTGTTTTGGTTTATTTAATATAGCATAAACAATGGTTTACTGTGCAGTGTTGGATTGCACTAGTAACAATACCTAATAGAAGAAGTAAAAGTTGCGATACTTTAGTTTTCCTGCTGCTAAAGAAATTTGTTAATGGATTCAAAAGTGCTATCAAATGTACGATTTTAATATTAATAACGGTAAAATATGTTCAAAGCATTTTTTGTATGATGATTTTTATATTAAAGAAAAACTATTCCAATTGCCTAAAAATAAGAGGAAGTTTGCCGCTTTTAATATTTGCCTTATCTAGCCTGCCTGTTTTAAGTTTCCTGTATATACCTGTGCTTTACTTAACCGTAGCCAAAATTGATTTATTGTGTTAAATTGTTAACAATTCCTGAATAAAACCTGTTATAAAGTCTTAATCCGAAACTCCTGAGTTTTACTTATAGGTTAATATAGACCCCTGTCTTAACAGTTTCTTCACTAACCTAAGCGTCTATTATCCTGCTAATAGAAAAAATGGTGTTTCTGCATTCTAAAATAGAAACTGGCGCTCGAGATACACCGTCCAGATAACACCCCCGCGCCGCCCCTCAGGCGTCAAAATAACCATCTAAGAACCTCCGCGGAACGAGGGAAAGTTACAATACATAGTACCTAGATAAATTGGAACGAATTAATATAATTTATTTTTCTATAAATATATTATATTGAGGCGTGTAAATGCAGAACCTGCTTTTAGGACAAAGTTACGAAAAATTTGTTATTGGTACCACCCTCATCTCCCGTTTTTTTTAAGGACTTATTTATATATTAACGTCCTGGCGAAGTTTAGCTTAGAGCTATTCTACCACTCAACCACGACACACTATAAGCAATTTGGTAGGGTTTTTGTTTAGAAGCATATCCAGCTTTATAACACCGAAATTACGGTTTAAAATCTGAAAGTAGACACAAAATATACAGTAAATTCACTTTTGAACCAAAGCAGTTTGTGAGTGAATAAAAGATAGCAGTAAAGCGAGAGCACTACACATGCGTGACTGCATGTCGATCTCAGAATGTAAGCGCTCTCGCTTTATTCTCTCCCTATTCACTCACAAAGTGCTTTGGTTGAAAAGTGAATTTACTGTATACTTTATGCATACAAGACTGTGATTACAATTACTTGTACACAAGTTTTTTGTTTCTATCTCAAAATAAGATCACATGCGTAAAGCATCTTCTGCATTTACACATTTACACATTTATAGGCCCCATATTGTGCAAAATGTCTTATTTTCTATTTTGTATATTTAAATAATATCCAAAACAGTTATAACAGTCGAATACAACGAAAATTTCAATAACTTTAAACTAAAAATACATTAAAAACTAGCTTCCCCATATATCGGCATACATTTTTGTCACAGGTTGACGTCATGCGCGAATTGGTTCAAAATTCGTTCAGCAAGTGATCATATTGTAGGTTTTAGTATCATGGGCAAATGACAATGTCGGTGGGTATGAATATTTGTCTACGTTTTTCTAATGTGTAGCCCTCTTACGGACAGCCTTTGGCGTTGGATTTGGGGGTTGTCTAATTTCTGTGGTGTGTTTATTATTATATTATTATCCCAGTGACAGATGATGATGATGATGGCAATAAATACATCCTGGTTGCCATGGACTAGGTACCTACTTTAGTAAATGGCCGGAAGCTTACGCCATTCCAAATTAGGAAGCAGTTACGGTCGCCCAAGCTTTGGTAGATATCTGATGATATGTCGGTTTTGGGGTACCCCTGGAAGCTGCATTGGGATCAAGGTAGAAACTTTCAAGCCGGTAGTATATCAGCAAATTTGTTAATTATTGAGAATGCACAAGACGCGAACAACTGCCCGTCATTCCCAGTCAGATGGAATGGTGGAGAGACATAACAAGACCATGAAAGAACGTCTTTCTTAGGTGGTTCATATAAGAATCAGCGAGATTGGGATCGCCATTTACCATTTTTCCTCGTGGCATACAGTGCTGCCATTCATGAGACTACAAAACAGACACCTGCTCGTGTGATATTTGGACATATGAGATCGGGCTATGACTTGATGTTTGGAACACCGGATAGGGAGCCACCTTCCGTGAACAATTATGTCAATGCAATTAGTAAACGGCTAAGGAATGTCCATGAGTTCGTAACCAAATTACCATAGCTAGTGACCGAATGAAGGCTTGTTATGAATGACCGTATGGCCAGTTCAGGAGGATTTAAGGTGGGAAAACGGGTTTGGCTGTACAATCCGCAGCGGAAGAAAGGAAGATCCCAAAGCTCACCCGCCTTGGTAGGGCCGTATGTTGCAGGACCCTGTATAAAGCGACACTGCGACAATCACTAACCAAAATAAGGTGATATTCGTCGCCACTGCGTTTTCTCCAATTTATAAAGCTAAAATAAACCGTTGACACATACAATCGTTGGGATGGAGATTTCTCCAGTCAAGACAGTAACGGACTTTAGAATGTTTAGTATTCCAGGATCATCGGAGCGAGTATCGGGCATCGGGTAAGTGCAATTATATTGATAAGTAATAGTTATTATATTATTTGTCTTTTTGCTAGTGTGTTTTTGAAATTAATTTAAGATTAACTTATTTATGTAAAAATGTTTCAATCAAGGGAAAACTATACATCTCATTGTGGTTATGAATTTGAAAGTGACAGTGATTTCAGTGATAAAAAAAATGAAATTCCAACACCGAGAAAAAAAAGCTATATTTAAATAATCAAGCGAAACAATTTTGTTTAAATGTGTATAATACTCTTTTACAGAGACAAGCTAATGACCCTAACTTACATGATTTAGATATACTAAGAGAAACAGAATCTTTGACTCACGTTCCCTATTCCACATTGTACAGATTAGTGAAAATAGGTATTACCGAAAGAAAGCAACGTTCCGATGCTGGTATATCTAAACCTTTAGATCCATCGACAACAAAACTTTTTAAAAATGTAATCTATGACGCATATAAGAAAAATGAAATCCCAACTGTTGACGTGGTGGACAGAAAATGAAAGGAAATGGATTGTCCTCTGACATATACAACAAGGACTTTAAGAAACTGGCTGAGAAAAATTGGATTTAAATTTAAAACTATCAATAAACGTATGGCGATTATGGAAAGCAGACGAATAGTGGATTGGCGAAACTCATATCTAGAGGAGATTAAAAAGTTCAGAAAGGAAAATAGAACTATTTATTATCTAGATGAAACTTGGTATGACACTCACGATATCGTAAAAAAAGGATGGACTGATGGATCTAAGAAATGTCAACCTATCTTGAAATTGAAATCTTAATCGTGCGTACAATAAAGTTAAATCCGGATCTGCGTTCTGTCCCGTCGCGTGCCTCAGTCTCTTCCATCTTATACATTTCCGCTACTATACATACTCGTATAAGCAAGTATTTTTGCAAAATGCTTCGGCTTGAAATAGGCGATAAACGTCGTGAAAATGAAATTGCTGCAAAAGCTTACATCATCGACTGTTAATTTAATAACAGTACCATCAAGGGCGTCGCTTTTTTTTAGAAATGTCTTAGAGTGTAACGAAGTGATTTTTTCCAATCAAGGAATGTCCGTTTTTTGCTTTAAATATTACCGTCACTTGGGTACACCCTGCCGCCGTTTTTAGTAAGTAAGTCCTGTTTTAATTAAGTTAGTATTGAGTTGTAAAAAAGTCCGCTGGTAAACAAGTAGTCAAGTAATTAATTGATTAATTTTCGACAATCCCCCGTATAAATAAAATCCGAGAATTATTATAAATAATGACCGAGTCAGAAACAAAAATCATTAGTTACTAAAACCCGTTAAAATATTAATCCGTGTCCGTTTTAATCCGTTTCTTTTTGCAACATAGTCTAGAAATTGCAAGTAACGCATTTCCGGTCATTGATGTTCTGAGGCTATCTTGCTAATTACCTAATCCGCGCGAACTCCGCAAGTAACGTCGGGTTGTGAATATGAATCCGTCATTTCAAGTCGGTGACCGCCCCTTTATCACGCCATCTAGATACGTCATAAAGGTAACAAAAGGCAGAGGAGCGTGCACTTCGTGGTCATTCCGAGAAAGTCAGCAGCAGTCCAGAGTAGTCCGAGACATTCCTGAGACATTCCGCCGCATCAGATCCGATCGACAGTCATCAATTGCAGATCAATCCGAAGCCGTCACCCTTTCGGTTCGTACCGCCGCTCCGAGTTTAATAGTAAATTTATTTGAATATAATATTGGTAAGAATACACCGTAGTTCACTGCAATTTGTAGGTACTGCCTTCAGTTAAGTATATTCAGAGATCTTATTGTCCGTAAGTATCGTTGTATTATACTACTAAATCAAACTAGAGCTAATTAGTAATACCTCCGTTGGTCTTTTGTTTTATAATATATGCATCAGCTGGTTAGATCTGTTCACTTGGGCCATCCATAAAGCTCCATGCATAGACTTGACCGGAAAACTTACGTTAATTAGCATAGTCATTAACAAATAGCTCTACGTTTGTGGCAGTAGTTCGCCGTATGTTTAAACATCCAGTATAGACTACAATAGCTATAGCTAACCGATTTCCCGCCGTTCATAATACATCCTGTTGGAAGTTTCCGTTTGCTTGCCGTACGCAATAGTTTATTATTCAAATTTATCCAAAATTCCGAAATAAAATCATAGACACGCGTAAAGATTCTTGGTTGCCAGCTTGCTTATTTCTTATGGTTTTAACATTTGTACATACTCGACTATACAGTCGCTGAGGTATTAGAGTTAATTAATTTGTTCGTTAATGTTGCTGAATAAATAAGTTGATTTAAAGAGGTAAAATTCACGAGTTATTATTTCTGTCATTTATTTCTGATTAACCCGTTTGAGTAGTGGTCGAAGTCCATTAGACAGACCCACAGCTTACGACCCCCGGACATTCCGTGTCTCCAACTGTTTCGCTATACTGGGTTGTTCTCCCAATAGGAGAGCCAAAAAGCGTTGTTCTTTGCACTTAAAAATTAAAGAACTGGCGCCCGAGTTTTCCGTATAAAAAGATTACGTAAGTATATTGAAAGAGAGCACAGTTATAAGTAGGCACCATTACAAGAGTTTCTATTGGAAAAAAAATATCGAATTGCTACTTAAATAAGGAATTTCATGGTAGGTACCTTTTATAGATGGATGATTAAAACATTGCAATAAAATTTATTTGTGAATATTTGTTTTGGACTGTATTTTTTCACAAATTGTACACAATATAATAATTGTAAATTGGGGGACTATCGTCGAAATCAATGAACACGGAGGTAGCACTTACCTGGTTCTTTCCGTTCCTCTTTTCTGTCTCTCCAGACAAACTCCACTCACAGATAGATGGGAGATAATGTCCCTTATTTGCAATTATAATATATACAGTAGTAAAACGAAACGTAAAACTAATGAAAGCGCTCCAATCCAATACTCTTGTTTCAAATAAAAAATACTATTAACTCATTGCTGCCAACTAGCAACCATAAATCTCTAGATGCAGCAGTGCTAACCTAATTAGTTCAAAATTACCACAAAAATCCTTCTAAATATAAAAATCAATAAATGAATAAATGAATAGTGCCATAATAAAAATCAATCCTAATTAATTGTGTAATGAACATTCCGCCCACTATAAAATGAGTAAATATTTTACACAGTACTACTTAACAAACTAGAATATTTACAAATTTACAAAACAAAACTGACTAATTTGCAAGCTATTGGTTTGGAAGGGCGCACGCCGCACAGTTTAACTATAGGCCTCTTCATCTCGCCGTGTGTCGTTCGCACTTTGACCACCCTGATAATATTATCTGCCCCAGGATACATTCAGCCTTATTCTGGTGACCATTAGTTAATTTTCAATATCTGAACATAACCAACATTGTTTATTGAAAATTATCGATTTCATAAAGTTGTTGTATTCTGGTGAGACTATTGATTCCAGAAAGTCAATATTGAAAATCTATTAAACTGTCTGTATGCGTATGATATGAAGTTATTAAAAAAGGGTTGCCAATATTCATTGATCTTCAATAAAAACACTAGAAATTGAAGAAAATTAGAGTATTTAACGCTGCAAAGTTGGAGAAATATTTGTAAAATGATAATTATTGTCAAAATATAGGTTAACTCTTGCCTAATTGTAAACATTCTCATTTTATACGAAACTACACAAAGAAAAAGAACATCAGAGGCAATTCCAAATATATCTAGGGTAGGTACTTATCTGAGAGTCGGAAAAGCTTAGTCTACAGATTCAGTCGATTGGCGGCTCACAGGGAAATTAATATCTTGGCCTACAGATTTCTGATAACTTCCCTGAGAGAAGAAATGCAAACCACACGTAACAATAAGTTACTTGGGAATACTTATTTTGATTCTTTGTGGGTCTGGCAAGAAGGAACTTATTTGATCTATCAAATATGTTATTGAACCTATACGCAGGGTGTCCCGGAAATAAGTGCAAATATTTTGCAGGTAGGTTCTTTGATGAGAATTAATGAGGGTCTTTCATATAAACTCTTTTAAAATAAGCCCCCCCTATCGAGTTTCACCCTCTTAATTGGGTGCAGCACCAAAAGCTAGTTTTTATAATTTTCTCCAAAATGATTTAACTTAGAGCGATAAAATTTTATGTACATATTGTACCTATAAATGACCATTTCATGAAAATATTATCATCCACCCCATCTTCCTTTAACGGAGTGAAATAAGTTACACCTTGTGGTTTTTTTGCCAGAACTTTGATTGACTATATAAATATTCAAAAGTGAAATACTTTACTCGAAAGCCTCTTATTTTATTGTAAAACTTCTTTTTCTCTTACTAAATTTTTGTGTACCTTCTCATCAGTACCGTATTTATTTTATTTTTAATCGAATGCAGTTGAGTATAAAAACTTTAGTAAGAGGCAAAAAAGTTTTAAAATAGAAGGCTTTCAAAGTCACCCACTCAAAGGGGTGGACTAAAAGCTAATTTCATATTATTTTCTCCAAACTGATTTCGAAAGCCTGATCTTATTTTAAAACTTTTTTATCTCTTACTAAATTTTTCTATACTCAACCGTATTCGATTAAAAAAAATAAAATAGATACGGTACAGGCGAGAACTGTCTGTGCATGGTTGTGCATTTCATTTTTTTAATCTAATACGATTAAGTATACCTACAAAAATTTAGTAAGAGGCAAAGAAGTTTTAAAATAAGATCGGGCTTTCGAGTGAAGTATTTCTCTTTTAAATATTTATAGTCGATCAAAGTTCTGGCAAAAAACCGTAAGAGGTAGTTTATTTCACTCCCTTAAGGGAAGATTTGGTGGATAATAATATTTCCATAAAATGGTCTTTTAAGGGTGGTACAGTATGTACCCACATAAAATTTTATCTCTCTAAGTTAAGTCATTTTAGAGAATATAAAACTTGATTTTGGTGCACCCCTTTGAGAGGGTGTAACTTAACAGGGGGGACTTATTTTAAATAAGTTTATATATGAAACACCACCCATTAATTTTCGTCAAAAAACCTACCTACCAAATATTGGACACCTTGTGTATTCCCCTGCTAAGTATTTTATTTGGCAAATAAAGGTATCCCTTAATTTTTTTTTCTTCTATTGCTGAATTTTGAATGTTTCTTATTATTATATAGCCGCAATGCATTTATTAAAAAAATAAATTCTACGTTGGCCATCATAACCTTTAAAGACATAACTAATAACTAAGCTTCTAAATAGTTCTTTGTAAAACTTTGTAAAATTTCCAATGTCTTGTAGATAAAATTGCACACCAGAATTCCAATTATTAGTTAATATTCAAGGTCGTCCATTTTTCAAGAATATTGGTTATATGAATCAATATTGAAAATTATGAATGTACACCAGAATCCGAAATCTTCATACTTATTAGATATTTTTCAATAACCAATAATCAATAGTCACCAGAATAAGGCTGATTGTCTCTATTCTACCCAATTTTCACTGTAAAGGTGGAGTTAACTCATTTTTAATTAGCACTAGTTTGCCCGGCGTTATCGGATTGAAAGTGTCATTCCATTTGTTCCGTTGTTGGAGGGTATTCAAATATTCTAGGCTCCATTGGCGCCAAAATTGCTGCTGCAAGGCCTGGATTTTTTGCCATCTGGACAGATGGGACAACTTTATATTACTAAAATCTTCTTCGATGAAGGAACCGAGTGGCTCTATATTTAAAAAATGGCTGGGTGTAATGACCGAAAGTCATTGGGATCAGAACTGCTAGGACCTAACGGTCTTGAGTTAAGCAAAGCTTCAATTTGTGTGAAAACAGTTGACACTTCCTCAAATGTAAGAATCTGCTTCCCAATTGTTTTCAACAAATATTTTTTAACAACCTTAATTTGACTCTCCCAAAGGCCTCCCATATGAGGACTGGAAAATGCCATTCGAAACCTACCGAATCCACCACTGATTGCATGCAATGCATAAGAGCAAGATTAGCCCCAACAAAATTTGTACCACAATCACTATGGATGCGTACACACTGACCCCGACGAAACAAAAATCTACGGAATGCTGCCAAAAATGCTTCTGTTAATAAGTCTAAAGCCAGTTCCAAATGGACAGCTTTAGTGGTGAAACAGACAAATAAGCATAGATAAGCCTTCAGTACCTTTGCACCGCGAACTCTATTCATGGTCACTGCAAACGCCCCTGAAAAATCAACCCATACAAATATAAAGGTTTTTACTTCGGATAGACGACTTTGAGGTAAGTTTCCCATGATTGGAAACGTGGATGTAGGATTTACTCGAAAACACGTATGACAATCAGACAAAACAGACTTAATTGTTCTGCGAGGAGACAAGATCCAAAACCGACGACGAAGTAATGCCAACAGAGTATTCTGTCCAGGATGCAAATAAATTCTATGAAAGTGCGAAATATTCGAACGGGCAGGGGCGAACTGGCTACAATCTAGCGGCGCTGAATTTCAGATTCAGATTTGCAGGCGGTTTTTCAACATCAAATTTTTTGAAAAGTAATAGAATACATTTTTTCAACCACCAGCGCCTACCGGGACAGCGGGCCACCGGGAATCGTCCCGGTATCCCGGTGACCCTGTCCGCCCCTGCGAACGGGTGAGGTAGCTCGAGCGAGGTAATAAAATAGGATGAATAGGAAATAAGTTAACAGATTAAATTATGCTCGTCATATGAACACCTTTAAATTTAATAAAGCAAATAACCATATCTGGGCTCTACAAAATCCTCGTGCAGTTTGTCAGATTAAAAGCTCTGGGCTGTTCATCGATAAATGTATGGTGTGGAATTTTAGATAATAGAGTAATAGGGCCAATATTTTTTTAAGCACTTTAAATGGAGACATAATATTTTGTAATATGTCTTTCCCAGTTCTTGTGCGCTTTATAATTTATCGCATTTTTGTCACTCTGTAACATTTTTGTATTGGGTAATAATATTTTACTTGCTTCCGTGTAGTTTAGTAAAATAAAAGCTTTTATTAATTTAAATAGAATAGAAAACTAGGTAAGTACTCGATTATTGGATTTTAAAGAGTAGAAGAGGAGTCCAAATCCAGCCAATAACCCAATTTTCGATTTCCAGTTGATATAAGCTGAACAGGAAGTTGCCATATTCGGGTAGGGAATAAAAAACTAAAACAGGAATGTAGAAGTTATTTTACTTTGAGTCTCACCGGTTATAACCTAAAGAATTCCTAAGTCGACCTCCAACTCTCAGAATGTTCTCTGAATCCACAAAAGGATTTAACTTCCAAAGAGGTTTAGAGCAAACTTTACCCTGATTAAGCTGCTGCATGTCCGAACAAAATTCAGCCTGTTGCACGAGACGAACCAAGGCAAAAAGTTATTGGTGAAGTTCTTTAGTTGTAAAAACTCCTGTAAACGCTATATTTTCTTGGCAATAGGAAATACAACGACGACAATAACTAAAACTCCTTTGTAACTTTGATAAAGACAAAAACTTCTCAATAAATAATAACAAATCATTGTCAACTGTGACTGCGAGACACATCCTTTGATTTTTCACCTCCTCAACTATGTGACATAGATCGGGTTGCATTGGCCAATCATTTGAGGAATGATTCAACCAATCAGGCCCCGCCCACCATAGGGATAGGGGATGATTAAGCAACTAAGAAGGACGTAACCCTCTTGTTGAGGAACAGTCGGCAGGATTATCGATAGATGCTACATGATTTCAATGATTTCCAGGTATAATTATTGGTCCTGGATTAAAGCCACCTTGTTGGCTACAAATGTTTGCCACTTATACGAAGGAGAATTTATTCACGACAAGACAATCTGAGAATTCGACCATGCCATTACCTTTGAGAACTTAATCTTTGGCTCAAACACTCTGAACAAATGATATCAATTCTGCCAAAGGAACTGCAGAACTTAGTTACAACCGAGGAAACGATAACTTCTTCAAAGGAGCAACTCTCGATTTACTGCAAATAAGAATAGTAGAAATGTGTCCATTACTTCGACAGCCGCAAACGCAATTTCACTACTATCACAAAATCCATGAATCTCACAAACAGATTTATCCAAAGACAAAAAACAAGGTAAAGCTATGTTACTCAATAAATGAAATTCCAACTGATAGGTTTTCCACAACGTCACAATCTCGAAAGGAGGCTGTTGGTCCCAATCTATTCTTAACATCCATAGCCTCTGAATAAGATGTTTAGCAAAGACAACCAATGGTGACAAAAACCCTAAGGGATCAAACATCCTAACCAACTCCGATAAATAGTACGTTTTGTACAATAGTCAGATCAAGGACAAATGTCATAAGAAAAACAATTAGAGGCGTGATTCCATTGTAAACCTTAACAAATGAAGGTTTATCAAATGAAATAGATTGTTTAGCAGACAAAGGTAGACTATTCAAAACAGCAGGTTCATTACTAGCAAATTTCTTAAAATCAAATCCACCTCTTTGCAATAGAGAAATCAAATTAAGAGCCAGACAGTTTGCTTCTTCTGTGGAGTTGCCACCGGTGATAACATCATCTACATAAATGTCTGATTTTAGTAGACGGTGATTCAACCCACGAAAAAATAGTGACGAATGTGTGCGAGGAATACCTAAACGTTGAACACAAGTTTCTGAAATAAAATTCAGTTGCGATTCACAATCAAAAAGATCTCTAACTGGAACAGGTGATCCCGAGATATCTAAAATATTGACTATAGCCGTAGCTAGCAATATTGTAGTCTCTAATGTAACCGTACCTGTGAACACTGAAGGATCTGTAGATACACTAGGTCTATCTATTAACACATTTTTTGAAATATCTTGTGTTGGGACAGCCTGTATATTATCTATTAAATTAGGATCACCAGTTGTCTCAACAATTTTGGCATAATGTATAATATAATATATAATATATAATATATAATAAACTATGATGTTTCCCATTACACTTGGAACAAACACCGGCAGAATCACGCGCTTTTACCAAATGCCTAGCGCATAGACAGTTCGAACAATGATTTTTTAATTTTATTACTTTGAATTTTTCATATGGATATTTTTCGAAGAACACATCACACTTGAGAATATCGTGACTGGCATTGCATACCGGACAAACTAACGAAATAGGAGATTGCTTCCCTTTAGACCTTTGATCCCTTTTAACGAATTTAGTCAATTTAGAATGAGAATCAAGGCCCAAATTGTCTAAAGCTAAAGTTTGTTTATGGACAAAATTAATCAGCATTTCTACAGAAGGAACCAACTGTACATTTTCAACAATGCTTAACTCAAACTGTTCTCGTGTGTGAATTTCTAACTTTTGTAAAAGCATATTTACAGCTAATAAATTAAGTTGATCGGTTTCAGTCAATAAGGCGCTAAAAGCCGCCCAATTTTCCTTAAACTGGTCTATCACCTTTCTCAGTGATTGAGAAGATCTCTCCAAAATCGGATTTAACCGATTAATAGTCTGCAAATAATTATTTGCAACCAATCTAATATTTAAGTATCTTTTGTTCAAAGTATCTAAAGCTATCGGATAATTTGCCTTAGTGATTTTCAAACAATTTACTAATGAAAGAGGTTCACCTTCTAATGATAAGGTAAGGTACTGAAATTACTCAACATCGGTTAAATCTTTGTTATGATGTATTAAGCTGTGAAATAATTCGATAAACGACTGATACAATGTTATATCTCGTGATAATGTAGGTAACTTAATTACTGGTAACTTAATATGAGAGCTTATACCAGATGGTGGAGCACTATAGAAATTTGATCCACCCTTGTACAAATTTTTTGCTTAAACAAACGTTCTAAGTTTCTTTCTTTAGTTCTAATTAAATAAGATGCACCACTATCGAATGGCTCTTCCAATTCGTAATAATCTGCCGAAAGTGAAATATTTTCTTTAAGGGCCAAATCTGAAAAAGCGCTAGTTTTCTTTTCAAATAGTTTAATTTTACCTACAAAGTCTCCCCTTATCAGACAATTTTCCATTTTTTCACGATCGTCCGAACTCTCAGCTAAAATACACAGATCTAAAAGTTTTTTACCCATGTCCAAAATCGTTTTCATTTCATTTTGCAAAGTGGCTATTTTCTGCTCTGCCATATTGAACAGTGATTCAGATTAAAAAGCAACAACTATGGCACAAAAAAGTCCCGACAGTTTGCAAATTTGCAGCGAATATCAAATAAATTGAATTTAAACCAATTATTTCAACAAATATTTATTTAATTAATTTAATTTAATTTATTTAATAATGGCTCGATACGCCATGTTTTGGACTGTATTTTTTCACAAATTATACACAATATAATAATTGTAAATTGGGGAACTATCGTAGAAACCAATGAACCGGTAGCACTTACCTAGTTCTTTCCGTTCTCCTTTTCTGCCTGGCCACACAAACTCCACTCACAGATAGATCGGAGACAATCAGGTGTATTCTGTAAATTTTCCGTTAAAAACAACCTTCCTGTTAAAATATTAATTTTAACGGTCCGCTAAAAATAATAACCAATTTTTGTATGCATCATTTTAACGGCCTTTTGTTAACATCTGGTTATCGGGTTATTCTCAAATTTCTACTGTAATATAAAATTATTACGCTTAATATAGACATATAATAATATACCGGGTGTAAATGAAATTAGGCTCACCCCTATAACTTTTTTGTTTTTCAGATATTATTCTGAAATTTTGGTAGTTGCAATAACAAGTAAATTTGAATTAATGCATGTTAATAAAATAATTCTAGCACTTCCAGTTTCACCGGAAATGACCGTAACATCTGTTTCTTATATATATTTTTACATTTTTGGATTCAGGGATTATTCTGCATACGATGGTATCAACTTCGAGGGAGAAACGTAACCTCAAAATTTTTTTTAGGATAATTTAAGTTGGCATCTTGGGAGCCATGACTGCTGAAAAACTTTTCTTTCTGAACCGTTGAGTATTGGAAAAATAAAATCGTGATATTAAGTGAGCTAACTTTGCTTTTATAGCCATTTAAACATCTCGGAAATGGTTTTTTTTTTTGGATTTAAGAATTTTTTTGATAAAAAATCGATAACTTTTTTTCGGCCGCGATAGTAAGTACAATCAAATTAAAAATCGGTTTAATACGAACCTAATTATGAATTATTAAAGAAATAGTAAGCTTCAAAACATTTTAATAAATTAAGTGTGCTGAGAAAACAAAGAAATTGACAAATAAATATAACAAACTTGTGTTAGGTGTGGTAGTTGCTGAGAAATCTGTTGTGTTTCCTGTTTCCCAATTCAGAAATTCCCAAACTTCATGTGTATTTAGATTTTAGAACAATACCTACTCCGAGCGTCCACAACTCCATTATTCGTATTTTAATACTTTGGACAGAAATTTGGGACTTTTTGGTAGTTTTAGTGGTAATACTTATAGGAAATTTGCGAATTTCTATTGACACTGAAATACATTCGAAACATGTCACGTCTGAACTGGAAAACGAAAACACCATTTTTGCTGTTTCAAATTATTTAAAAATTGAAACTGTCATATTTTGACGAGGGAATACGATATTTTGTTTTTGAATATCAAGGCCGTCCATTTTCATTTTCCGTTAATATTGTAGAAATAAGCTCATAAACGAGCACGGACACATTGCATTGAAATAAAAGTACCCACCTATTTGACTTATCCTATTTTTTAAAATCCTATTTATCTAGGTACTCATTTAGAATTTGGAAATAATAAAATGTATTATATTGGTATTAACTTGGTACTTATATCAAATTAGTTACCTACCTACCATAATACTGCTCAAAATAATTAGAGCAACACTTATTTAAATCTCAATAACTTTTTTATTTCTAATACTATCTAAATCTAATAATGCGTATCTTAAAGACTAACATTTTATTCGAATAAATTTGCGAAAATAAAACAAATTTACATAATCATGCTTGAGACAACAGTACCAATTCAAAAAAACTACAAGAAATAAAGTGAAACATACAAACAAAATATCAATTTAGAAATGTAGTGTGCTTTGGAATAGTAAACAATGTTGACAGTTCAGCATAAATTGTAAAATTTGACATCAGTTATATCAAAATGAGGCATCTAAATGGAGTTGAAGTCGTTCGTGTTGTTGCTGCTATAGAGTATGGCACCAGTATTCGACAAATTGCAAGAGATTTTAACGTAAGCCCTTCTGTCATCCATCGTGTGTGGAATCGTTACCTAGAATAGAGAGAGAGAGAGAATATAAAAGACGCATTGGACAAGGTCGTAAGAGGAAAACAAACCGAATTCAGGACAGGTTTTTAGTCCTATCATCCTTGCGTTCTCGCACATCCACAGCAAAAGATCTTCAAATTAGGCTCAGAACGACTCATGCATTGGAAATTTCCGATCAGACAGTTAGGAATAGACTGAGAGAAGCAAACTTGAGACCAAGAAGACCCGTGCGAAAGCCCATTTTAACTCCGTATCACATAAGGTCTCGTTTACATTTTGCACGTGACCATGTGGCATGGCAACTTCGATATTGGAGACCCAGTACTCTTCTCAGATGAGTCACGATTTCGTTTAAGTCGTTGTGGTGGCCGAGTACGTGTAGGTATACCGCCGCCCACATGAACGGCATTCTGCAGCTACCATACACGAAGTCGAAAGATTTGGTGGTGGGTCAGTGATGGTTTGGGGCGGAATTACTCTTCATGAAAGAACTGTTGAATATATATCAAAATTGCCGCTTTATTATCGCCACCTAGATATATGAATATTGTACTGTAGACATGGTTTTATCTTTGACAGAATAATAAACAAGTCAGTCTGTGCTGAAAACCAAAAACTTGCGTTTTATTTAACAGGTTATGGGCCCAGTCCCACGTTTTTAACCGTTATTAAGTTCTTTTGAGTTGCACAAGTATGACTAATAATTTGATTTCGAATGTTCCTAAATTATTGGGACGAGAGAATTATGATGAATGGGCATTTGCCGTTGAAAGTTTCCTCGTGTTGGACGGCTGTGATAAAACCATCACCGGTTTAGAAGGGAACGCCGACAAAGTGGCTAGAGCCAAAGCAAAATTAATTTTGACCATTAATCCCCCTCTCTACGTTCATATAAAGGAAGCGAAGACTGCCAAAGAAGTTTGGGATAAATTAAAATCTTTATTCGACGATTGTGGCTTCACAAGAAAAATAGCCCTATTGCGAACACTTATTTCGACAAGGTTGGATAGTGGTGAATCAATGGCAGCGTATGTGAACCAAATAGTCGAAACTTCCCAAAAATTGAGAAGAACGGGATTCAAGATTGACGAAGAATGGGTCGAGTCGCTGTTGCTGGCAGGTTTACCTGAAAAATTTTCACCAATGATCAAGGCTGTGGAGCATTCAGGGATCGACATCAATGTAGACGCCATTAAAACAAAATTGTTGGACATGGAAGGAGACGTCTCAGATGCCAGTAAAACAGGTAGTGCTTTTGCCTGTAAAACGTTAAGCAACAAACCCAAGCATAATTTTGGCCACCGTGATCAGTCATCTGTCAGTTCCAGTGTCAATACTGTCAATGTCAAAAAGGACATCAAAAAATGTTATCAGTGTAAACAAATGGGTCATTTTAAAAGTCAGTGTCCAAACAAGCACACATACAATTCATCCGAAAGAAAGAATCATCATGATCCAAGAAAAAGAAATAACGCGTTTAGTGCTATATTTCTGGCTGGACAATTTAATAGAAATGATTGGTATGTGGACTCGGGTGCGAGTTTTCACCTTACGTCGGATGCAAACAGTTTAGAAAACATATTAAACCAACCTGATATTCAGGAGATTATGGTCGCAGATGAAGCACAACTAAGTGTTAGTTGTGTTGGAAATGTTAACCTTACAACTTTGGTGGGCGATGAGAGACATAGTATTATAATAAAAAAGGTACTATGTGTTCCAGGTTTAACAACCAACCTCTTGTCAGTAAGCCAATTAATAGAAAATGGAAATTCGGTCATTTTCGATGAACATTGTTGCAAGATTTTTAATACGGAAGGAACACTTGTGGCAGTAGCAGATTTAGTTAACAATGTATACAGATTAAATGCTGAAAAGTCCTACCACTGCTTGTTAGCTATGTCAACTAAAGTATCAGGTGTTACTTGGCATAGAAGATTTGGTCACATAAATTCCTCTGATCTAATTAAAATGAAAAATGGTGCAGTAAATGGTATCGTATGTCATGGTGAGATTGATCGTGGCAGTAGCAATTGTGTTGTTTGTTGTGAGGGCAAATAATCGCGGTTATCTTTTAAGAATCAAGGCACAAGAGGAAAATCTGTGCTAGAAGTTATACACACAGACCTCTGTGGACCAATGGAAACAAAATCTATTGGCGGGTCCAAATATTTTTTAATATTTGAGGATGACTTCAGCCGTATGTTATTCGTTTATTTTTTTAGTTCCAAGGACCAAGTGCTTGAGCGTTTTAAAAGGTTCAGAATGAAGTGGAAAATAAAAAAAACTGCAAGATAAAGATTCTGAGGTCGGACAATGGAGGTGAATACTGTAGTAAAGAATTCGAAAAGTATTTACAAGAGAATGGCATAGTTCACCAAAAGACAAATCCTTATACGCCAGAACAAAACGGTTTGTGTGAGAGAATGAACCGAACGATAGTTGAAAAGGCGAGGTGCTTACTATTTGATGCAGATTTAGAAAAGAAATTTTGGGCAGAAGCGGTTAACACTGCCGTGTATCTGAAGAATAGATCAGTAAGTACGATTTTGAATGACAAAACACCTTTCGAGCTATGGAATGGGCAGAAACCAGAAGTAAGTCATATAAGAATCTTTGGAAGCCAGGTTATGACTCATATTCCCAAAGTAAATAGAATAAAGTGGGATAGAAAGGCAGAAAATATGCTGCTTGTTGGTTTCGGTGACCACACTAAAGGTTATAGATTGTACAATCCAAAGACTAACACGATAGTCACTAGTAGAGATGTAATCATTATGGAAAAAGAAGCAAAAGAGTCACAAATACTAATAAGTTCAGATGCGAGTTCAGAAGCAGAAAAACCTACCGAAGTGATAGATTCAGTGGGGGCAAATAGTGAGATTGAAGAAAATCAAGGAGTCTTTAACATTTCTGAAGAATTTGAAGATTGTCAAATAAAAAATGATCACGTTGAGGATAGTGATCATACATTAGAAAGTGAAGAAGTAACGATCCCAGAAACGTTAAGAAGATCAAGTAGAGAGCCAATGCCAAAAAGGTTCGACAATCATGTAACCTATATGTGTACTGTAGATACCATGAATCTAGAAGATGACCCGTGTACAGTGTCTGAAGCATTATCGAGACCAGATAAAGAAAGATGGAAGGAAGCAATGTTGGAGGAAATGAACGCGTTTCAAGAAAACGATGCCTGGGAATTAACTGAATCGCCAGCAGATGGTCGTGTGGTGCTATGTAAGTGGGTATTCAAAAGGAAACGGGGAAGTGAGAATGAAGTACGGTACCGAGCCAGATTAGTGGCGAAAGGTTTCACACAAAAACAAGGTATCGATTATGATGAAACTTATGCACCAGTAGTTCGTCATTCAACTTTGAGATTGTTAGTAGCTTTATCGGCTCAGTTAGATTTATGTATTAATCATATAGATGTAACTACTGCATTCCTGAACGGAGTTTTGGAGGAAACTGTTTTTATGAGACAGCCTGAAGGTTTTAAGGTACCTGGTAGTGAAAATATGGTATGCAAATTAAAAAGAGCTATTTACGGGCTCAAACAGTCCTCCAGAACTTGGAACAGGAAAATAGACATTGTACTGACTTCGCTAGGATATAAGAAATCAGATCTAGAACCTTGCTTATATATAAAAAGGGGCACAGATAATTTGCTTTGTATGTCGATGACCTTTTTATATATTCAAATAATTCAAATGAAAATGAATGTTTAAAAAATGAACTAGGTTCTAAATTTAAGATTAGGGATTTGGGCGAAGCGAGGCAATGTTTAGGAATGAGAATCGTAAGGAATGAGGATACAGGGTCAATCACTTTAGATCAAGAACAATATATAAATAAATTGTTAAGAAAATTTGATATGGAAAATTGTAACCCTGTGAAAACACCTTTAGAAATTAATACGTTGTTTAGTAGTGAGAATAACGAAAATTGTAAATTACTTCCATATCAACAATTAATAGGCAGTTTAATGTATTTAGCTGTTCTCACTCGCCCAGATATATCGTACAGTGTCAGTTTTTTAAGCCAATTTAACAATTGCTATAATGAATCACATTGGAAATGTGCAAAACGTGTTCTGAGGTACTTACATGGTACTAAAGATTATTGTCTATTCCGCAGTCTCCTGGGAAAGCAAAAAACAGACAACTGTAGCTTTATCGAGTACTGAAGCAGAGTATATGGCTTTATCAGAAGCCTCAAAAGAGGCCATATATTTTAAAAATTTGTTACATGAATTGTTAGGTTTTTTGAATTGTATACAGGTTTTCAATGACAATCAAAGTGCTCAAAAACTATCTGTGAACCCAATGTATCATAAAAGAACTAAGCACATTGATGTCCGCCATCATTTTATCAGTGAAGCGGTTGTAAATGGTTATATTAAAATAACATATCTACCTACATCTGAAATGATAGCAGACATATTAACCAAAAGTCTATGTTATAGTAAATATTGTAAGCTTTTATCAAATTTAGGAATAATAAGAAATTGCAAATTTTGATATAGTGGGGGTGTTGAATATATATCAAAATTGCCGCTTTATTATCGCCACCTAGATATATGAATATTGTACTGTAGACATGGTTTTATCTTTGACAGAATAATAAACAAGTCAGTCTGTGCTGAAAACCAAAAACTTGCGTTTTATTTAACAAGAACCGATCTTGTTATAGTTCCAGGAAGTCTAACCGCTGAACGGTACATTGATCTCATTCTAGAAGATCATGTACGTGTATACCCGTATATGCCAGGCGCTTATGGTATAGGTCCAAATTTTCTGTTTATGCAAGATAACGCAAGGCCACATACTGCGATTATTACCAAGAACTACCTTCAACATCACGGGATTCAATCCATGAACTGGCCTCCGCTAAGTCCTGATCTAAATCCCATCGAACATCTTTGGGATTTGTTAGATAGGCGTGTTCGGAGGCGCCCAGACCCACCTCAGACTCTCCAACAGTTAACAAATGCTCTAATCGAAGAATGGGAGAATATACCACTAGAAGACATTCGTAGGCTCATCCGAAGCATGCCTCGGAGGTGTCAAGCAGTAATTCGTGCTAATGGAAGACATACACGATATTAGTGAACCAAATGTCCTCAGAAGATTTATGTTATACTTACAGACTCGATGCTTGCTCTTCACTTTATTTCATGTAATTTTGTTGAATTCGTACTGTTGTCTCAAGAGTGATTGTATAAATTTGTTTTATTTTCGCAAATTTATTCGAACAAAATGTTAGTATTTAAGATACGCATCAGGGCCGGCTCGTTCAAAATGGGCGCCTGAGGCGAGACCCAAATTTAGCCGCTCTTTTAAAATAAATCAGAAACAAACTCAATAAAAAAATAGTCTCACCGACTACATCGAGTAAATAAATCATATAAAGAGGCGCAACCGTCAAGGGGCCGAGATTTTAGTATTATTGTACTTTTTTGCCAATAGCTTCAGGATTGTTATCAATTTTTAGTGCTACGGAAAGGTATTTGTAATTCAGTTGCCTAGCACTAAATATTGTAGATAATTCTGTAGTTATTAGCAAAAAAATACAATACTAAAATCTCGGCCCCTTGACAGTTGCGCCTCTTTATATTATTTGTTCACTCAATGCCGACTACCAACTAAACATTAATTCATAAGTCATAAGTCGTGTCATAACATAACACTAACACTCATAACAGTAACCAGAATTATTCGACTATCAACATATTACATAAATAAAGCAAAAAGCAACTGTGTCGAATAAGGTGCACCACAAGGAGATCCCCATAACCATAACAAACTTTACTTGCAATATGTGTCGGATTCAGTCGGGATTATCTAAACGAATACGAAGAGCAGTCAGCAAAGCGCGCTGAGGCTGCTGTGTGTGCTTGCATAAGACATTATACGGTGTTGAGTGTTGCCACATTGACTTAAAAGTCGCCTTTCTGCGAATTCATTTAAATTTGTCTACAAAGTTTTTCCAATTTGCTGCGCCCCTATAGAAAATGCCGCCTGAGGCGGTCGCCTCACTGTCTCACCCCACGAGCCGGCCCTGATACGCATTATTAGATTTAGATAGTATTAGAAATAAAAAAGTTATTGAGATTTAAATAAGTGTTCCTCTAATTATTTTGAGCAGGTAGTACCAATAAGTGTTTTAGTTATTTAGTTATGTACAATTATTACTTTTTATTCGCTTTTTATACCTATAGCTTTTCATGATTATCATAAATTTAGATAAGTATATTTATTTTTTACCTAACTAATAAATTTGGAATGTTGAAAGGATAATTTGTTTTAAAAACAGTGTCGTATTAAATATTTAAAAAATATACAGAAAATATCAGTTTTTGTCATCAAAACGTTTGAAAATCGTTATGATGGGTCATAGCTTTTAGGGGGGTCCTATACCTAACAAAAACTAAAATAAAAAATTCAGGTCCGTATTTATGAAAAATAATTTGATGATGATTTCTGGAAGATGAAATGTCGGATTTCAAATTTGACAGCACCATCTTATAGAGAATAAAAAATGGCAATGACGAAGTGTTATTTCCTTTAAATTTTTTCTTCATTAAACGTCATAGAAAAAAATAAAAAAGATTTTATGAAATTTCGGTTTTATCCGAATATTTCCGAAAGTATTCGAAATTTTCTAAATTGCAACACAGCATTTTAATAAGCATCAAATTGCGCAACTTTGTCATAATTTAACCGACACTGCATCACTTACGGTTTCCGAGATCCCAATGATGAGGCTCGAAAATGGGCCACCCTGACATAGATCAAAGGTAGGTATTTGTATTTGTGTTTGATTTGGATCTGTTGGAATTTAAATAATTATTGACGAAACCCCATTAGGTAAGTACCTACAGGGTGTGCGATTTAAGACCGGAACACCCCATTATTTCGGAACGCGTTGACCGATTTCAATTTATTTTTTATTTGGGACATAGTGCTCGATGAGCTCTATTTGACCATGTGGAAAAATTTAAAATTTTCATATTTCCAAAGCCTGCTAAGACCCGCTAAATGAGTCGAAATTTAGAGATCGACCATTAGGCAATTTCGAAAAAATGGATAGCGCATTCGATTCAGAAGTGCCTCAAATACCTTTGTACAAAGTTTGAGCTCAATATCTTATATAGGGTGTTTGTCACAGCGTAGCGAATTTTCAAATTTTTCACTTTTCGACTGACCCTGTATAAAAATCTATTATGCGTACAAAAAAGGTAAAGTATTCATTCGACTTAGAGCCATGTCAGATATCTAGGAACAAAGTTTTATCAACAGTAAAAGCACACGAGCTTTTTTTTTTATCGGATAAATTTCTCTTCGTAACGAAACAATTTTGCCAAATAGTGATTTTAAGAGAAAAACTGACATGAAAAAACCGCGAGACCGGAGGTCGAGCGATTTTGTCAAATGTCAGTTTTTCGAGCAAAATTACTGATTTGTATGTACTAACGACAAGAATGTACTGTATAATCCGTCTCTCGATAATACAAAGAAAATTATATCATGTAATCATGAGGAAGGGGCATTTTCGTGCATGCGCACAATTGCTCTAAAAATAATTTAAACAAAATATTCATAAAGACTGTAGATACGGACGTACTGGTACTGGCAATTTTTTATCAGTACCAAAATGAAAATCAAGACATGTGGATAGAGTTTGGCACTGGAAAGAATCTGAAATATATATCTTGTAAGGATATCGCCAATCTACTTAAGGAAAAATGTCTTGCTCTTCCCTTTTTTCACTCATTTACGGGATGCAATACGACTTCTTCCTTTTTTGGAAAAGGAAAAAAGAAGTGTTGGGAAGCTTGGGATTCCTTTCCGGATATCACCGCCACCTTTATTGATTTGGTTAAAGATCCAAAGGAGCCAAATAATGATCAATTGAGAATGCTTTCAAAATTGGTTATAATAACAATTTATGATAAGCATTCTGACACAGACGACATCGACCTGTGTCGAATGAACTTATTTGCCCAAAAAAACCGGACGGTTGAGAACTTATCCCCAACAATGAACGCTTTATCAATACACATCAATATATGTATTTATCAAGCAGGATTTGTTTGGTGTAAGTTCTGTCAACCAGTGGTGGAACTGCCATGTCCATCCAAATGGGGATGGATTTTAGATAATGACAAATGGGTGCCATTGTGGACTACCTCCAATAATGAAAAAATTTCACCAGAAGTTCTATTGCAATGTAAATGCAAAATTTGTGGGCCAACGTGCAAATGTTTTTTAAAAAATTTAAAATGCACCAAATTATGTTCATGTGTCGAATGTTGCAATTAGATTATAAATTTTTTATATCTATCTATTTTCAAGTATGTACTATAGTATAGTTTAGCTATTTTATTTTTTATTAAATGTTTTTTGTTAATTTCACCATTATATACAGGGTGTGCGATTTAAGACTGGAACACCCCATTATTTCGGAACGCGTTGACAGATTTTAATATATTTTTTTTGGGATATAGTGCTCGACGAGTTCTATTTGACCATGTGGAAAAATTTTAAATTTTCATTTTTTCAAGTCCTGCTAAGACCCGCTAAATGGGTGCCTCAAATACCTTTATACAAAGTTTGAGCTTAATAACTTATATAGGGTGTTTGTCACAGCGTAGCGAATTTTCAAATTTTTTTCTTTTCGACTGACCCTGTATAAAAATCTATTATGCGTACAAAAAAGGTAAAGTATTCATTCGACTTGGAGCCATGTCTGATATCTAGGAACCAAGTTTTATCGCCGTAACTTCTACAGGTAGATGTCTGGATTTCAACAATTTTTTTTTTATTAAGTAAATACTTTATGTAACTTTATTGTTGAAATCCAGACATCTACTTGTAGAAGTTACAGCGATAAAACTTCGTTCCTAGATATCTGACATGGCTCTAAGTTGGATGAATACTTTACCTTTTTTGTAAGCATAATAGACTTTTATACAGGGTCAGTTGAAAAGTGAAAAATTTGAAAATTCGCTACGCTGTGACAAACACCCTATATAAGTTATTAAGCTCAAACTTTGTATAAAGGTATTTGGGGCACGTCTGATTCGAATGCGCTATCCATTTTCTCGAAAAAAATTGCCTAATGGTCGATCTGTAAATTTCGGCCCATTTAGCGGGTCTTAGCAGGCCTTGAAAAAATGAAAATTTAAAATTTTTTCACATGGTCAAATAGAACTCGTCGAGCACTATATCCCAAAAAAAATATATTAAAATCTGTCAACGAGTTCCGAAATAATGGGGTGTTCCGGTCTTAAATCGCACACCCTGTATATATTTTTTGTTAATACCGTTTATATTCTATTGTATAAAAAATAGTGAAAGTATTGTTTTTTAATACACCTATTATGTAGTATTAAAAATATATTCTAACACAACTACTTGGGCCGCTTTTTCTATGCACTCCACTTAAATAAATAACGTTGAGGTTCATAATATACCAATCGATAGAAAAAATAATGGTTCTAATTTTTTATATCTTGTACAATTTCTGATTTATTTGGTCGTTTCAGGGTTACAGCCAAAAACATATTATAGATAGAGTGCCCCCATATTTTTTGCATAAGATATAATGGTAAAACAGAAAATGTGAAATAATTTTTAGAAGGTACAATAAAAATTTCAATATATTTTTGCACTTTGTGAGAAGAACAGTAAATTATTAAACACGATCCTAACGTAATCACATGTGCAGCTTTTTCTTCGCACGCCACTGGTGGCTTTATTTAAAGAAATAACCTATATCAGTTGTATACCAATCGATTGACAAAACAATTATCTTTCTTTTTTATATCTTGTAAAATTTCGACTTATCGGGCCGTTTTAGAGTTGTAACCAAAAATGTGTCGTTGTTAGCAGCCACCCTCCATGTTTTTTTTCTGTGGGGTCTTACATAAGAGAAAATTGTAAAAAACAAAATAAGGGTCTTATGCGAAATTGTATGCTCTATCGAATGGCGCTAAGTTCATTTCTCTATCTCTTACCGTTTTCGAGAAAAAAAAATGTATATAAGCAGATGCATGTCGCCCCTTTGGTGGGGGGCAGGGGGAGCAGGCATGATTTCTTGAGGTGGATCTGTTCGAAAATCTACTTATTTTGACTTGGTCTGTGCATGGTTAAAACGATTTGGTTTTACTCAAAAGTGGATTTCCGAGCCGCAAGTCACTAAACTATACAGTTTATAAGTCGAATGAATGAATACTTTACCTTTTTTGTACGCATAATAGATTTTTATACAGGGTCAATCGAAAAGTGAAAAATTTGAAAATTCGCTACGATTTGACAAACACCCTATAAGTATAAGGTATTGAGCTCAAACTTTGTATAAAGGTATTTGAGGCACGTTTGAATCGAATGCGCTATCCATTATTTCGAAAAAATATTGCCTAATGGTCGATCTCTAAATTTCGACCCATTTAGCGGGTCTTAGCAGGCCTTGAAAAAATAAAAATTAAAAATTTTTCCACATGGTCAAATAGAGCTCGTCGAGCACTATGTCCCAATAAAAAAAATATTAAAATCGGTCAATGCGTTCCGAAATAATGGGGTGTTCCGGTCTTAAATTGCACACCCTGTATATGTAGTAAGTATAGAAAAGATAATTTTCAAAAAACAAAACCGGACCATAAATTGTACTTAGTCCTTTTATTTCTATACACAATTATGTCCCAAAACATTATCATACATTAGTTAAAGGTATACAATTTTACAAGCTTGTAATTAAAACCATAGAGCTTCGACAATTTGCCATTTTTTAAAATCAGTTTAACAATTAGGTTTAAATGGACAAACGACTAGGACTGAATCGGTCTTAGTAGTTTGTTAATTTACACCTAATTGTTAAATTGTTTTTTAAAAAATTGCAAATTAGGTAATGAAGTTCATACATACTTAATTATATTACACCTTATTGGTTATAGAAACTAGAAATAACAATGACAATTTATGGTACCTACTATTAGAAAAAATACATGCACCCATGTGTTATTTATACGTTTCAAATCTAGTTGACCTATTTATATTGTTCATCTCGAGCCAAGCAGATAAAGTAAAATTCAGTTACACACCTGCACACGTCATAATGGTAAATATCAAATTACTTCGGTATTTCATAATTTGTGTTAAATATGTGTTAATTACTTTAACCTGGATAATAGGAACGGCATAGAGGCCGGCCTATCGCCATTTTCTCGATGGAGCAGGGACTTTTATGTCCGCATTGGTCTATAGCTTGATATGGGCGGGAGAGCTTTAATGAAGTTTTATATAGGTACTTAATTTTACAAGCATAATTCCAGATTTTATTCCAAAGCAATTTGCATCTGTTACGCTAATTAAGATGTTCAATTTAAATGCATTCATAAATAGAAGTATTATAAATTAATCGGTTTATGTTTTATAACTAGAGATGACCACTGATATTTTTTACTGTTTTGATGTAATTTGAGTAGATGTATATATACTTCAAATCACGAAAGATGACCGTTACGTCACAAATTAATTTCTAATCTTTAACGTACGCTTCAAGCGTTCTTTGTTTGCAAAATAGTAAAACGAGAGAGACAGGGAAGGGAGTTCATTATATGTGACTGTTAATATCTCCGACTGACGTTGTTGATAACTAACGCAGTATTGATTTGATTTTTACGAATTATAATGATGACGTAACGGTCTTCTTTCGTGATTTGAACTATAAGACATAGGTATACCTACCTACGGGGTGGTTCAGATTTATATCCCCAAATTTAGACAGATAATAGAAAACGTGATTCTAAGAAGAAAATTTCCCATAAGCATTAAGCATTCCACAAAGGCTTTATTTATGAGATAATTGAGAATTTGAGATACAAGAAACGACCTTTACTTAATTCCTCAGAAATTATAATAGATACTGGCTTAAATTTGGTAATTATGATAATATACGTTAGGTAGGTACAATACAAATGACATTTTAAGTTGGTAAGGTGACTTAGGGTCTGAAGTATCGACCATTTTTAATATTGCCGCCTGGTTACTTTTCATATGTTAGCCAACGAAAGAACTAAGTATTGCTTTATACCTACCGCCCAAAATACGACAAGTGGAAACTGCGGATTAGATCTGCATTACCTACCGAGATATTCAGTAACGAATTACGAACTAGCTACACAAGTATGTAGGTAGGTAGGTACCTACAACAAACGTTTCTTATAAATTTGGCGTTCTGTAACCTAAAGTTTTTCTAAGGGTAAAATTGTTTCTATTAAGTAACAGAAAATACAATACTCTTGCATGCCATTGAGAACTTGCAGCAATTTTGTTGGTACATTTATTTTACTTAAAGTGAAAACTAACCTCCAAAACTGAAATAAATATACCTAGTTGGGAATAACGCCCTGCATGGGTGATATTTCAGTCCTGGGTTCTAAATTGCACAAATAGTAATTTTAATTATTTTCCAGCAAAATGGGTAAAAAGTGTAGAGGTATCCGAGGGAATTGGACTTCAGAAATGATGAACGAGGTCCCCAGAATGCCTCAGATTACTTAAACAAAGGTAGAAGCCAAAGATAAGAATTGTGGAATTCCCAGGACCACTTTGCGAGACCACTTGAGTTGAAAAATGATAATAGTGGAAGACGACTTGGTAGGAAACCTGTCTTGACACAAGCACAGGAACAAGATCTCTCTAGCCGCAATTATAAAGCGTTCTACAATGGGCGTTCCACTTACACCAAATTCTGTAAGAAATGTTTTCGTGTAATAAAAATAGAATATCCAAAAAATTCAATGACGAAAATGAAATGACAGGTTATAGCTGGTATAAAGCTTTTAGACGAAGACATCCCGAACTATCTACAAGAAAATCTCAAGCAATGAATTGGGCAAGGGCATTAAACTAAACTCTCTTTTTTTGCCAAACTGTCAAATATTATGGATCACTTGGATATTAAACATTTCTCACATAAAATCTTTAATTTAAATGAAGAAGGTTGTCGGCTCACACTCCATTACTTATACAGTCTGCTTTAGCTGCAAAAGCAAAAGGCTCAAAGAGTATTATACCTTATTTCGAATGAGCATGTAGAAAATGTGATCGTTATTGCTTGTGTAAGCGCTTCAGGGCAGACAATTCCCCAATGATCCTAATTCACAAGCGGTTGAGAAAATAAGATACCTTCAGTGATAATTTGCCTCCAGGATCGCCATGGAAATGGCTAGTAAGGGTATAGCATGACAAAAATAGTTGCATCGTTTTGCGAAATTCAAGTTGGTGCTACTGATTTTCGATGCTGCGTCTTGTCATATGGATGTAGCTGTCGCTGAGTTAGTTGAGCGCTACATTGTGACCATTTTGTATTTGCCTTCATATACAATTCATGAACTGCAACCATTGGATAAAGCTCTGTTTAGACCTTTTGAGTATTGCTCACAAAAGATCATGGTAAAAAGTTTTTACAATGTCCACAATTCAGAGCGGGTATAGGGGAAGGTGAGGCAAAACGGGGTGGTAAGGTAAAACGGGGTACTCCATTTATTTCCGATACAAGTGGTGCAATCTATCTGAATTTCGCCAAACTATATTATTTATGTTGCCTTCTACTACCATGTAAGAGATGACAACCATTGTATGCACCATGTTGCCTAATTCACCGGTGTATGGAAAGTTATACTCGTGTTACAAATTTCAAGTTGTAATTTACCGCAAATAAGTAAAAATGAGTTATATATTTAATTAGCAGCTGTTTATTCTATGTTATACTGTTCTTATGGACTTTTAATTATATGTGTAATATTAAATTTTGCCCAGTAATTCTGCATTTATAGCTACATAACCTCATTAGTTACATGTGGGGCACAATGGTGTAGGGCAAAACGGGGTACCCCACTTTGCTCCATCAACATATTTTCCTATTGTTAATTTTTCCTTGCTCTAATTGCTTGCTTATTTTTTGTTAAATTAAAGTGGTAGTGTTGCAAAATAAAATCAAACAGGCAATAATGGACCGAAGAACAGATGCACCAAGCAGTACAAGAAGTTGTAAATGGCTCGATGGGATACAAAAGAGCTGCTGGTCAATTTAACGTTCCCCAAACAACGTTAGAGCGTTAAGTTAATAAAAAAAGAAATAATCCAGAATATCGGGTTGAAAAAATTTTGGATAAATATCGCTGTGTTTTTTCGGATGAGCAAGAGGCCGAACTAATCTTTCAATGAATGAATTCCGAGAACTTGCTTTTGCTTTGGCAAATCTAAATCTAAATCATCCATTTGTGTTTAGAGGGGATAGAACTTTTAACTGCGATGAAACAGGTCCAACAGTGAACCCAAAATGCACGTTTTCTGATTTCGTAATATTTAAACAAAGGTGCCCCGTTTAACCCCACCCATGGGGCAGTACGGGGCAAATGACACATTTCTTAAAGTAGTGACATATCTAAAAATTGCATTAACTAAGTTTCCATTCAAATGGTTTCTTTAATTTATTATAGAGTAATAAGGCCCGTATAGCAAAAAAATCCACTTTTCTATCAAGTTTTTTATAAAATAAATTAATTTAAACGTTAAGTGCCGCATTCTGCCCCACGTTCCCCTACATCTACTGGTATCTATTCATTTGATTCATCAGTTATTCCGGAGTTTGCTTATACACCATCTTTGCTAACTAATCAAGAAATAGAGTTCTCTTCAGCCTCAACCTTTGCCCACTAGTTCAGTCATCTGATGATGATCTTCCTCTGAGATCTTTCAAACACAAAACTGATCAAGCTCAACTGGTTTCTATACCCTTACTTTGAAACCTGGTTTCGGAAAAATATTGTTAAACCTGAAAATGATGCTCCAACGCCTGGCTGTTCCAAGCGGTGCACACTAAACTCGGTGGCTCTAGAATCTTAGCATAATACCAAAATTAAAATATTGGTCACTACTGTAATCAAACCAATTGAACCCGTTGCTATCATGTGTATGGGCTGCTCTAAATTTTCAACCAATATTCCGACACCAGACGTTGCTCAAGTAAGAAAATAGTATATTATGTTACAAGGAGTAGAAGGCGACCATTATTGTTGAGCCTTCTACTCCGAGTGACATATACAATTTTTTCTTCAAGCGTTAAAATAAAAAATATCAAAACTTTAATTTTGAAAAATGACATCAGATCAAATGCGTTCCAGCTTAGTAAAAAAAATATATGTAATACTAACCATTTTATTTATCAATGAAACATGACATAGGTAAATTAGCCATTTCAAGTATTTCAGATGCAATGCAATGCATTTCTTCAGACTTTTTCGCTTTTAAATTTTAAAAACAGCACGACGCGAGACATCAATTTTTAAAATGACAGTTTATGACAAATCATAACTTAGATTTTTAATTCGTTGCCATGGATACATTTATTCATTTTTGTACTAGGAAAAAAATGAGAAATATTTGTACTAATACAATAATAGGCTCTTTCTACAGGACGTGTTGCATTATGTAATGTAAGTATTGTTATACGCTTGAAGAAAAAATAAATTTCTTGGTTCAAAGAAAGTTAAAATTTTCAAATAATTATTGACTCAAAATTTTTCATGCAACTACTTAGGTATAGGTACTTACTTATACTTATAATACATTTCTGAAATCAAATAAATTCCCTTTTTCAGAATATTAAAAAATTACATTTATTACAGTTTAAATTACCTTGATATGTATAGTTTGAGATAACAAATGACAAAAATTACGTCATAATATGTGCAATATGCCCAATTTACATCCTCCAAATTTGTTGTTTTTATCAATTTACTTCACAAGGTTCGGTCCACATTTTTGAAATATTGTCATTCGATGGAAATGTTTGGTGGTTATGAGATGTTCACAAGACGAACAAAAATATCAAAGCCAGAGGTGTGCTCAAAGAATCTCCAATCACTTGTCTATTGTTGCCGCCTTTTGGCGCCCCAAACAAATAAACAAATTACTTTGGAAAAATAGGCTCGTTTATCAATTTTTTATTACTCCGTAAAAAATTCCGAAAAGTCCAAATTGAGCTCGCCAATTGTGACGTCACCGGCTCCCTAGAGTCTGCTTTGGCCGCACGCTGAGTGACATTTCGTCGCCTGCACTGCCACAAACGGCGATACAAATGTAAACGTCTCAAGCTGTCAACGAATAAAAACGCGGAACGCGGAACTATCGCAATACGCTTGTGAGAGCCGGTGACGTCACGTCTGCAGCACGGAGTCCGTCTTTTTATTCCCCAATATTTTAATCAATTCTTGTCCGATTGGAAAAAAATTCTTTGCTGCTCCAAATACAAAGTTCTTTATCGAAATTAAATAAAAAAAGTAATTTTGGAAATACTACTAAATGAGCCTATTATGGAAAAAAATTTGTTCGTTTTTTGTTTTGTATCTATATTTATGTAATTCTGTACTGAACGATTTCACAGCAGTTGTTTTATTAGTTTTCCATTACATGAATGTTAAAAAATATCAAATTGTCAAATCAAATATCAAACGAATGCGTCAGCGTCGGTTTGGTGAGGTTATTGCTGGAACAACGAAATCGTGTTAGATTCCCTTGTTTCAGTAAACGAATTTTTTTTGTCGTGAAGTCGCCACTTGAATATGATTGCTGAATAACGCAGGAGTCGGCAGTGGCGTGCCCAGAAATTTTGTTTGGGGGGGGGGGTTGACTCCTGAGTCTTGCTTTTATAACAGATTAAATTTTTCTTAGTAAGGCGTAATTTTTTTCTTTGGTTTCTTGTCTTTAAAACCCTATTTTGCAGGTGTCTTGGGGGGTTCTAACCCCCAAAACCCCCCCTTGGGCACGCCACTGGGAGTCGGCTCTGAATTTGGGGGCATTGCTGGTACAGCTGTTGAAGATGGCAATTGATACATTTGATCACTCGGACGGCATTGGACCAAGACAATTAAACGACAGCTTCGTATTAGGTACTACCAACGATATATAAAAACTATACTTAGGTATAGATGTGGTAAGATCTTGAAATCAAAAATATAGGTGATCACTCAGGGGCAACACTTTTTTCTTGTTCAGCAGTCATTAGAAGAATAAAAAAGTTGAGAAACATTACAAAATGGTCCTAAAGAGACTTGTAACTTTGATATGTGATACTAACATTGAAATAGTTTCCACAAAGAAAGAAATAGTACAATACATCAACCAAGTGGGTATCGTTAATTGCGAGATAATTAAAATAAAAACTTGCGATAAGTATTCTATATATAGAATGTGAAACTATTAGGTACCTACCTATATATGTATAATATTGCAATAATCGACTGTCTGCGAAAAAAAATATTTGTATGGGTTGCAGACATAGGAAATAACTAAAGAGACAGACAAAGGTTGTAGGTGAGATTTAATTAGTGGAATTCTTAAGAAGTTGTAGGGTGCCAAGAATCAAGATTATCTAAAAAAAATTAAAAAAGAAACATTAATGACATACATTTTTTCCCTTTATCGTACTTGCAAAATAATCGTTATTATTTTATTCAAAATCTTACCTTAAGTTTCTTAAATTCATGATGAAACTCAGAAATAAAGCATAATTATATAGAACGACTAAATCGAAGGAATCGTGTCGTGAATATAAAGAGCGCCGGCGCAATTCTGTTACTGCGTGACTATGAAAAATGAAAAAAAAAAATTTGAATCACAAATTCAAAAGTGACCAAGGGTTTCTGGAAAGTTTTAAAATGGTTAAATGTTACTACTAACGTACTAACACTGACATTGTGACATTTCCGCTTCAAATGTTGCCGGTTGCCGGAAACAGACGAATTTATTGATTGTTTTTCTAATACAATCTGGATTTCGTGCTATGGCCTTATCACAAGTATCTATAACTGACGACATATTTGGAGCGTGTGATAATAATGAGAGAGGTTGTTTGATTCTATTCGATTATAGTCAAAGCATTTGATACACTGTGTGCTAATTAAAATATTTTGGCATTGGATACAATGGTGATCTATTTCTTTCATAATTGTCTTGTCGACGCCAAAAAGTTGCGCTAGGTGCAAACATTTCTAAGACAGTTAATATTGTAAAATGTGTGCCACAAGGTAGTGTTCTAGAGCCACTGCTGTTTTGTCTTTACACCGATAATTTTAATAGGATTTAATATCTACTATTCTGCTCTTCTCATCGATATGCAGATGATACACAAATTTATTACTTACGAAGGAGTAGAAGGGCCACAACAAAATTTTTTTTTTGAAATGTATAATTCTGACTTATTTCAGAATTCTGACTTATATTTCAGAATTCTGACTTTCATCTCCCAATTCTGACTTTTATCTGAGAATTCTGACTTATCTCAGAATTCTGACTTAAAACTCAGAATTCTGACATTTGTCTCACAATTCTGACTTAAAACTCAGAATTCTGACTTTCATCTCACAAATCTGACTTTTATCTCAGAATTCTGACTTTTATCTATATATAATTCTGAAATAGAAGACAAAATATCTGTGGTATGTTGTAGGTACGCCGCAGCTATGACACTCATTCCATATATCTCTCTTGAGATGTAAGTATCTGTAAATTTACTTTTAACATACATTAATGTCTATTTGTTTAAAATAAGCCTTCTTCTAAGAGAACTAAAAATATGCTCTACTGAAGAATTAGAAACTCTATTTTTGTCTTGGACCGTATTTTTAGAACCACTAGGTATAAAAAAGCAAAATTTGGTGTGTGTGTTTTACTTAACCGGCCATATCGATTACTAAATTTAGTGGTATCAAAATATAGGGTCGGGCAGAAAACAGTGGCCGAATTGTTATATATCAAATACAACACCCTGTATCGAAAGTTTTCAAATTCTGTTTTTAAGATTTCGAAAGGGCATAAAGAAATGAGACGATTAAAGTACATTTTCAAATTGCGCGTCTCACTTTTCTATTCACTTTTCTTGATAAAAAGAAATTTTACAAAATTAAGAACGAGTATCTCATACAAAATTGCATTTTTTCTCTCCCAAGTAACCTACATATGCAGGTAAAGTAGGGGAAGGTTGCCTAAAATGGGATACTTAAGGTATGACGAGCTCTCAAAAAAGTATTGTGCATTGTGCTTATGACATCATTGCAAATTACATATGCATGTGACAACTCAAACTCAACTTTGTTCAAATAATAACATAACTGAAGTAAAACTTCTAAACTTTTAACAAAAAAAAAACATTTTCTTAAACAATTCAATTTCCCATTTTAGGAATACTCTGTATCTAAAATGGGACTAGCAGTGTCTCTAAAATGGGATTCCACATGTATGAGCATAAATCACACTCGAACTGCTTTACGTTACCATCAGCTTAGCTGCATTATTCGCTTTGACAAAAGGTACACTAAATCCTCCTGATTTACTTGTAAGAAATTCTACATCGCAATAGAATATCGGATTCTCTTCATTTTCGACATTTTGTTCTTCCTCTCGAGTTTTTCTTTTCCACGGTAGTCCTCTCATTGATCTTTTTTGTTCTATATTTAAGTTCGTTTTCTTTACTTGTCCTTTTCTTTCCACTTCCTCTTTTCTTTCTACTTTTCCTAGACAATTTTTGCAGTGTACTCAATATCCCATTTTATCAACATAGCACCACCGTTTCAGAAGCGACTAACACAACATAACCTACGAACCAAACTTGACAATTTTGTCGGCAAATTGATTTTTTATAACACTAAAGTACCTACCTATATATAAAAAAACACCGCCCTAATCGCATCACTTAATCAGGCATTATCCTTACGTTTCTATACTAAAATTGTTACAACAAAACTGTTAAAACTAAAAAAATTTACCTAAAACTTTTACATGTAGCAATGTGAATCACAAATTACTGCAGGTCTCCACATATGTGCGGGAAGTATCCCATTTTACCTAAGTATCCCATTTTAGACAACCTTTCCCTATGTACACTTACCAATAAATCACCCTGTATTTAAAAAATAAAAACTTAAGTTCTAAGCAATAAACTGCGGTAGAAAATTAGGGGAGTTTCATTTCGGTACATTTTGGATTTATGTAATAAAATCTACAAACTAGCAACATTTGCAGTATCTTAAGCCCCCCCTAAACGTAAGTATAAGTTTGTAATACATGAACGTACATATAAGTATCAGATACATGAATAAGAGCTACACAGTAGTTCTTTATAGCAAGCTTGTGTTGTTACACATAGGTACAATTTGTGCAAGCATGCTGATAAATAATTTGTGTGTTTAGGTATCAGATTTACCTATTGATAACTACATTTACATGTTTCAATCTTGTTTGAAGGTCTGGCTCAGCAACATAAAAAAATACGCAAACAAATTTTGTCAGAGTAGTCGCTCAACTACACCTTTCAAACAGTGACAGTCGCACTAGTCGGTTGCAGCCCTACATGCTTCGATTTGTTTTACGCAAACATAAAATTAAACTCTGCAGATTCTTGCAATTATGTTTGAATAATTAGATTGTACAATCAAATATCGGAACTACACTTGATTTGTCGCTTGTACAAATTTTCTAATTTATACTTGAATGTTGAAATATCGTTACGTGTAGTTTTGTATCATGTTGGTGCATACAAATCAATTCAAGCTTGTTGCAGTGAAAATGTTTTTAATAAAACTTGATGGTGCAAACATAACACATACCTATATTGATAATAATACATATAATATAATACATTACTGTATTAATGTAGAAGTAATTCTTGTTTGTACAGATAAGTATAACAAATTATGTTTGTAATACTTGTACGTATGTCTAGTGTGACAATAGTGTTGTATGTGCATTTTGTATCTGCAGACAAATCAAACAAACTTGAAGGTATGTTTAGGGGGGCTTAATTTTCGATTACTAACAGAATCATTCTTTTTCTTCAATATTTTACTAATTTTTTACAATTAAGTATTTTATTCATGTTGAACCTGTATCCATAGAATGAAGTATGTAAAAAGTTTCTAATTCTTCAGTAGAGCATATTTTTAGTTTTCTTAGAAGGCTTATTCTAGACAAATTAATATGAAGAAATTTGTACAGGTTGGAATCAAGCCGTTTAATAAAAATTTAGATCATCGCGGTGGCAATACTTCAAGTGTTATCTGACTCATCTTCAGCCAATACTTAGATTAGAAAATACAACATTGTATGGTAAAAGTAGATACAGATACATCTCAAGAGAGATATGTGGAATGAGTTCATAGCTACGTACAATATACCGCAGATATTTTGTCTTCCATTTTAGAATTTTGAGATAAAAGTCAGAATTCTGAGATAAAAGTCAGAATTTTACATTTAAAATTTTTTTTTTTGTTTTGGCCCTTCTACGCCTTCGTAATAATATACAAATACAAAGATATTCTCAGCTCAGATGTTATAGTTATAAACTAAAATTACCAGACACGTTAATATTGTTTTTTATTTCCTACTATGACATGCAGTATACTAGCCAGCTCAGCTTTACTATATCGTGACAAAGAACGTCTCCAGAGACTTCAAAATACTTGTGTTAAATTTTCCTAAGTACCTATATACACCTAATTTATGTAAATTCGATCATGTTACTGAACACTTTAAAAAATCCAAATGGCTCAATATTTCAGAACGCGCTGACTTTCACATGGCCTGCCGAATTTTTAAAATTCTGGAAGCTGAAGAAATAAAAGGTCCTACCGATGAACCGATCTTCATTAGTGTCATACACGTCACTCTGTTCACTGTTCCCAAGCATAGCTGAGCATAGCTCAACTGCCCTCCCCTCCGTTCATTTAGCTACTGTTAAGGCTAGGGTTTTAGTAGTGGGAAATAGCTCACGCAAATATCTTCCAGGACGTACCGGTACCTCGTGGTTGATAGCCAAATTGAGTTTGATGTCACGTGCTAGTTTGCTAGGCAACTGCTTAGAGGACCTGACTTAGTTGTTCGCGAATTGTTCGAACAGCGGCGCTTTCAAGAGACCGTGATAACCGCTAGCTTTGTCGTAAACAGATACGGCCTCGGATCTAGTAGAGTTTGCCAGCCCGCAAAAGCCTTCTAGAAAAGATTTTCGTTTGCACTTTGTTGCTAAAACGTGAGACCCACTTTTTATCATTTCCCACCCGTTAACAGTGCAAAATCGAGAGGTCGTCAAAAAATCGTACTGTACAGGGGATTGCTAGGGGTGGTTTTTCAAAAATTATGAAAAAATTTTTTTTGCGTTTTCTACATCCATGCCACCTGGTCCATCATCTACTGAAGTTTTATGCCAATATTTTAATCAGAAATATATATTTTTTAATTTTAAAACCGTCATGTACAATGCTTTCATATGGAGCGCCTTATTATATAAAGTCTCGCCCTGAAATACCACAATTGTAATATCCTTTCTAACGTCCTAACTCGAAAACCTTTTGATTAATCAAAAAAATCATTTCTATGAACGTTGTAGACCAAAGATCGAGGATTTCAATACTTTTTTCAGATTCTAAATCCGGTGGATAGTTTCGTTAAAAACTTGCAAATTGTAAAGCCATGTCGTGGCGGTAGCGGCCGACATTGGAGATGCTACGAAAATTCACGTTACCGTCGCTTGGCAGTCAAAAACCGACTCTAAGCTTCAGCGCGTTTATAAAGCCGATATTCGCCTATTATCGTGCAATTCCTGTGTTTTAGAAGCATTTTAGGCCTGCAGAAATAGAAAAAACGGTGTAACTAATTCGTTTCAGATAGCCGTAGGTAAAAACAGGTGTATTTAGTTATAAGGAATATACCTCTGCGATTCCTCCCAAATCAAATATACAGAACATTGTTTATAAGTCACTTGTATGTGAAAAAATCATGAAATTTGGAGTTTTTTAAAAATTGCAGTAAGACTGCAGTAGATTAATTTTTTTGAATGCTTCTGTTTACTAGGTAATTCCAAACCGGTTAATTTAAGCCCCGGTTGATTTCATTTCATTGATTATTTATTTAAATAATTGCCGAAAACCATCGAAATTTTCGAAAATTTCAAGCATTTTTTACTCTGAAAGGAAAAATGCTAGACTCTTGAAACTTTGGTGGAATATGTGTCTCATTACCCTCAACTTACAAAAAAAAATTCGTTTCAAAGTGTTTATTAGTTTTCGAGAAATTCTATTTGTTTATTAAAAACGTCCCAAATGTTTAAATGAAAAATTGGCCTATTAACGTTTTCAAAAATAATTCAACCGCAGCTTATTTTTTTCGTCAAGACGTCAATTTTACGAATCTGTTATGGGTGTATCGATTTTCAATAATTTTGACCGTCAAAATGGCGTTAACAACATTGCTACTTTTCGGAGCAGCGTTTTTTGGAAATAACTTTACAACAAATGAACGTATCTGCATATATCTTTCATATTTGAGTTGCTGGTATTTTTCCACAAATTTATTTAAAAAAATTGTTGCTCTGGGACATGTAGGAGCCGAGATAATTTTTTAAATTGTTTAATGCGCCAAACGTTTATTAATTAATATTTATGGCCAAAATTGAAACTGGTTGTTAATAAGATCTTGAATTTTGTGAATTCATCAACTCCTATTGAAAACGGGCCCTTTTTGAGGTCAAAATATAATTTTTAATAATTAGTGATTTTAGAGCGTCTTCAATTTGTTTGGCTCAAGGGACAGGTGAATTTTTTATCAAACGATTTTTAAATTGGGGTAGTGAGAAAAATTCGTCATATCTCCGTTATTTTCCGGCCAATTTCGATGTTTTCTTTTTTTAATTTGGGGTAGCTCACGAAAATAATAACAATGGGCACATTTGCAATATCCAAATAATAAACAAATAATTGTTATAAACAATTTATTTATTTTATTTAATTTTTTCTTTTTTGGGCTTATGCAACTTATAATGTGCTAATGTATTAAATATAAATTTATAAAGATTATATAATGGTAACAATATGCTGTAACATCGTATATTGTTTGATGGAGAAATAGTTTGTGCATACATTGTTACCATTATATAATCTTTATAAATTTATATTTAATACATTAGCACATTATAAGTTGCATAAGCCAAAAATGGAAAAATTAAAAAAAAAAAAAATTGTTTATAACAATTATATGTTTATTATTTGGATATTGCAAATGTGCCCATTGTTATTATTTTCGTGAGCTACCCCAAATTAAAAAAAAAAAAACGTCGAAATTGGCCGGAAAATAACGGAGATATGACGAATTCTTCTCGCTCCCCAATTTGAAACTCGTTTGATCAAAAATTCGCCTGTCCCTTGAGCCAAACAAATTGAAGACGCTCTAAAATCACTAATTATTAAAAATTATATTTTGACCTCAAAAAGGGCCCGTTTTCAATAGGACTTGATGAATTCACAAAATTCAAGATCTTATTAACAACCAGTTTCAATTTTGGCCATAAATATTAATAAATAAACGTTTGGCGCATTAAACAATTTAAAACATTATCTCGGCTCCTACATGTCGCAGAGCAACAATTTCTTTTTAAAAATTTGTAGAAAAATACCAGCAACTCAAATATGAAAGATTTGTGCAGATACGTTCATTTGTTGTAAAGTTATTTGCAAAAAACGCTGCTCCGAAAAGTAGCAATGTTGTTAACGCCATTTTGACGGTCAAAATTATTGAAAATCGATACGCCCATAACAGATTCGTAAAACTGACGTCTTGTTGAAAAAAATGAGCTGTGGTTGAATTATTTTTGATAACGGTAATAGGTCAATTTTTCATTAAACATTTGGGACGTTTTTAATAAACAAATAGAATTTCTAGAAAACTAATAAACATTTTGAAACGAAATTTTTTTTGTAAGTTGAGGGTAATGAGACACATTTTCCACCAAAGTTTCAAGAGTCTAGCATTTTTCCTTTCAGAGTAAAAAATGCTTGAAATTTTCGAAAATTTCGATGGTTTTCGGCAATTATTTAAATAAATAATCAATGAAATGAAATCAACCAGGGCTTAAATTAACCGGTTTGGAATTACCTAGTAAACAAAAACATTCAAAAAAATTAATCTACTGCAGTCTTACTGCAATTTTTAAAAAACTCCAAATTTCATGATTTTTTCACATACAAGTGACTTATAAACAATGTTCTGTATATTTGATTTGGGAGGAATCGCAGAGGTATATTCCTTATAACTAAATACACCTGTTTTTACCTATGGCTATCTGAAACGAATTAGTTACAAATTCCCGTTCACATCGTCTATTTCTACAGGCCTATTTTAACTGTCTTGCGATATTATTTTATTAATAAATATTTAATTAAACAATTCCGATGTGATTTTTTTAAAATGGTAATAAAATTTTCCTTTGATTTTTTTCCAATAATAAGTAATTTTCAATAGGTACACAAAAATATAGGCAAGTAGCCGGTATCTTACACAAAAATATAGGGTAGGTAGTAGTACCTACACAAAAATAGTGTAAATGTTTTGTTGAATATATTAAGTTTACATTAACAAAAGTAATAATAATAATTAATAATAATTATTATTGTAGGTACTACAAGTGTAACGAATTACAAACCCTTAAAAGGGAGCCATATATAAGAAAAAGAGGTCCGATTGGGAAATATTTACAATTTTTGGTCATACATAATTCATATGATACAAAAGAAAACATGAACTTATAATAAATTGAACTATACGTGAACTATATATAGAGTATATTTTTGTGATTTGTGATCTGCTTATATAGTTTAGCCCAATCAATAGGTACTTCTACCTTGCAAAAGGTATAGGAAAGTTTATATTTGGTAGGTACGACATGGCTTTACAATTTGCAAGTTTTTAACGAAACTATCCACCGGATTTAGAATCTGAAAAAAGTAATGAAATCCTCGATCTTTGGTCTACAACGTTCATAGAAATGATTTTTTTGATTAATCAAAAGGTTTTCGAGTTAGGACGTTAGCAAGGATATTACAATTGTGGTATTTCAGGGCGAGACTTTATATAATATAAGGCGCTCCTCCATATGAAAGCATTGAACTACATGATGATTTTAAAATTATAAAAAATATATTTCTGATTAAAATATTGGCATAAAACTTCAGTAGATGATGGACCAGGTGGCATGGATGCAAAAAGCGCCAAAAAATGTTTTCATAATTTTTGAAAAACCACCCCTTAGCAACTCCCGGTACAGTACGATTTTTTGACGACCTCTCGATTTTGCATTGTTAACGGATGGGGAATGATAAAAAGTAGGTCTCACATTTTAGCAACAAAGTGCAAACGGGATGACACGATAGAAGCAGCTATTTACTCTACTGTTCGTGGCCAAACGTCCGACAACAGCGTTGTCACAGCCGTCACAGGTCACAGGTTTATTCACCCTCTGTAAAAAAATGACGGATACTATAGTGGAATTAGTACCAATCGTCGATCATTAAAAAAAAACCATATCCAATGCAAAATACCATATTCACACCATACCCTTAAAAATGGCCCCTATAAGCTCAAATTGCGGACCCAACTAAAATTTGCAAGGACACTGCCTTTAATAGTTTCATTTTTTAATTCAACTACTTTAAAAATTGTAAATAATTTTTTTACATATCAAATTGGGTATCACACCCTACCCTACCTAATTGGTAATTGGTAAATTGTGAGTGGGCTGTTGATCAGACCCTCCACTGCGACCGCTCGGTCTATTGTGGCTCACTCCAAATTATATTTCACCCAACAGGGTCCTCCGGCAGAAGTTCCCCTTTGCCGAACATTGAGAACCGAATTCTAGCTGCAGCGGGGCATGCACATAAAATGTGCTCTGCCTTTTCACTTTCACTTTTACCCTACGTATACATAAAATTTCTTCTATTACGTGCCTGTACACTGAGTGTACAGTAATCCAGTATTTTATGGTGTCGCCATCTTATAGAGAGTGGCCAAACTATTATGAATATGGTTGGTACAAAACTAAACTGGAATGACGTCTACTATGCCAATTGCAAATGTCGGAAATGGAGCATTCATATATTTGCGGGATAAACGCTCGGGACCATACCTAGTAAATATCTTAGTATATATTGATGTCTAACTAAAATAAAAGTGAACCTAAATGTTGCCGCTAGTCAATGAAGAAGTTTTATACCTGAATGTATTGGGGTTTGTTAAATATTATTAGTTATTAGCGAGAGGACCAAACCGCAAAGTCGAGATACTTTGGTAATTAATTAAATTATTACTATGTGCTCCAAACAATTGAAATTACTTCATGGCCTAGCTGAAACCTTTGTGAATCCGTAGGTATCAAAAATTATTCATAAAAGTTATTTTTCCCAGAGTTCTGTGTTCTATAATCGAGCTCTGTTTCCCGTATAATTCATATCTTAAAATGCTAACCTTAAGTTAGGTATTTAACACACTTCCTTCTAATATTAAGTTCTGTTCTAGTACTCACAATTTCAGAAACCAAGTTAAATACTTTGATACTCAGTAAAAGCAATATTTGATTGCATTTTTCTTGGATACTATTGTTTAATTGTTATTTTCTTTTGTTTATTTTCTTTTTCTATTGTTCTAAAGGGTGGTTATATGAAAGAGTATATTACATATATGAATATCGCCACCCATACCTACTCACTGCATATATCCTATCGACTCAATATAATTGTAAAAATAATTTAATACTTAGAGACACTTTATTTTAATTAAGTATAATAATTTCTTTGACAAAACAACAACAATAAGCTACATGTTTATTGGTTATTATTTTAGTAGTAGCTTGTAGGTGTGGATGAAAAAATTGTTGGTTGTTCAAATAACGTGTTAAATAATGTTCAGCATAACAGACATGGTGTACCAGGTATCCTTTAAAAATAATATAACAAATATTTGAATTTCTAAACTTTACAAGGTAGGTACCTACTTAAACTAGGTACCTACTTGACATTTATTTTGAAAATCTGTGGAAAAAAATATGCGTTAGTGTAGGTATAGGCCTGTACTAATTTGTATTTTTAAGTTGAAAATGATTATGAAAAGGCAATTTGCATTTGGCAGAGACTAGTAAGATTGTACAGATTTCTTAAAACCAGTGAAATAAACTGAATCAAAGTATTAAACTAAGTATCATGACCAAGGTGTATAAAATTCAACTTCACGCAAGTTAATAAAGTATTTATCCAATAACCTTTTTAACTGACGCTATATATTTTATATTCATGTGGAGAGACACTAACAAGGGCGATAATTAATGAATGTGGGGCTGTGCTCCGCCCATGGGTTGTCCCAGGTCGGTGCCGTCCCATCGGTGACTTCGCACCCGCCACAGTATGTGCGTGATGCGCTCTATTGACTGACGGTACGTTGCATGCCTAGGCACCTATCGTTACTTTTAATACCACCAAAGTGATAATTGCCGGTGCCGGCCACAATAAAATTGACGGATTTGGTGCCAATTTATTTGTGGTGTTAATATTTTGTATGCTGTGATAATACTTTTTTAGTTAACTGTGATTCTGACTTACTTTTTTGCGCGTATGTGACTGAATTAGCTCAAAATACTCTTTATTACTAATATTTTGATTTATTGGTGATATACCTATACATCCGAAGGTTAAATATAGAAGACTGCCACATATAGTAAGTCATCTTTTGATATAAAAAAATAGACATTACTATTTGGTTAAGTTTATTGTTATTATAAACAAAATAAATAGTATTTAATTAAAATATACACCAAAAATACCTACCCAAACAAATAGTAGATACCTACATACATAGAAATTATTATAGTGGCTGTTATTTTTTAAATCAATTTTGAACAGTGATAATTTAAAAAATATGCTTATAGATGTCTCTAAGTGTATGTTTTAAGTATACCTATTTAAAAAACAAAATTGCATAATCAATGGTCTTTATTAACATTTTTATTTTTTTACTCAATTATATATAGTAGATTCATTCATTCATCAAACGGTAAAACAACGACAATATTTTTAGGTTAGTAGGTTTGGTTGTAAGACGAAATTATCGAATTAACTACATACCTATATTACAAAAGACAAAACCTAGGACAAAACTGTTTCATGTTTAAAATTTAAACATGTGTTGACAAAATTAATGAGCAGACACGTTATTTTTTCTGTTGAATATATTTTCAAAATATCTAGTAATACAATGCGTTTGTAAAGTATTGTTATATACAGTGCACCCATTTCTTTGCGGGTCAGTCAATCTTATTTATTGGGCGATTTTAACCGGATTTCTGGAGCAAAAAGCGCCACATTCCTACAAAATCCAAGGCTTAGTACTACTTACGTCAGTTTTTAGAAGTAAAATTTGAAAAATTCATATTAGCGATTTTTTTAGAAACCTGTTCACGCCATTGGATTCACCACCAGTCAAAACGGGCCTGTACTAAATTTTATCGAAAACTTTTATAATAACGATTTTGTAGGCAAATTAAAAATGCACAATGTTTACCATTTTCATAAATTTATGTCAAGTTATCCATCAAAAAACATTGAAATAAAATTAAACTATAGTAAGATGGTGTTATTCTTATGTCTAGTTTTGACAAATCAAAAAAGAACTAGAAACAAAACTGAATAAAAAAAAATGAAGTCCGATAAAAAACTACTAAATTCTTGTCACTTCTACCAATCCACCATTTTGATAAAAATTCGTACAAGCCCGTTTTGACGGATGATGAATCCAATGGCGTGCGCAGATTTTTCGTTAAAAAAAATCGCAATATGAATTCTCAAAATTTTACTTCTAGAAACTGACGTAGTAGGCCTTGGCTTTTTGCTCCAAGAAAACAGTTCGTCAAGCTCTACTATTTAAAAAAAATCCGGTTAAAATTGCACAATAAAAAAAGACCCGTAAAGTGACCCGTAAACAAATGAGTCACACTGTAGATACAAATTAAATAAAATCGTTACAAGCAAGTAGCAACGACCCGTTCGGGCAGGTGATTTTTGATTTCTGTACCTACTTATAAAAAATGGAGAGTTATCATTACATGTCATGGATAATTTTTTGAAATGACAACATTTTCTACAAATTTCTGGAAGAGCCATTTCAATAAGCTTGTTTTACATGCGTGCAGCATTAAGGTATACCTACCTATAGAAATTACACTATGACTATGGTACCTAGTATATACAATTTTTTTTTTGTGGAAAGAATTACATTAGATAGGTATTTATGAAAATTTATTATGCCTACATTTACTTAATAACAAAAATATAAAAATATATTTAAATTCTTTTAGTGTCATTAATAAATTAATTTAATACACTAATAAATTAATAAATTTTTAATTAAATTCATTTAAAAGTTCAAAATTTGTTTCGCTTAATCCTCATCCTATACTAATAAATTGTAATTGAACATTAGCACTAATGTCAGGGCTCATCTGACAAATTTTCTGCCTAATCCCTCTTACATCTTTAAAGTGTACTGTACGACTAAGTAGTATTTATTTATAATGGTATTACAGGTAGGTATAGCCAAAGTATAATCTTTGCAGGTAGTAATCGATTTATTATTATTTAGTCGTTACGTCACTGTTGGCAGTAATGCGTGTTTCCAAATAATCATTAAAAAAACTATTAAAAATTCTCCACTAGAAACGTGAAAAAAATTTTTACATTAAATTCGTGATAGCACTAAGCCAGCAGAAGAGGAATTTATCCATGCCGGCTAATGGTGTACTGCACCATCCGTAGACCAGTTTCAGACTTGTTGGCTGTCATTAGTACCAACCCAACGTTTGCTTTAATTATTTCTTGTGTCCTAGAAGTAGGCATACCTAACGATAGTAACTGGGCAATTAACTTTGGATGAAAGGCCCGAACTTGACAATATGTAAAAGGCATAAAAATATAAAATTTAGATAAAACACTTTTTAAAATATACAGGGTGAATTTGTTAAGCTCTATAGCCCCTAAATTTCCTAATGAGGTAATAAACAATAAAATTAATATATAACTCTTTTTTATTAGAAATAATTTCCACAAACACAATGGCGTTTATTTCATTTTAATACGTTAAGTATTTACGGAGATACAATTTTTTTAATTTTAATACCTACCGCGCTATCGATTCGACGAAATTATGTGACGTCACTAACGCCGATCGCGTGGTTGCCGTGTATCACGCAGTAATATTACAGCGTGCTTTTCTGACATATTTATAATTATAGGTTAGATTTCCAATCCACAGAAAGCATCTTATTTTATTAGATCAAGAGGCAATTAAAACTTCATTAATAACGCACTGAACAAGATTTAAATTGATAGTAGTTACAGTACCAAGCAGCGGCAAAATATTCGAAAAATCTTAAAAAACGCATATTTTGAGGTTAATTGTGACGTCACGTTATCAGCATTCGTTCAAATAAGCGATCGACGTTAGTGACGTCAGAGGTCCACTGACGTCACTAACGCCGTTGCATAGCACTTAAGAGTCTGTATCAGATGCAAGTCTTGCTTCTACCACACCCCGCACAGGTCAGCTTGACATGATGCACTTAAACGGAAACTCCCGCGACTGCAGGGTGCAGCAGGTGCATTTGTGTTTTCGCAAATTTGTGCGAGATGGCAGCACTTTTAAGGCATAGACATGCACTTTTTATTTTTCAAATAAATTAATATACAGCTCATACCAAGAGTTGGGGAAAATGAATTTAAAAGTTAGAAGCAATGAATAATGCCGTAATGTTAGTAAATTTGGCCAGAAAAAATATAAAATTAATACAAGAAAATAACTTTCCGACATTTTATACATATTTTAGATTAATCTGATAAAAATTGTATTCAAATCGGATAAGTTTTAAACCAGATATTCGAAAACTACGATGTTAGTGGGTATATAGGACTATTAAGGAAAACTAGAGGCGTGTTCTATTTTAACCAACTTTAAAAATTTAATGTGAAGTGAAACCATTTTAAGTGGTAGGAAACATCCAACGGCATTATTTAAGTTAGACAGATAATTCCAAAAAATTAAAAAAAGAAAAATCGTTCATAGGCTCATAACCCTCTGCCTTCTACAAATATTACGTCCGCAGTGCGCAGCGTTTACGTGTTCATGACAATTTCAAACCTCAAATTTTATGTGATGTAGAGAAACAGCGGGACATAAGTATCTACGCAAAGAGGGCTACATCCTTATCATGTTCAGAAAGTGTAATGTTTATAATAATAATAACTTTATTGCTGTAGATCTTGCAAAAACAGACATTAGCATTATCAAGGTATTACAAAATTGCTTAACTAACATATTTTTAGAAATTGAAAAAATTGGACAATATAAAGAGGAAAAGCCTAAAAATATTTTATTTGCAGTTTGGTTTATCGCTGTACCATAAGTGTGTACATCAATCAAATTTTTTAAACGTTGTGTTGTCTACTGACGAAGCCAGATTCGATGGGATAGGGAGGGGCAAATCACTGACATTTTCTTGTACACCAATTCCATAATATGCCATATATTTCCAAAATTCCAATTCCAATACCTCAATATTTCCAACAATTCCCCGAATTCCGTCAATTCCGTCATAATTCCGCCAATTCCGTTATAATTCCGCCAATTCCGTTATAATTCCGTCAATTCCGTTACAATTCCGTATATTTCCATTGATACCTACACCTATAAACTTACTAGTTTCCGATTTTAACAAGAATTTTTAGATCACTAATGTCAATATGTATCTGAAAAGCGTAAATTATTTAAAATAAAAAAAATCGCAAACTGGTAGATTAGACTTATTTATGATAGTGTTAGAAAACACCGAGGAAAACATAATTATAATTTAAAAGAGACAATATTACTTAGACATTCCTGTTATCATCGTGGAACAAAAAGTTTCGTTTTAGGTACTTAATTTCTCGGTCAGGGTATGGCGTTTGGATTTTTCTCATAGTAAACCACAGATACCTTTTTTCCAATTTGAGACGTTTCGGTGCAGGATTTGCAACCATTTTCAGAAGAAACGACCTAGGAAATGACGTAACATTTAAATATAACATATACATAAGTATTAGCATTGTTTATAAAGTATTATAGTCATTCAACCTGATTTCTAAGTATGTGCTGCCAACTTGTGAGTAATTTACATACTAGTCAGTTTCTATGACTACGTTTACAGTTTTTTGACTTTTGTTTTTAAAATATTTTATCATTAAAAATAGTATATTAAAGTATAAGTGGATATTAAGGTCTTTAAAACACGTGCGATTTTTCGAGCACGACGGCGCAGCCGGAGTGCTCGAAATAGAGCAAGTGTTTTAAAGACCAGTGTTATCCACGAATACTTTACGCTATTTTTTATTGCTACACTTTGAAATCATAAATACTTACTTCAAAAAATGGAAATAAGAACTAATAATGTAAAATACCTTTAGTTGTCAATGTTGTCATTGGAATGAGAAAAACAAAAATTAATTTGCAATATCTGTCATATAAGATTAATTGTTGTCATAACAGTTAAAGCTTTTGAAACAGTTGTCAGTAATATTTTATTTGACGTTACAAGGTACTTCTGTCAGATCAATAATTAAAAAGTTGACATTTACACTTCACGTTTCTCGGGTTATTGGTGTTGCCATGGTAACTTTCAAAAACGCGCGTTTTTGAAAATTGGATTTGAACACGCTGAGGCGTACTTTAAACAAGCAAAATAGGGTATCAATTAAAAAAAATATACATTTCACGATACATTACACATTGCGGCCATTGCGCAGCCGGATGTGACGTCGAGCTCGAGAAAAATATGAATCTGTCGTGTATGTGACATCGCAACTAACGTCAAAAATATGATTTGCACGTCATCAAATGACGCGTTTAGTTGAAAAGTAATACCAGCGCACAAATATGTAAAGTCACCATTTCGATATACATTTAACAAAAATATACGTTTTTAAAGATTTTCACATATTAAGCTGCTTTTATCAAAATCTGTGCTTGGTTCCTGTACTATCAATTAAAATCTTGTTCAGTGCATTACTAATGAAGTTTTGATCATATTATAATGGATTCAAGCTGAAACTACAAAAATTAAAATCGAAAATAAATTATTAAAAAAAACTCTAAATTCATTTTTAATGATCTACGACGTACAATATTGAAACTTTATACAGTGCGCGCCGCCCGTCTAGGGACACGGGACGGGAAATGAACTGGCAGCCGCACTCGATCAAGTGTCCTCGTTACGGGTGAAAATTGGATTGAACGCACAACGATACAAAGAACGAGGTTCGATCGAGATGCGTTTGCCCATTCATTTCGAGGTCCCATGTTCCTAGTCGGCTGGCGCGCACTGTATATCTACTGTCTGAGAGAGTTTTTAAATGTTGATATGGATCTAAGCTGTAACTACAAAATTATGATTAAAGTTGAAAATAAATTTACAAAAACTAAAAATTTGAGGTTATGATCATTTACTCTTTGCCCATAATATTGATGCACATATCTGATTTCTGACATTCTAGGTGAACATCCTGAACATCCAGATCAGTAAAAACTAGGTTTCAAATACAATATACATAACATGTTCCACTTGCCATTTTTCAAATTTATTTTATCTTTTCTGTAGCCAAGCTCTTTTGCTAAATCTTCGTTCTTCGGAAAACAGAAATATTTTATATTAATGTCTTTTTTTGTACTTTGGTTATAATTTTTTCACATAGCTACAGCACAATTCGTCATTATAAATTATAAACAGTCAACAAACATAATATAAAAAAGAACATTAATTTAAACACCTTCAGCCTGATTTTTAAAGTCGCGAAATTGCGAAAAGCGAAATGCGAGTCGTGTTGCTATTGGTCAATTCCAAATTTTAATGTGAAATGAACCAATAGCAACACGTTTCGCATTTCGCTTTTCACAACTTCGCGATTATGAAAATCAGGCTTTACAACTAACCTCAAAAATATGCACTTTTTAAAATTTTTGAATATTATGTAATTTTTATCAAAATTTCTGCTTGGTTCCTGTACAATCATCTAAAATCTTGTTCGGTGCATTATTCATGAAGTTTTAAATGTCCTAATCTAATGAAATAGGATGCTCTTTGTTGACTGGAAATCCAACCTATAAATAGCAATTCATTTTTAATAATCTACGTAGGTACAATATTGAAACTTTATATATCTACTGTCTTATTAGAGAGTTTTTAAGTTATTATGGATCCAAGCTGAAGCTACAAAATTATAATTAAAGTAAAAATAAATTTACAAAAACTAAACATTTTAGGTTATGTTAGTCATATGATGTATAATGATTCATTTTAGAACAAAAAATCCAATAGTTTAATAAAAATAGAAAACTGACAAACTGTCAAAAGTTATTAATATACAGTCAAGTTTCGATCTATGACTTTAGTTCCTCGTCGAATGTCATGTGACGTAGATGCACCGGATGTACGAAATTCGTGCATGCGTCGTAGCATTGTTTATAATAAACAATGGTCGTAACGTAAACGACACCGGGGGCTACGGTCGTAATAATGGGCACACATCATCCAGCACGCCATCTACCAATGATCCACCGGTACTAACAAGAGGTTGAATAACTATATACTTTATAAACAATGGTATTAGGTATGTCATATTATGTCATTATTTGTTTTTATGTAAAAATTTTTTATTTTCAACTTTTTTACCTTGTTATTTGCTCGGTTATTTGTTGGATGACAACTGAAATGTGACACTTCAGTTGTCATCCAACAAATAACAACATAAAAAAGTTGAAAATAAAAAATCTATACATAAAAAGAAATAATGACATAATATGTATGTTATATTTAAATGTTACATCGTTTCTTCTGCCTGAAAATGGCTGCAAATCCTGCACCGAAACGTCGCAAATAATAAATTGGATAAAAATATCAGTCATTTATTTTGAGAAAAATCCAAATTTTACGTACATAAATAAATAATATAAGAAAGAGTAATAAAAGCTCATTATAAAAATACAAATCCCATAAAAACATAGTCAGAGTAGTTATAAGTCATGTCTTTGTATTATATTATTATATTGGCGATCTGCAGGGCCGCTGCAAGCGGGTGCCCTTTTTAGGGGGCGCTGGGAATTACCAATTACATAATATAATATTTATACCGGAAAGTCTTTTGTCCATTACCTATAAACGAACCACTCTGGCAACAGCATGTCCAGGGTGTCAACTCTAATTTTGCCCCCCCCCCCTCTATTTCCTTATTTGTGAAAATACTTTAAAATTTTAAAATGTAGCCTTATTAGACATTTTCCGAATTTTTCAAATATAAAATTACCTAGAGCCAATACATACAGGGTGGTGAAAAAAAGTTGATTTTTTTAAATGGAAAAATGGAATACTCTGTATATTTCTTAACAGGTTTGTAGTAGGTACTCTTTGAGCTGATTTCAAAAATGTATAACTCCCTTGAGTTTAGATCAAAATAGGTCGAGATATTCAAGGATAAAGATGAGAAATATTTGTTGTTATTTTTATATCTTTTTTTTAATCATTTCTTTGTTAATAAAATATATTTTTGATCTTGGAGAGATCTTTAAGTATTTGATATTTATTACCAAGGAACATTATTTTGACAACTAATAATCAACAATTAAGTCAGAATGCCAAGCCACTTCGAAAGTAAAAACAAATATTTCTCATGTTTATCCTTGAATGTCTCGATCTATTTTGAGCAAAACTCAAGGGAGTTATATATTTTTTAAATCAGCTCAGAGAGTACTACAAACCAGTCAAGAAATATACAGGGTATTCCATTAAAAAAAAAAACTACTTTTTTCTCACCACCCTGTATGTATTGGCGCTAGGTAATTTTGAATATTATATTAGAAAAATTCGGAAAATGTCCGATAAGGCTACATTTTAAAATTTTAAAATATCTTCACAAATAAGGAAATAAAGGGGGGGGGGAGGCAAAATTAGAGTTTACACCCTGTACGTATTTTAAAGGGTTGTTTTAAATATATTATACGTTATTAATATGTATATGTTAAATATTTTTCATTCGAAATTAGGAAATAGGACACCAAAAATTTGATTGCGCGCGGGCGCACTCAGCTCAAGCAGCGGCACTGGCGATCTGTAATTTTAGAGAAAGTTTGTTAGAAGCACCCGAACAATAATTAATAATTATCCACTCGATTATCCATTTATAAAATCTTAACTAAAACACCAACACTTGGAGAAATATTTCGAGAAACATAGTTTCTTACCATGTGTCTTACATTTTCCTATATGTATTTATTTAAAGTATTTAAGTTTTGATTTTAAAAAGTGGCATACCCATACCATACCTCAACAAGACCACGTATTTTTTTGCTCTTATGTTTCATTTTTAATTAATTCGAAGTAATATTATTATGTCTCTCGTGAGCGTAACGGTAACATTCATTTGCTTTGTTATCTTGCCCTACCACCCGCAAGCCTACGCCTGCGTATAGCTGAAATGTAGCGAACAAACAATTCCTTAATTCCGAAATAATTCCATAATAATTCCATATTTCCGTGAATATTTCCGTAATTCCGTGAACATTTCCGTAATTCCGTGAACATTTCCATAATTTCACTCATATTTCCGATAATACCAGTATTTCCGCCATAATTCCAACAATTCCGTGACAATTCCGCATGGATGTACACCATAATTCCGCAGCGACTTACCCTCGATAGGGTCTGTAATGTGCATAATACACATATCGCATTTCTGTGTCGAAAGCCTCCACGCGATCATCGAGCGTTGACATGAACACCTCTTTTATTGTCTAACAAGGTGAATGGACAGGTGATTTTTTAAAGAAATGTGATACCTGATATAATAGAAGGCATGCTGTGCTCTATTGAGTACGTGGCGATAAATGTGGCATCTTCATGATGGCGCACCATTGCATTATGACAGGGAAGTTGTCAGTTTTCTGTTTTCTTGATCAGAATTACCCCAAGCAATAAGCTGGAAGCTGGAAGAAACGAACCCGTATCTTGGTCTGCTAAGTCTTCAAACTTAAACCCTTGTGACTTTTTCTATGGAGCCACATGGAACATAGTGTACAGTGAGCCAGTCAACTTTATTGAAAAACTAATACAACGCGTCCACTTAGCTGCTGCACATACGAGTAGAAGGTAGAAGGATATTATGTGAGAAACTATGGGCAGAGTTCCACTTTGAACACTTATTCTGTATTCTGTGTCTGTGTCAGTTTTATCGGTCACTGTATCTCCAGTAGGACCGATTTAGTGTTTCTTTTTTTATCTATGGAATTTTCAAACTAAAATAATGTGGATATAATTCAATAAATATTTCGGTGTATTTCAAATACAGTAATAAAATTATTACTAACCAGTTCTTAAATTCTCTAATTCATATTGAGAGGCTAACATATAATTAAATATATACTTAATAATAATATAATAATAATAATAATAATAATTAAATATATACTTATTAAAGAAAGCTGCTCAAGAATCCTGGCAGTCCCAATGGGAAAATTAAGCAACCAAACTGAAAGAAGTGAAGGATACTGTTGGAAAATGGAAAACTCTACCAAAAAACAGAAGAGACCAAGTAATCTTGTCGCGACTTCGAATTGGCCACACCAAACTGACGCACGAATTTTTACTAAAACAGGCCCAGGAACCCATATGTGTCTCTTGCGAATTAGTGTAAAACATTTACTAGTGGAGTGCCCAAAGTTCATTCACAGCCGAAGAAAACATGACATTGGTCCGACATTAAAAGACGCCTTGGACGAAAATTGTAAATTCGTAAATTTGAGAAAATTTCTTGTCGAGACAGCTCTAATAAAGCTTATCTAAATATCTTTTATTTGAAAATGTGTGTATATGAGTTTATATATGAATTGCAGATTGTATCACCTTTAAAAATGTAAATCCATTTGTAAATGTATTTTATTATTGTGATGATGTAATGTTTGTTCCGTCTCTAATAACCCCAAGTGGTTGATGAGACATTTCTCTTCTAAATAATAATAATAAAAAAAATAATGAAATTGTTACTTATCAGTTCTTTAATCCTCTACTTAGTCTTTTTAACGGAATGATCATTACCACCAAACAAGTTGTAAGCATGGGAATTCTTTTACCTGGAATTAATTAATCCCTCTGCTATTGGTTCATTGCAATCAATGCATTTTATTCCCGGTTTTGGTTGACAATTTTTAATAGTTATTAGTAAAAGAATTTTGTTTTGAATTATTTGGAAATATGCATTGCTGGCAACTTGTTTGGTGTCAATAATTGTTCCATTTGTTCCGAAGGATTAAAAAGATGATTTAAGAAATGAAGTAACGATTTTGTTACTATACAGGGTGGGGCAATAGTGCGTCGGAGTTCGATAGCTCGAGTCTATGATAGTTAGAAACTAAAAAAAGTACAAGTAAACTAGATAAGAAAGTCTATTACTGAAAATTATTTTCGAATATACAGGGCGAGTCAAGACAATAGTACAGGGTCAAGTGCTTTTTTTAAATGGAATGCTATACTACTTTAAAAGCCTCTTTCTAGGCTCTTCTTACTCCTATATTGTGCAGTGTGAATAAAAAATAAGTTTTTACTTTAAGGATAAGTCGTAGCATCGGCAAAAGCTTTTAGTTTCAGCTATTGGTACTAGCATCTGCTGAAAACAATGTGAATAATCTTTAGCTTATGCTTATAATCTTATGCTATAAAATATCAGTTTAAGCTGGAAGCAATAAATATGTGTCGTGTATCCTCGGGATGTATGGTTTACTATTATTTCATTATATTATGTACTGCAAGTCTAGAAGGAATTGTATGTGTTTACTTGGTGGTGTCATGAAAATGAGTTCCGATAGCGAATCTGTTGAATCCTAAGTCGGTGAACAAAGTACAAATTACCGGTTTGTCGAGGCTTTAGCAAATCATAAAGTCTTGTTTAACAAGTCGCAGTTGCTAACAATAAAAATACGAAGGAAAATGCTTTAATAACCATGCAAAAATCATTTCAGGTAATATTCGTTACAAAGAAGAAAATTCAAAATACGAAAAATGATTAAAAAAAAAAAGAAAACGAAAAAAATAATTCTCAAAGACTGGGAAAAGGAATTGTTGGAGATTATAGACAGTGATGTGCAAAATCCAGTATTCAACAAAATATCTGGAGCATTAACAGGCATGCACCATTTACCTGACGACAACAATGCAGATGTTCCGGTTAGACCTCTGCTACTGCCTCGTCCTACACCCAAAAAATGGATAAAAAAGCTTAAAAGATTTTAATCTGTGCATCTCCACGGCCTACTCAGACGATATTGCTGATATGAGGCAACAGTATAAACGATAAACCTATTGAATAAGGTATGCGCATGATTTTTGAATTAAATGTAATTTTGTAAATTAACTTACTAAATGGCTATCGCAATAATAAAAAACGGCTAAAATGTAACCCATTATCCAAAAAAAATTAACAAAAATTGGTTATTCCAAAAATGACTGTGACGTCATGCAAATAGCTGCTGTGGTGTTGTGACGTCAGAAACTCGCATTTCCATTTAATGTTTGTTAAAATAGCGTTTAATGCAGCATTTTACAATGGAAAACAAGGATATTATTGATATTAGGCATCCAAGGTACTGTTAAATACCGCAGTGCCAGTCGTAAATAAAAAAAAAACACCAGAAAAAAGATTTGTCTCATTACCAATATACGATCATGCGCTAAATTAAAGAAAAAACGAAAATTATGGTTACGTACCATGAGAAGGAGTGAATCTGATATATCAGAAAACACTAAAAGGGTTGTATGTGAGGATCATTTCAACGTAAGTGCGATTTTGTACCTTTTAAATATCATACAATTTTAGGTTATGTATTTTACTTTTTTTTTCAATTAGAGGAAGATTTAGAAAACTATCTGATGTTTAAATTAATGGGTAGTTACATACACTTAAAAGATCATGTATTTTGATTGTCAAACTGATAGAAAAAGGCGCCTTCCACTTAAAAGTAGTACAGCAACAAAGAGAGCAACATTGGCCAAATTATCTCTCTGGGCTTTTACAAAATCTGTTCCACTCACTTTTCCGTGAAAAATGTTAATATTTAACACCGAAATCGTACATTGAATCTACACGTAAACAGTATGACATATTGCACAACGGCGAACATAAAAGATTATCTAAAGTACTGTCAAAAAAACGAGTTATTGACGTCACGGTGAGATTCGAATTCCATAGTTTGTTCTCGGCCAGTGGTCGTAAACTTAAAAATAATATGAATTTTAATTAACAAATACATAAATATAGGGTACATTGTTGATAAAATTTAATTGTTATTAATTTTTCTATAGCATTAACTATCTTTTATAACCAATTTTGCTTAAAAATCTCGCATATGCGCATACCCTATTCTTGGCCTGGCTATACAAAGTAACAAAGTGAAAACCTCACGTGTAGGAAAAATAATCTGATGAAGAAAAATCTACAGAAAATAAGCTTTTAAACTACGCAAGATTAAAATTTTTTAATCTTTCTTACCCATCAACGTGTGTTTCCAAATTGCGATGCTTTTAAAATATCGCCACCAAGATTTTGACACTTACCTTGTTTTGCTCTGTATAACATGCCAAAGGGCCCTAATAAAAAAACTGGCGAAAACGTCTGGAGATATTGATATTAACTCATTTGCCATCCATAATGGGAGATGAAAAATATTGTTTTAATAAAATGGCAGACCATCAAAATTTTACAATTTTTACACTACTTCGTTTTACACCCTATATAATAAGAGTATTTAAACTTTTTCAAAAAAATTTATTCTTTTATGTAATCTAAAACAAATGATATTTTGCACGGTGCAGACCGCACAAAGAAAAGTCAACTTTTAAAAAAGTTACAGCTAATTGAAAATGGTGCTAAAAATTGCCTTTGCCGAACTTTTTGTTGACCAGTTTATTTCGATACCTATACTTATTGTGAAGAACTGCACAACTAACAATAACGGATGTAACTCTATCTAGTTTTATTCTAACTAGGTATATACTGCAGTATTGGAAACCTTCTCTTTAGTTGACTGAAGCATGTTTCGAGGGCAGCGAGCGGAGGACTGACTTGACTCACTTCATAGCGATATGAAGTTAAGCAACAGCTACCGCGTTTAGTACTTGGATGGTGACTATCCACGGAAAGACGCGGTCTCGTTTCCCTACTTCTAGCGGCTTGTATATCAGCTACATCGCAGAAGCAATACAACTGTAGGCGAGAGGTGTATTGAGGATATACCATCCTTCGGAGAGGATGTAAAGCAGTCGGTCCCTTGTCTATTAAATGTTAGGCAAGTAAAAAATCCCTACTCATAGTAAGATAAGAGGTTCGGCAAAATTTCCAGGTTGGGGGTTGCTCGTCTCCTGGCGTCGGTGATAGGCCCTGGTAGCGGAAATAGGCCGACTTTAAATAAGTGAATAAAAAAAAGCATGTTTCGATGATGACCTGTTCTCTCGTGAAAAGTGTGTTAAATGCTATTTCCTCACCCGTTTGAGGATTCCGTAACCTTAATCACCCAATAATAAGAAGTTTTGCCGCTATTATTCATTTGAGAATAGACGGTAGATCTCTTAAGTATTCGATTATCTTGGACAGACCCCGGCCACTGAACGTCTATAGAAGTAAATTCTTCTTTTGCATTACACGTTGCTTGTACATTTAAGCTGCAGTAGCCTTTTTTGTTGCAGTATTCGTCTCAGTGCTCAGATGATTTCGTAATTCTTATGTGTGTGCAGTCTATCACGCCAATTGCACATGGAAATTGCTATTTAGCAGTCTACTCTTGCTGTACTTCATTAATATTATTATTTGCAGGGAATTATAACCAAAGATGTGATTTTTTCATCATTTTAGTCAATACCAGTTTTACCGTTTTGTTGACTGTTGTTCGATGTACACCTTTATCCTTTCCAACTCCGATTCGAAAGTCAGGACGCTTAGGAAGCGAATAAATATTTGTATTTTTTGTCTTGTGTTTAATGTACTTCTCTGGTTTCTCCAGTATTTTCAAGGAAATGTTCTGCTAACCACTCAACATTAACTCTAGAAAATCTATACAATTTGTGATAATCATTATTAGTGCACTCAGCTCGTCTTAGATAATATTTTCGGTTTCTAATATTCATGAACTGAGCCATTCTCACACTACTCGATCGACGTTATAGAGACGACTATTTTTTCCAAGCCTCATGTTAGCAAGATAGATAGACAAATTATTAGTTATTAGTTATTACTTAAAAAGTCACAGTAATTTATTTTATTTACACCCACTTAAATTTTAACTGGAAAAATAGAACATACTAAAAGCAAATATAGTTTAAATTTATCAGTTTAAGCTCAAGCTACACTGAGAAAAACCGTCCAATTAAACAATGTTGTTGGAAAAAGTTAAATTGACACAGGTACTTTTTTAACTGTCACAGGTAATCGTCATAATAACAGCAGTTGAATCAAGATTTCTGAACATGAGTAACTACCACATATGATCTATATACCTATCATAATTAAAGTAAGTCATTGAATATTCAGTTTTAATTGCAGCAAGTGTTCAGTACACCTACAGTGGCAACTTAGGTAGCTATGGTTATTAAATTAGTCTATCTGGAGAAATTGTAGTGTGGCAAGTGAACATATTTCTACGACAAGTTTATCGATAACTTGTGGTAGATGAGCAGTTACCTGCTGTAAGTTAACTAATATTTTCCCCACCTATCTAAAGCTACGTCGGGTGTTCCCGAGTTTATCCGAAGATACAATAATGTATAATTTATCAGTCAATTGCCTCCATTGTTCTATCGACTTCGACTTCTTTATGTTATGTGCTTCGATTTGAATGGATAAAACATCTATGTCTTGGACGCGTTCGTACGTTTGGTTTTTAAAATGTGTATAAATTGTAATGAAATATCAGAAACTTCTTGTGCAGTGGGGATCACGGGATCATATTGATAGTTTTACTGGTAAGTACGTAATATAATTATTATTAATTTATATTTATATGTAATGTGTCATCCATATTGAATTATTTTACACATATTTTATTAATATGAATACACTGGGAAATTAATGATAATAAATTCTGCATGAATTCATTACAATCTAGAGTAGAGAATAGCCACCTATATTATTAAAAAAAATCTAATTTAAATCAGGAACGGTGCCATACTAAATAAATAATAAAAGAAATTAAAATAAAACGACCACCTGCAATTTCTATAATCTGTCGGTTTTGATAATAATAATAATAATAATAATAATGTTTATTTACTCGAAATAATCAAACAGAAATACAAAAAAAATACAAAGAATTTCAAACATGTTAGTAATAATATAAAGATTATAGATTAAAATCATTTTAAAATGTAATTCACGATTAATTAAAATATAAAATAAAATTAGTTTTATAAATGAATAGAGGACAATAAAAGTAAATAAACAATAATCACTGAAGCAGTAGTGGTACTACTGCTTGTTTGTGATGAAAGTATTTTTTACAATATTAATCAATCCGGGTAAAGTCACAATTTGGTAAGTATTGGTTCATCAGGTTATAATCTAAATTTGGTAAGTAGGTATGTTACATCAGGTTAATTTAGCATCATAAGATGATTCTAGTAGACTATGATAGATAGACTACGACTTCACAAACTAGTCAATTCAAAAAACCCCCAAAAACAAAACAAACAAATGCTACAAGTCGTGAGATTTAATTACAATCTCACGACCCGCACCCGCCCATTCTATCCTCAAAAACTCCTCAAACTAACCAAGTTGTGAAATCGCAAACTATCAGTTTCAAGAATCCATTTTTGTAATTTTTTTTTGTACTTTTTAAAACTATTTATATTTCTAAGATTCTGAGGTAAGTTACTATGCGGTTTAGATCCTAGGTAGTCACAGCTATGTTGACCTATGTTTTTGTTGCACCTAGGAATATTTACAGTGCCTGTCTTATTTCTTGTTTCATATTATGTGTGAGAAACAGGTTCCAAATGAATTTTATTTTTTTTTATGTTTAATAATATATTTAGGCAGAATAATTGTCTGACGTCATATAGCTTACTCTCTTTAAATAAACTATCACTGGGGTATCTGATATTTCTGTTGTAAATTATCCTAATTATCCATTTTTGTATAATATTTAAATTTTTTAGGTGAGAATCGCTTACCCCTCCCCAACCCAAAATACCATAAGAAAGCTGCGACTGTATCAATGAGTAGTATAGTACTTTAAGGTGAGGTATATCTAAATATTCTTTTAAATATTTAAAACGAGGCAATAAGCCTCTAACTTTTCTAATGATATTTTTAATTTGTAGGTCCCATCGTAGATGTCGGTCCACTATTATACCTAAATATTTGATGGAATCAGCCTCTGGAATTTGTGTAGAATCATCAATAATAAGTGGACCCATGTTTGGTAAGTTAGTTGCATATGAAGTGAAGGGTAAATATTTAGTTTTATCACAATTTAATGTTAATTTATTGCGTTGAAACCAATTTTTGATAATCATGAAATCAGATTCGGCCTTTACTTTTACGTCATTCCAGGAATGTCGTCAGCAAAACTAAGAACTGTACCCGTTGTGCTCACCGACAGCAGACTATTTATATATATCGTAAACAGTAAGGGACCTAGTACTGTGCCTTGAGGAACACCATAAGTAACAGTTCTTAGATCACTGGCGACGTTATCAATGTTAACAAATTGTTGCCTATCAGACAGATAGCTTTTTAGAACATTATATATTTTACCCCTCAACCCATAGCATTTAATTTTTTCCAATAATATTGTATGGCAAACAGTATCAAATGCCTTAGAGAGGTCAACAAAGATGCATATTGTTGGAAGTTTTTTATCTAGTGCATTGTATAAGTATGAAGTTAAACAATATATTGCATCTTCGGTTGATTTTCCCTCTCTAAATCCATATTGACGTTCGGATATTATTTTATATTTATTTAGAAAACTAACTATTCTACGTTTTAAATTTTTTTCGATGATCTTAGCTATATTAGATATGAGAGAAATAGGCCGGTAATTTATAATTTTCAACTTGTCCCCATTTTTGTAAAGAGGCTTTATAACACCCACTTTAAGTGGCTGTGAGAAACACCCTGTATCAAAACACACATTAACTATATAAGTTAGCGGGGCAGCTATTTCACTGGAAATTTCTTTTAACGTCTCCGCACGTATATCATCGTTTCCTGGTGACTTTTTTAATTTTAACTTTTTTATTTCATTTTGCACCTCATTTACATTAGCAGGGTATAGATACAGAGTGTTTTCCACAGTCTGAACAGTTTCTGTGTAATTGTCTGGAGTAACTATTTTACTGGTATATTTTTGTCCTAAATCACTATAATGGTTATTAAAATTGATACATCCGAAATATCAGCAACTTTCAAAGTACTTGAACTTTCTAACCAAAGCTTGGATGACACAACGTCCCAATAAAAGAATGAGTATAGATAGTTCATTTACAAATGTTAGTTATATCCTTATGTTGCTTAAATAAATTTATTTTGATTCCTAATTGTTTTTACAGGACCTTAAAGCTTTGTTAAGAAATAATCCAGCCGGAAGATTAACCCCAGCTCTAATAACATTAAAGAAAGCATCAAATAATAATTGAAGACCAACAAGGAGTGAGTTTCAAGAAAGCTTCTTTTCTATTTTAAAGATAATTGTCTCTGTAGTCTGTATATACAAATAATGTTTATCTTAACACAGGAAATTTACTATAATTAAGTATTTGATGTATATGTAATATTCAAGTAGTACATACATAGGTATGTTAACTTATTGTGACTCAGTATATAATGTAAAAAAAATATTTAATATTTTTAAATTAATCTGTTTAAAATATACCCCACTGTAATACTCTTGTTTCATATATTATATTTTTATAGTCCTAGAATTACAATAAATCTGTAATATATCGATAATTTATTTCTCATTTTTAGTATTTTAAGTATAATTCAAGTGTGCCGTCTATCAATTTTGAAGTTAGTATGTTTTACGTCACAAGTACCTTAATTTTACCACTGCTGGTTTTCCTACTTGCCCCAAGTGAATAAATTAATACAGGTAACAGTATATTCCAAAGGAAACTCATAAAATTCATAACTTTTCTTCTGTTTTGCATTCGCAAAAATACAAAAACACATCGATAAGTAATATCAGATTACTTTATTTGTATGTACGGAAGAAATTTTTGATGCTCCACATATCTGTGACGTCACCGATATTTTTTTTAAATGGAACAACCGTTATTTTATTCTACAAAAAGGAATTCAGTAACATAATTTTTTTTTGTAAACACATCCTAGAAAAAACCTCATTTTCTATTACAATTATTACTATTCAAAACTTAATTTTTATAATGTGCACCGTTAACAATTTGACAATGAGCAAGTCATTGTAATAAAAATAAAATTTTGAATTGTAATAATTGTAATAGAAATTATATCGTAAAGTGCCTATCAATTTTTAGAATAAAATATAAAATATCATATTTAAAAAAAATATCAATGACGTCATAGATATGTAAAAAGTGTCAAACATTTTTATTTTTTTCATAGAAATAGAGCAATCTGATATTATTAATTAACGTGTTTCTGTATTTTTGCGAACGCAAAACAAAAAAAAAAGTTGAGTTTTATGCGTTTCTTTTGGGACACAGTGAATATGCCACCTACCTACTAATTAAAGTAGTTTAATAGTCCCAAGTAAATACTTAACTTGAGGCAGATATACAGTTTAATAGAGACAGCTCAACAGTTTAATGAGAACAGGTCAACAATTCACTAGTAACAGCAACCCAGTTCACCTATCCCTAGTGAACCCTTCATGAAGTTTAATTACCATGGCTAAAAAGTTTAATAGCAATGGAAACTTAGTTTAATAACACCAGCAACAAACTACACTTACCTCTAGTGAACTACATCCAATTAAAATTGTTTATCTATGGCAAGTGACTACTTTCAGAAATCATTTACCTACCACAATTGACTTGTTTACCTGTCCCATATAGTATGCAACTTTTTAGCTGCCGTAAGTGAATCTTCACTTACCGTGAAACTTTTTTCTCAGTGTAGTTATTATTCACATCCATCGTACCATCGTATTTGCTATAAAATTGTAAGTAAAAGTTCATAGTACAATTTTTATTATTATTATTGACTACCAACCCCTTGGTTGTAATGAATTTTTTTGTTAATGCAAGATGTTTACTTTCTTCAATAAGGTTTTATTCACTGATGAGTCAGTGATGACGCAACTTTGCATAAAAATGGATTTATTAACAGGCACAATTTCCATTATTATGATTTGGAAAATCCTCACTTTTTAAGGGGAGGTGATAACCAGCACAAATGATAAACGTTTGGGGAGGAATTATTGGAGAACATGTAATAGGGCCACATTTCTTTGATGGTAAATTGATTGGAGCTGCGACAATTATTGGTGAATCTTCCTGAAAGGACTTGAAATAGGATATGGTTTCAGCAAGATGGTGTTCCACCACATTATTTAAATAATATCTACCCACTTCAATGGATTGGAAGAAATGGTCCTACTAAATGGCCTACTAGATCCCCAGATCTTTCTCATAAAGACACACTAACAACAGTCCAAAATGCGAAGGAAAGGACAATAATAAAATTGCTTTTGGACAATTTTACCAACAATTTTAGGAACACTAGAAGCCTCATTTCAAAAGCTCATAGAGATGTGTGTCAATCAAAATGGGCAACATGTGGAGCACTTATTATAATTTTTTCTGTTGAATTATTTGAAGGAACCTCTATTTCTTAAGTTTAGTCATGAATTTTGTACTTATTGCTTAATAAATCGAAAATGGTTACAAATAGTCACAGAGATGTGGTGATCATTTATATTTTTACGCTCCCCCTTAACTTTGTTATTTTTGGAAAAAGAAAAAAAGTGTAAAGACAGAAGTTTTAGTTATATTTTATTTTAAATACGATATCAGAAATACAGTAGAGTAACGCTAAAAGCACTTATAAGTTATAATACTAACTTGTTTTTTGTATAGTAACACGCTGTGTGAAAAAGCAAATAGTTCAAAAACCGCAAAAGATAAATATACAGTGTTATATATTTCTGAAAAGCTATTTTTATTCTTTCATATTCCGCAAAAACATACAGCATGTATTTTAACAAAAAGTACAGGTTTGTATTATAACTTTTTTTTGGCGTTACTCAATTGTTTTCAATTGAAAAATCATTTTTGGCCACCCTATATATTTTTAGGAAGCGAAAATGATTCAAAAACATTAATTACATGTCCCGTAACTAGTATCCAAATATTTTTTTCTTATAATCTCATGATTTTTCCAATATGCATCTGCAGATGGCATTACTTCAACAAAAAAAATTCATTACATCCAAGTGGTTGGGAGATAGTCAATAATAACTTAGGAATGAAAGAAGTAGCAAAAGGTCTCAAAAAATTTACGGATATACGTAGCATTCCATTTAAAAAAATGCATGATCCTGTAATATTGTCTTGGCTCGCCCTGTATAATCGAAAATAATTTCCAGATAAAGGACTTTTTTATCTACTTTACTTGTATTTTTTTTTTATTTCTAGCTATCATAGAACTCGAGCTATCTAAGTCCGAAGCGCTATTGTACCATCCTGTGTATTTCTTTATGTTATATATTTTGAATAATAATGCTTTAGGTCTTTTTGTATAAACTTGTCACAGAAACTAGTTCAAGGGGGTTGCTTTGCTGGACATTCGATGCCCCACATCCTCCTGTTGTGGAAAAATCTCATTTAAGTAATTTCGAACATGCACTAAGTAATATGGGGTGTGTCTTGTAGGAAAATAATACTAACAAATATTAAAATCTTTGTTTGGGAACTGAACTACTTGCACGATGATTAACTCCTGAAGGATTTTGGAAACAGCACGAATATTCAACTACAATACGGTACAACACATTCACCTTCTTGAGAGACGTTGTGTATTCCTCCACCTTCATTAGCCAGTCGGGTGAATATTCAACGAATGTTATTTTTCCTTAGGAATTATTTTTCGTATAGTAGATTTTGTAACAAATTAGCGAGGGTTTTATAGAACTAATATGATAACAGCACATCGAATCGAACAATTGTTAAGTACCATAATATAACTTGCTTTTAACTGGCGTTATCAAAACTGGGGGGTTGCCATTTAAATAAATTGTGAATGGCGTCATATAGTTTACAAACATTTAAAAAAAATAGAGAAATGTATTTTTTGGTGTTTGCCTTGTCTTCTCTACTTTATACATTATTTTATGAACGCACTGGAAAATAATCTTTTTCTTTTCCTTCTTAGACCTGAAATTTAAAAGCTATTTAAAATAAATGTTTCACTTGAAAATGTTAGTGAACTGTTCATACAAAATACGTGCTCGATTTTCACGGGTTTGCCATCAAATGAAACTCGATCTTTTTAAGTGAGAATAAAAATCTAATGGTTTGTTCTACAGATTTTACAAAGTGATTTAATACATTATAAAATTATGAAAATTCAAAAATTTGCAAAAAGTCAGAACTTCCTTGGCTGTGAAGAAAGCCATCAGAGCTCCTGCTTTGGAACATATCTGGAAATTTCGGGTTGCGCCTTTTTGGAGTACAAAAATACCTACTACTATTTCGGAATTTACGTATTGCTTTAAAAAACGATAACAAACAATTTTTGATAAATTTCTTGATTACCTAATTAATAATTAATAATGATTTCAAAAATTGACATAAAAGAGTTAATTTCAATGAATTTCTTCTTATAAGTAAAGTCTACCTCTACCAAATATTAAAAAAGAGTAAGATGCAATATTAGAGCGAGAAGTACGTGTTGGTACCACATAGGAAACAAATTCGTAAAGCCTTTTAAATTCGCGATTTTATCTAGAATTTGCTGTAATGAAGGTCAAATTACTAGTTGTAATGTATGTGTCATTTATAATTGAGTGACTATTAGCTCTATATAAAGAAATCAATAGCAAAAATACGTGTGAGAAAGAATTTCGGTTGGGAGGTGTTTCGTAGTATAAGACCAGCTATGGATAAACGCAGTTTACCGGGAAAATATGAAGATTTAATGCAAATTTATTCGTTAGGTAATATAGAATCTAGCTTCATTCTCCTATTAACCTCATAGAATACTGAAATGATTTAATTTGTGTTCAAACCGTTTTAGCGTGCTAAATATAGTTCTTGTACAATAATATACTTTTTTTTCAAATAAAATGTACTGGTGCAATACCACCTATAAATAGGTGGCGTTGACTGGTGCCGATTTTTTTAAATACGGTAATTCTCAGGCCTAGTAAACTAGGATCCTAAAATAACTGTTTAAAAATCCGAATCTAAAGATCTGTGTCTTCCTATCAAATTAATCGTTTTGACAGACTAACGGATTTATCAAATATGTTTAAATATCCGTATATTGACAATGAACACCTATTCTAGAAAATTGTGTCAAAATTGGGTTCCCTTTTATTTTATTTTTTTTATTGAACGGCACTTCACGAAAGATAGGCCGATACACTACAGGGACGCCGTGAGTGCAGAAAGTTTGTAGAAGATACTTCTAAACTCTGACATTAAAAGCTTGATGAGAATAGGTAAACTCAGGGAAAGATGGTTGGGTGAGGAATTTCAAATTTGTTGTTCGAGGTAAAAAACGACTGATTAGAGCAGCAATATTCGACAGTAGCACAAGTGTAGTCGCTCGTGGTGGGAATACAGATGGAAATTCTGCAGAATATTATCCATGTAATTACCGACAAAAAGAGACTGAGATCACGACGATGGTACAAAATGATTATCAAACTGGCCAAAACTGATTCACAGTCCATTTGTAAAAGTCGATTTTGAATTGATTCCAAAATTTCTGTGGTTTTAGGTGCAGATCCCTCCAAGTGTGTGAGCAATATTTCAAACCAGGAATTGTTTTATATAGCAACAGTTGCTGTTGTGGAGCCAAGTATAACGTTTAACTCTATAAAAGACTTTCTTACAGTAGACTTAGCTATATTAGTATGCCAGAAGAGATTATGGGAGATAGTCAATCCAAGCACAGGTATCAAGAGTTTTCTATTCCTAACTTAGTCTGACATGTTGTTGCCTGGAGTCTATTTCTGTTAGATTTTTTGAAAAACATACTGGAGTGGGTTTTAAAAGACGTAAAGTCTACAAGATTATGTTCACCCCATTCCACAATTCTAGCCAAATCAGAATCAATAAAGTTGGTTTGTCTGCATCTTGAAGTGTAGAATTCATCTGCACTCTTGGTCACTGATCGGAAAGGAAGAACTTTGGTGAGTAGTAGGTACTGTCAATAGCAAAACTGTGCATAGGATTATATGTTGTAAAGGGCAAGTCATTAATGTGAAAACGGATTAAAGTTGGCGATAAGACAGATCATTGTGGAACACCAGAGTTTTTTTTTAATCACTTATTTAAAGTCGGCCTATTTCCGCTACTAAGGCCAATCACCGACGCCGAACACCCGAGTTGGTGCAGAAAGTTCCTGATTAGACTTTTATCAATATAAAGTAAATGATTTGAGAGGAAATCTTATATCCATAGAGACCATAGGCATAACTGAGCCGATAAATTATAAGATGGTAATCAAATATTTTGGAAATAGGCTAAAGAGAGGAGAGTTGGACCACCTTATGAAAAATGAAATATAAATTCTTTATTCAATGCAACAAAATTATAAAAAATTGCACAACGTGAATGAAGTCCTCTGTCCTTTGCCGTGAAGAACAAAAACAAACACAAATGTCAACAAATGGCACAACTGATAATTTAATAGCAACTTGCCTTACCTCGGGAAGAATTAACTGGTTAGGAGGTTATGGGTGGGAAAATATTGACTTGTGACACATCATCGGAAAGGAAATTTTACGCTTAGTAGAGATTTCGAAAAAAATGTATAGGGTGCTATTTAAAAAACTGACAATGAAGTCACTTCCGGTAAAACCGGAAGTAGTACCTCCATATTTTATATGCTGAAAAGAGCGTTTCGTGGGCCAATATATATTCCCCAATTAAAAAATAAAATAATTAAATTTTCACTCAGTTATGGCTTTGGCCGTTTCTTAGAAGACACCCTGTATATAAGAATGCGAATTTTCATTTGTTGCATTTTTGGTTGTTTTTAGTATTACATTTTTTGCTAGTTTTCTTTTCAGTTTTTTTAACTCTGTTTTCTGTTTTTTATGTATTCGAGAGTTGTTAACCCCTACTATCTGCCTTCCAGCTCTTTTTACTGCTGGTTTGAGGGCGGGAATCGAGGAAATTTCATCTAGTGTCTAGTGCCTTTCCAGGTGTAATGTCTTAAACTGGAATAATTTTTGATAGTGTAGAGACGTTCATTTGAAACCTAGATGGCCCTGGTTGTGGACTTATGTCTCTTGGCTGGGATAAAATCATTGCACTAATGTCTTCAATTGAAGCTGTTTTTGCTATAGTGTAGAGATATTCAATTGAAGTCTAGATAGCCCTGGCTGTGGACCAACGTCTCTTGGCTAGGATGAAACCGTTTGCATTGTTGTGGGGTGATGAGGTTGATTTAGATTTCCATCATTGACTGTGAATAATTCTCTCTTTGCTGAATATAATGTTCTCTTTGGTTAGTTGATTGTTCTTGAGTCTGCGTTTTAGAGTAGTTTTTGAAATATCAAAATAGTTTACGACTTCTTTTACGCCCATTTCTTGAGATGCCACTGCAGTTATGGCTCTAGGTCATCTGAGGTCAATTGGCCTCTAGGTTTTACATTTCTTTTACGCTGGTAAACATTCGGCATGATTTTAAAATTTAACGAAAAATTAACCTTAGACCATCTCTTCTCCCAGTCGCTGGTCCATCTATCCTCAAAGTGGAGGAGAGACGGTCCAAGCTGTAACCGCCAATAGATGCAACATGAACGCTTAAATTCAGATCACGAAATCACTCAATGCAATAACTAACCATATCTTCCACAAAAACTTTTTTAAACTCGCCTGAACAGTCCCAAACTCGTTCCACAAAACACCAAAACAAAATTTTAGCCACTAAACGCAAAAAAAATCGCCAGTAACTTAAAAAATAACTGACGTAAGATTCCAATCATAACACGAGAGTCACAGAATGTAAACACGTGACCCTGACCAATTCCAATAAGCATCGTTGTCATATTTAGGTTAATAATTGCAGTGGTCCGATTCTCCGTCTAGTCCAACTCTCCACCCCTTACCCTATCTAAAACTATCGCTTGAAATTCTCCAAATCTTTCGATTGCATCAGTATATTATGTGGGATCTCCTGTTAAACGTTTTCAAGATATTTCAGTTTTCGAGATATTCCAGTACGTTTTAACAGCGTTATCCATTATTTTCGAAAGCATTGGATAGTATGGCGATGGGACGGTAGTTACTTGGATCCAATTTTTCCTTTTTTTGAATATGGATTGCACTCGAGCAATCTTTTAATCTTCTAATCTAATATTCTATCGTGTTTATATGAAAGATTGAGAAGCTGGCTGGGTAATGGACAGTAAGACATACATTTTGAGGATAATGGTTAGGATGTCATCAGGTCCCGTTGACTTATCAGCATTCAGATTTTTCATAATACACCTAATTGCACGGTGGCGGATACGCTTTCTGACAATAAAGCGTTATGGGCGGTGTTTCTGATGGAACTTTTCCTTGAGAGTCTAGAATTGAGGTCGAGAAAAATATAGTGTCGATTGATGACGTCGCTGTTGTGCCATCTTTTGTTAGGTAATGAAAAGTGCTGTTTGTGAAATTCCATCCAATGCAATGGCTTAGTTCACATAGCGGTTTCGGCTTCCATTTGGGGACACATTGTCTAGTGTGATATGTGTGTGTATTGATATAATTAGTTTATGGCCATTTCAATGTTATCAGGCTGATCATATGACATATACACTGGTCGCTGCTTGCTTGTTCGAGATACAGGCATAAAGATTACCTTAGTAATTTTATCAGAACATCGAGCATTCGATACCATTAGGTAGGTACATGCTTCTTCCCATGAATTTGAAATAGTATCTAGTTGTAACAATATTCTGTTAAAGATAATAATTTTCTTCCCAGTTTATAATTAATTAGAAATACGTGTTATTTAAGTATTCGTATCATTTAGCGCCAAATTAGATTAACATTTAATGTGGAATCCTTAATAATAATGGCGGTTAGATCGTCATTGGCATAATGACTGAATAATATGCACTTTAATCATCTGTAATAATAAATAATATTTAATCATATTTGGGCGATATGTATTTATTTAATCATCTTTGGGTGATATGTATAGAATGGATGGTGGAATATCATTCTACTACATAGTAACAGTACTGACAACGAGTGTTTCAGTATACTTAAATATAGGCAGCCTTAACATTATATAATTAATTTAAGTACACTCATTATTATTTAACTGGCTAGATAATTATGGATATATTTATATGTATATATTTAACTATAATAATTAAATGTAATTTATGCCACTACTATCGTAATAATTTGCTTATTTATATTTTAGATAATAGGTAATTAGTATTGCGTATGCAGAAATGGTAAATAAGGAATATGTTAATAGATGTGGTATGTTATTGTACCTAATAGAGAAATTCAAAATATAACCAGATTCCCAAACAGTTGCTGAACAATTCCTCAACAAGCGTTGATGTTAGCAGTGGTTGAGAAACCGTCACTGTTCCGAAATGCACAAAAATCGAGTTATGCTAAGAATAATCTGGGTTGAAACAACATTTATAAACAATTGTGTTAACAATTGAATTTGAAAATAAAGTATTACTGTGTACTTAATTGGTCTCTACATCTACTAAATATCTACATTCCCTTGATGTAACAGAAATCTTGATCGAAGCTTGATTTACTTTACCTACAGATACAAAGTAATAACTGTAATTTAATGTTGGGAATACATTTGGAGTTCTGGAAAGCAATTCTTAGAGGGTTCAGGTTCGAACAAATTGCCCCCCCTCCTCACTAGTTTCTTCCAGTTTTATTAGCACATATATTTTACACATAACACACTCAAGCAAAATTATTCTTTTTATGGTTAGCGCATGAACAAAACAATTAAAGGATTTTTTCTGAAATGGAGCAAATTGCTCCTAGCTCACCATTTCACATTCAGTATTTGAAACTTCGGTACAAATAAATAGTTCATAGAGGACACTGTCTGACACAATCAGTTTCAAAGCTTTATATAAGTCTTCAGGGGTGGTCATTCAAAAGATTAAAATTTATTGGCTGAACATTATCATTTAGCAATTGGTTAGCACAAGACTTTTAGCAGCAAATCCTGGATAATTCTTTCGGGAAAGAAGACAAATTGACACCGTGCCGGTCCGTTCATCCAATATACACGTTGTAACGAAAACTTTAAAATACGGCCTTACAAGTGACAGTAATAACTTCATTCTAAACGCATTGCAGGCAGAGCTGTCCTAAGATATTTGACGCCCGTGGGCTATTAACAATAATACGCCCCTCTTCATAAGAATATACATGGGAGGGGAAGCGGGAGCGAGGAGAAGTGATTTGAGTGCAAGCCAAATTGCCACCCTAAAAGGCTGGCGCCCCGGGGGCTATAGCTTATTTAGCCCTGTGGTTAGGGTGGCCCTGACAAGCACAATAACAAAAATAATTGCAGGCAAAGAGATTTCAGCATTCTGCCAGCCTTTTGTCAAGTTAGTCACTTGCTCAGGGAAGTTATTATGCGGTTTTTGGTTCCCGTTAAAGAAAAATAGAAATAGAAGAAAATTTAATATTAAAAGAAACATGTGACAATTCTCCGGCCCACGTTAAAACTAAAATTCATCTTAGATGTTCAAATTGCCTGCTTTCCACTGGAATGCAAGCCGAAAATCGGGCGGAACCGGCGACGAATACGTCCATTTGTCCCTGAAATTTCATTCATTTAACTGAGCAGAAAAATACTGAAGACCAATCCACTTTTCCGGAAACACTTGGTCGAGATGTCTTGTAGTTTTTCTAGTAATGTGCGCAGGGGCACCATCTTGCTGAAAGTATATTCTTCTATAATTAAAGGTATATTTTCTAAATATGGTGGTAAATAAGTTTCTAGGCTAAGCTGATGTTAGGTTGCCATTGAAAAAGTGGAGGCTTATTAATTGGTTTTTGATCAATTCACACTAAATGCTGAACCCAAATGAGCCTGGTCTCTGTTTATGACTAGTAGTACCTAATATGAAGATTATTTTGTGACCAGTGATGTTTGTTATGGCGATTAAATAAGCCATCGCTACTTATATAAGAAACATTAATCTGTTCAGATGACAAATTTTAGGAAATCAAGGTTTTTAGATAAACCAGTTGCAAAATTGTACTCTTTGAAATCATCCGCATATAGGTGGTGATTTATTCTTATTTTATAGTTCAAAGCTCAAAGTAAGTGTAAAATGGACGATATTCATAAACTTTCCAACCAAAATATTGAAGATTTAAAAGTAAAAAACAAAGGTAATAAAAAAATTGTTGGAACCGACCCTGATTCAGTTGCAGCTGGTAAAAAATTATGGTTATTCGTATCCAAGTACAAGCCTACGTACACCGTGGACAATTTGGAAGAGTCTTTAAAAAATAAATTTCCTAACCGTAATTTTGTCTGCTCTCAAATAATCAACAATTGGGGAATTTTCAGGTCTTTTAAGATTGCAGTTGACGAAGATTTGTATGATACCTTACTTGATCCTGTTATATGGCCCAAGGGGATCGAGGTTTCGGAATTTATAATGCGAAATAAACGGCCCTTTCGAGGCTCTCGAGGACACTACAAAGGAAGAACAAACTTTACCAGACATGTGTAAATACAGTTTATGTCATATTAATATACAGTGTCTATCAAACAAGATAAACCTTATTGATATTTTGTGTGACGAAATTCGACCAATTTTCTTGTGCTTAACTGAACACTGGATGTGCCAGGAAAAACTAAATACAACATATCTACTGGGCTACACCAAAGTAGCTGACTTTTCTAGAAAAGTTCATATACATGGAGGCGCTGTAATGTATGTTAAAAATGAGTTCTCCAGTAATTGTAAAAATTTGACTTATGTAGACAATTTCTGTTCTGAATTTGATTTTGAGTGCTCTGCTGTAAATTTTAATAATGACATCTGCTTAGCAGTGATATATAGATCGACTAATGGAAATTACGATGTTCTATTAGATCAATTAACTAATCTCCTGGCATTTATAAACAAAAATTTTAAAAAGACCTAACCTAAAAAACAGCATGGAGCTAAATAAGTTAAATGATGTGCTTGAATCTTTTCAGGTGACATCCATAATAAATGTACCAACCCGTATATCCAACCAAATTAACCGTACTACGAGTAAAGCTATTGATCATTTAATAACAAATTTACCCGTAAAAATGTTAACGTGGGAGGTTTTTGACCCCGGTCTATCCGATCATACAGCTTAGATTATCACATGGAAAATGCCCCCCTGTTCTGATAATGTCCTACCTATACAAAGCTTTAAGAGAATTTTTAACGATGCAGCAATATCTGAATTTAAAGTCCTATTTAACTCTGTCCACCTAGATATAGCTAGTCATAATGATATTGATAAAGCATTTGAGGTCTTCTGGGATCATTTTGAATGGTGTTTTAACGCAGCTTTTCCAAAAAAAAGAGCAGTTCGTAAAATAAATAAAAATGTAAATAAAAAAATTATATTTACGCCAGAATTAAAAAAGAGTGCTGATGATCTAAAATCATTAAACTGGCTTAAGAAAATGTCAAATGATCCTCAAATTGATTTGCAGTATAAGCAATTAAAAAAATTTGTAAATAATGCAGTAAAGATTGAGAAGAGAAATCACTATTCTCAAATTATTGAAAACTCAACAAACCGAACAAAAACTATGTGGAATTTAATAAATAAAAAATTGGGAAAGGCGGTAAAGCAAACCATCCCCAAAGATGTAACACTAAATGGTGAAATAGTAAATGATCCCCAGGAAATTTCAAATGCGTTTGGTGAATTTTTTGCAAACTCAGTAACTACTCTGATTGAACAAAATTTTCCACTTTTGAATAATAACTGTACAATATCAAAAAAAGTAAACGTAAACTCTATGTACTTTAGGCCTGTCTTGGAACATTCGGTAGTTGAGCTGATAAATAAGCTACCCAATAAAAAATCTGCAGGGGTGGATGAAGTTCCTACTAAATTATTAAAAGAGTGTTGTTACGAGTTTGCTTATTATTTAACTTTAATAATAAATCGGTCAATTGAGCTAGGTCAGTTTCCTAGTTTACTAAAAGTAGCTAAAGTTGTACCAGTGTTTAAAAAGGATGATTGCCTCGAAATCTCTAACTATAGAGCCATATCTATTTTAAGTAATTTTTCAAAGGTAATTGAGAGGGCAGTTTATAATAGTTTGCATTCTTTTTTAAATGTTGGTAACATAATTACTACTTGTCAGCATGGTTTTAGAACTGGACGATCGACTGAGACAGCTTCGATTGACTTTATACAATTTATCAATGATAATAGATCATGGTGAATATGTGTTCTGTGTGTTTTTTGACCTCTCCCGGGCCTTTGACACAGTAAACCCATTTTTCTTATCAAGTAAACTGACAGCACTGGGTATTAGAGGACCCATAAATGAGTGGTTAAATTCATACATGACAAATAGGACTTTTACTGTTAGAATGGGAGAGGCTGTTTCTCAAAATTTTAATACAAATTTTGGAACACCACAGGGTAGCATATTGGGCCCCTTATTATTTTTGTTGTTCATAAATGATTTACCGAAGTATATTTTAGAACTTGGAGGATTATTTATGTATGCTGATGATACGTCTGTTGTTGTATCAGCTGGTAATGTATTAGATGCTATCGAAAAAGTCAACCTAATATTAGAAGTATTCAAAGGTTGGTGCAATAGAAACAATTTAATTATTAATCTAAATAAAACTGAATGTATGAGATTTTCATATGGGAACCGCTTTGTACCAGACATAAATTTCTCCTTAGATAATACCAAAATTAAACTTACAAAAAAAACAAAATTTTTGGGACTGCAGGTTGATGAAAATCTATTTTTTACTGACCAAGTTAGTCAAGTCTGTTCGAAGCTAAACAGGTCTCTTTTTGCGTTGTCGTCTTTAAAAAACGATATAAATGAGGAGTCATTACTGTCAGTATACTATGCCCAAGTTTATTCAGCAATGTGTTATAACATAATAGTCGGGGGTCAATCTACAGAGGCAACTCGTGTTCTTATCATACAGAAACGTATAAGAGTAATGTTTAACTTGAAATATAGGGAGTCATGCCGTGAAACATTTAAATCAAAAGGCTTACTAACATTTACATCAATTTATATATTGAAACTGTTATGCTTTATTTATTTAAACACTAGCAAATTAAAAAAAAATATAGATTTTCATGATTATCCTACAAGAAAGAAGGGAAATTTCTGTCTTGGCAAGTGTACCCATGAGAAATATAAGAAATCTCCTTTATACGCCGGTTGTAGTCTTTTTAACATTTTGCCTTATGCTTTAAAAGAAACTAGTAGCTTTGCTCAGTTTAAGAGAAATTTAAAATCAGTTTTAGTGGGGAGTTGTTTTTATACCTTGGAAGAATTTACCACTTACTGTCGAAATTTCTCTAGAAATAGCACATAAAATTTTTTGTGCTGTAATAATTTTAATCTGATATCGGTGCGACTCGTAATTTACCAGTCATTATTGTACGATGTGTTTTTTTTTTACAAAAAATGTATATAGGTGTACACATGTACATGTACACCCCGTATTGTAAGCTGTTTGTTAGTTTTTATTACATTGTATTTCGTTTGTTTTTTGTTTGTTTTTTGTACTTATTCAAAAAACAAATGACTTACCTTATTCATATCTCTGTATGGCAAAAAAGGTGAATAAATCTATTTCTATTTCTATTTCTATTTCTATAATGTCGAAATTCATGTTTCTTGAGGATTCTTGCCGTGCTTCTTTTAATACTTAAATTCTCTTATTTGTTTTTTGTCTAACAAATTCTAAAACACCATTTTTGCTTCTGGCTTTATTGTAAGATCCATAATTTGTTAAATTGAATTATAATTATTTGATTCTTTTTCTTTTGTCTGGCTATGGCTTCTCTGGACATACTAAAAATTTAAATCAATAAATAATTAAATAATTGATATTATTGTATGCATATACAATACACCTATTATTAATATGAATAACCTTATTATAACAGAAAAATAGGTACTAATATACACAGTTAAAAATACAAGTCGAAATAGAGATCCTCTGCTAAATATGCATTTTCGTTATTTAGAATAAAACATTTTATTCACAATCATATATGTAATGCTTCAATTGCCAGCTTATAAAAAGTTGGAAGGCAGGCATTTGTTCACTCTTCTTTTCCAGCTAGCCAGCTAGCCGGTAAAGTAACTTTACCGGCTAGTTAAACTTCACTTTTCCGGCAAGTTAAACGTCACACTTTGCGGCAGCAAATCTTCTGGTTGTCTTTTGTGCAGCAGCTTTAAAATTTGGTGAAGTACACTCTCTAAGTCACAAATGATCAGAATCAAACATTTTGTTGTAGAATTTTGAGCGAATTTAACAGAAATTATTGATAATAAATACTTGTGGAAATAACTAAATAATTTATTTGACAGAAGAACCTTAAAATGCTCGTTACCTAGCAACGCTCAACTTTTATCACTGCAGCCTACCTACTTATTTTGCATAATTTCCTAATTCTCATTCACTATCTATTCAATTAAATAAAAAAATTGTATGCTGATATTATGTTATTATACAATGATTGTGAATAAAATAGTATACATACCTCGCTGGTCGTTTTCATTACAGCCTCGCGTTTACATCTGACCTAACGCGCCTTTGTCAGATGTCAACCCTCGGCTGTAATGAAGCACCTCCCAGCTCGGTATGTAATGTACTATTAATAGATTATATAGGTATCTAATAATAATTACATGATGTTATTATTAATGTTATTATATTATCATTTGAAACACAATTCATTTTTGGTTTATTTCCTTGAACAACTGACTCGACAACTGATAACAATTAGGCAAAGTAAAATAAACCAAAACGTCCAGGGGCGGATTGGCATAAGGTGAAGCACCCCGGAATTCTGTTCCATCAACGGGCCATATCTAAAGGTGCGACAAAAATTAAAATAGCAGCTCTATCGTGAATAATACAATCTATCGTGAATAATACTCTTGTATAATTATCCGGTGTCCCACCGGTCCAATCCGCTTGTGAAAACGTCAAAATTCTTTTGTTTCAATAGCCTACCATGTCGATCCTAATTGTTTGAAAATTAAAGAAGCCTATATTTTTCACAGATTTAAATAAAACAGTAATATAACTGTAGAATGTTTAAACCATTTTACAATATCTAGTGTGAAATGAGATATAGGATCACGTCGATTTTGCCAAAAATTGAGAAATGTCTCGAAAACAATGAGAGGGGTAGAAGGATGCGGTTTGCGCCATTCTTATTTTTAATGAAAAGAGCTCTGGATTCACGTATCAGATTTGCTCTTTTAGGGATTCTAGGGAACTACTGAAAATATACGATTTGAATCACCCTGTACTAGGGTGCGGTGTAGGTCTAAAAATTTCGTGCCAGCAAAATTGAAGAGAAAAACGAATAGGTGCATTAATTTTTCGAAAGAAATAAAAAGCTTTAATTTTTTTTTTATACAAATAAATTGTTTTTAATAGTGCAAATATGGTTGGAATAGTTTTTTGCAAACAGGAAAAATAGTCTTAATTTTTTGTAGATTTTGTATTTTAAAATATTTAGTTAGAAACCGGGACTAAAACTTAATTAATATTTAAGTGAATATATTTTTAGGAGTTTTAATTACGTTTTACTTATTTTGTTATAGTGAATACGAGGTATACGTAAAAACTTCTTTGTATACGGTGAAGATTTCTTAAATTAATAAAATTAAATATGGCATTCTATAACTACCCAAATTTCATAGAAAAGTAAAAACATGTTGGCATTACATCCTTTTACACTCCGTTTACTATTTTCATTTTGAAGGAAAACGTTTTCATTTTGAATGAAAATAAAATTTAAGCTGACTATTAATTGACACCAATTTTTTTTGTTGAGTTATAAGTGAACAATATTTACTTAATTATGTTAATAATATTCATATAATTAGTACAGCAGTAAAAATATAATCTAAATTTAGGAGGGTTATGCGCATATGAAATTTTATAGGTAACAATGAAGACGCGATATTAGAAATAAAAAAAATAAAAATTATCAATTGCAAACGGCAGAATAGACCTAATTAAGTATAATTATATTCCGATAACACGCAAATAAGGCTTTTATCGTTTTCTGCATGGCTTGCAAAATATAAATTAGCATGTTAGGAGTGATTAAGTTTTTTACACTGTACTTGAAATAGTGGTAATGTTGACAAGTGAAAGCCTATTTGATTAAAATTAATGAATTGGCGTCGCATAGGAGACGATCCTTTCTATTATGTCCTATAATAAGGTACATTAGCTCAGCATTTTACTGTGAATAAACTCAATAAATTAGTATTTGAAAGAAAGAGTATTTAAATAATTAATTATCCTTGTAGTTTTTATTATTATGTGACTACGGCGACGCACGGAAAGGAAGTTATTAACAGTTGCATAATTATAATAGTAAATGTACGAACAAGAAAATACAATGCAAAATAGTGGGTTCATTGCGATGAATAATAGCTCTTAACAAAAGATTTATTAAAAAAAATGTTTTTGAACCTTCTCTCAAGGAACTCTGATGGAAAATCCGAGGATTTTGTGTTAGATTAAGAGGGACGACATATTACAATTCATTGCGAAGTCTGAACCACATCTAGACCATCGACAATTTCCTTGCTCTTATCCAAGGCAAATCACAAATAAATTTTTAAATTATATTAGGATGGAATCGAACCATCAATATTCGCAACCAAGTAAAAAAATAAATACAACTCATTTGTCCACTCGGCCACCGTTCTTGGCAGATAGATATACAGACTACCTGATTTCCACTATCCACCACAGATACCGAGTAACTGAAATAGAAACTAGAAGCAAAATTGGGAAATCTGGAATAATGTTTATCAAAAAAGATTATGCTGTTATGGATTTTTTGAAAAATATTTAAAAAAAATGGATTCTTAAAAACCAACAATTGTTATTTTTTGGTCCAAATTGCATTTGCTTATTTTAATAAAAAATAATAAAACAAATGACATCGTTTTAGCAAATAATAATTCTTAGTTAAATTGAGTCGAAATCGAGATAAAAGTGTTATTCTCGCATTAAGTAGAAAAGCTTAATCACATAAACAGAAACAGTCAATATGATGTTTATAAGAAAAAACGAACCCGATGTTGCTTCAAGGAAATTGAAACGGTTTTTTTAAATATTGGTTGACGGCAATGAATCAGACTTAAGAAAGTTATACCACCGATGGACAATGAAAATCAGGCACCATGTATACATACATTTCTCTTACAAGAAGTATACTTGACATCCTTAGTTTTGCAAAAATACAACAAAAACTATTACATCAACTTAACATCAACGTCTTCATTTCGAAAACGTACGAATTTTTTATAACGCGAGAGTTTGAAAATAGTAGAAACGTAGAGATAGTTGATATCTATTTTCGGGAACCTTCCGAATCCGATTCACAGGATGCGTTATTTGAACCAGAGTAGTAATGAAATAGTTATTTATACATTTATTTTTATACAATAGGATCCAGCGAATAAGATATGTTTTAAAACTCATTCTCAATAGCACGAACACGATTCTACATATTAACAGTGGATGCGGCACCCAGAGAATTATCTGATAGTAAGTTCTCTGATGGTCTGATAGTAGTCCTTTGATAATAAAAATACCCTCTAATAGAGTAACTCTCGCGAGCTGCTCTCAAATGGGCACCCACCTTTAAACCTATTATTTTACCAAAGGCTCTCAAAAATTTTAGAGAAAATAATCTAGTCACAAATTTACAATCACACCGTGAATAATAATATTATTTTTCCATTACAGTCAGGTTTTAGGAAAGGCTACATGCAGTACCACCTCCATTTTAACTATAACATATCTGACAACATTTTTATAGGAATAGATATGGGTCATGCGATTGTTTTGCCTTTTCTTGATTTTTCGAAGGTACCTACTCGGTACATTATAGGCGCTAGATCATAGCTTGTTTGTGTTAGGCTCGTTTACTTTGGATTTGATTATTATTTAAAGAGTCGTTTTCAAGTGGTAGTGTTTGATGATGACGATTCAAGTAGCTGTACCATTACATCTTTAGTACCAAAAGGATCCACGCCTAGATCCAGTGCTTTTTCTAATTTACACAATAAATATTTTTCCTCTATTAAGTTCTGCAAAACACAGTTTTATGTAGATTAGAGTATTCTTTTAATAATAATGATGTAAATAATACTTGTATAAGAATGAACAATAACTTGGGATTCCATTTCGCAGTATTTAATTGATCAAAATCTGAAACTTAATGTCGACAAATTTGCTACTCTTACTAGAAATATTAATTTGTAAGTAAATAATCATCCACTGAGTATTGTACAGGGTTTTTCCTTATAATTAGCCACCCTCCTACAGAGTTTATTAAAGGAAAAATTTTATTCACAAAAGTATTTTTCCTGCATTTTAATAATCTACCAATAAAACAAAACAAATGACAATCACAAAATTGCGAAATTCTATAAACTTAGGGTTTTATATATGGAACACCCTGTATATTATTATATTTTCGAAATCCTTATAATTTCCTGATTTCAAAAACATATAATAAGTCTGCGTATTTAGATATCAGGTCTCCAATTATTATTCAAAATAAAAATTTTTGTAAAAACATGATATTGTCTTAGTAACACATGCGGATTAAAGTATCAATGTTTTACACCTTTTTTTATTTTGAATAACTGAAGAACGGATAGTCCAAATATAGACTTATTATATTTTTGAAACTTTTGACATTTAAACTTAATATACTCATTTTTGTACGCCAGTAATGCGCAATATAGGTTAATAAGCTGGAAAAATATATTTCCAGTAGATGCTGAGGTAGCCAAAACTGATAAAATTTTAACTGCTATATTTGCTATCTGACAGCTTTGACCAATTATCCCCTTCCATTAAACACTAGGCTTAAAATTTTCATTTTGTGCAGAAGTCCAGATAAAATCTTCTGTCCAAATACCTTCATGAGCTCTGTATTGGGCAATTTCACCCAGTAACTACTCGTTGTCAATAATTGGAATGGTGTCTGAGAAATGAGAACTTCTTGGCAAAATTGAAAATGTGTTATAAGGAATTAAGTAGTTCTTTAGGACTTTGTTTTTTCTCCTGTTTTAATATATTTCCAGCATCTTTCTGCACCGCCAAAGTTTGTAAACGTATGTACATTATAAACCAACACTGATTCTGAAGCGAACAAATGAGAACCCTAGCGGGTTACAACAGGTAAGACTAAACGTTTCATTTCTTGTAATTTTTTATTTTTCTTTTCTTAATTCTATCAAAAATACTTAGTATTGGCAGATTTATAATTTTTAACAATTTTATCGAATTTTTCCGATACTCGGACATTCTCAACGGGGAAAATTTCCGGTTACCCATCACTAGATATAATAGACATAAAGTATATTAAATTTCAATAAACAAAGTTGTTTACCTATGTCCTATAATATTATGCGAGTTGGTAAAAATTCATTTTTTTGCTTGTTTCCTTCGTATGCTTATCTTTATTTGTGGTAGCAAGCAATTATTTTTTAACTTTTGCATAAAATATTATATATACAGCAGACTCCTAATTTAATTATAACTACTTCCTTCGATAAGAATTTCCTATACAAATACCGCAATTATAAATTTACATGTAGATTGCAGAAGTGGTATAATCATCTTATTAATTCTAATAAAATCTGAAATGATGGATGTATTTTATTCGAAATGTATTACAATTTCTCAATTAGTCTCATAAATATTTATCTCAATAGATCTAGTCATTTTAAATGTATACATTTACATATATTTTATATGTAATTGCTCAATTAATTAAAATAATTATAGAATAATTATTACTCTGCGGGGATTAATAATACCAATTATTGATTGCATTTTAAAGGTCACACACTTGGCTTTATGTAAAATCAAAACGATTTATATTTCTAGGTTCCAAATACAAACTGGTGTCGGCTGTAATAAAACATGCAGTAAGTATTAAGAAAATGTGCATTTGACAAGATTTTAATAGGCAGCGGCATGAAATGGATATCTAAAACTAGGCCAATTACTTTCCTTAAAGTGAAATAACCTTAATTTTCTTAATAAGTAATGGTTAGATACAGAACTTGGAAATTCAATGAACAAAGAAAATAAACCAAAGTTAGAAGAGACTGACGCATTACTTTGGATTTTCTTTCCTCTCAGTGTACTGAAATACTTGTAACGTAAAAATCATTATCAACTCAACAACTAAATGGACGAAGCAGGCCAGTGATGAAATAAATAGAAGTAGAAAATTTGATATGCCATCGGAGTCATATGAATTTGATAAATCTTAAATATTAATTTGGTTCAATCACAGCATCAGCAGTTTTTGTGATATTAGATATCTAAGAGTCGCTCCTCTGGTGCACGGGTTAAAAATAAGGTGCAAATGAATCTATAATGTTTTGCCCACACACTAGGAGAGAGCACAGTTATGTCTTGACCATACTCGTATTCAATACGAAAAATGCAATAGGAGATACAGTTAAAAATTGGAGTTCCGCGTAAAGTTGCTATTTATTTAAAAACTTTAATACCTGTTGGTATTGCAATAATTATTGTTGCTGAAGTTAAATGAAGTTCGAGTATTATAACTTTCTGGACGCTATTAGATATCCATAATACCTATCATACGAAGTTGGTTAAATTAGAACAAAGTTGTGCATTATTATGCTGATCAATAATCTGAAAAGAAATTTAATTTGTCGTTTTTAGTTTTAAAGATATTAGAAAAAAATTAAAAATCGTGATTCTCGTTTCTAATTTTTAAATTGAAAACTAATAAAACTACGGATTTTAAACCGAAACATTCTTAAGGCACTTTTTTCCGAGGCATCTGAATATTCCATTGCATTTGTCATGACATCTAAGATGGCAAAGAAGCAACAGTCAACTTTATTTTTTCTTATGGGCACCATATTGGATTTTCACATTTTTGAATACATCTTTTTTTTTCTGATTAAGGTGATGTTCGACGCATGATAGTTTAGTTTTGTTTCGACCGATATTGAACATTATTCAGTTTTGCCAAGGGTGCTTTGGAAATAAAAGTCTCGGCGTTTACACTAGACTAAATCATTGAGTAAATAAATAATATAAAGAGGCGCAACCGTCAAGGGGCCGAGATTTTAGTATTGTATTTTTCTGCCAATAGCTTCAGGATTGTTATCAATTTTTAGTGCTACGGGAAGGTATTTGTAATTCGGTTGCAAAGCCCTAAATATTGTAAATAATTCTGTAGTTATTGGCATTAAAATCTCGGCCCCTTACATGACGGTTGCGCCTTTTTATGTTTTTTATTTACTCAATGACTAAATGTTATGCGATTTACGAGTAGAAAATAAGTGATTAGGTATGCTGAGAATTCTTTATTTTTCTTTACATTAAAGCAAATCGAAAACAATAAAACAAATAACTATAACAAATGTTCAAATGGCCTACCTTATCACGTTGTTCTTCACTTGAAAATACAATTTTCTTGGTGAAATTTGCAAAATTATACCGAGTGTCAAAAGTTTGGTTAAAACAGAAGTGATGCTTCTGTTTCCAAAGCACCCTTTGTAAAAATGAATAATTTTCAATTTTGGTCGGAATATAAAACTAAACTCTCACCGTAATAAAAAATAAGATATATTTAAAAATGTGAAAATTCAATATAGCGCCTATAAGAAAAAATAAGTTGGCTGCTGTTCCTCTGTCATCTTAGATTCGGAAAAAGTGTTTTAAGAATGTCTTTGTTTAAAATACGTAGTTTTCGTTTTAAAAATTAAAAACGAGAATCACAATTTTTCACTTTTTTCTATGTCAAAATTAAAAACGATAGATCAAATTTCTTTTCAGATTATTGATCAGCATAAAAATGTGCAACTTTCTTCTAATTTGACCTACTTCGTATCTCTTAAGATAAGCGGAATCTCTATGCTTTGGGTTGAAAAACGGGCACCCTGTATACAAAAAAAATTAAAAACTATATAAAACTACTTTTTTATTCGAATGTGTCAAAAAATGACGTTTCTCGGTCAGAAAACAAAAACGAAAGGTAGAACTTTTCTATCTACTTCAAGTAAACGACCTGAAAAGACTTTTCCGGCCGAGGCCGGAAAAGTGACAGACAAAAAGATTAAGCGTTTTTAGTTACCTACGCCAAATTTGCTAGGTTTCTTACTTCTGGGGGTGTTCCCGCAACAAATTCTTCACTATTCATTTTATTGTATTTATTTTATGTAGTATATTTTCGATTAAATTCCATATTATAATATATAAATTGAATTCGATACTAATTTCAAGCAAACTGATATGACAGCAGTTGTGCAGTTGTTATTTATTTATTATATCTGGCCTTAGTTCACAGCAGTCTGTTACAAAAAAACTTGAAAATTGTATCATTTGCGGGGTAGCAAGTAAATCTTAAGAACATAATATTTTAATTTTCCCTATCATTTTAATATCCATAAGCACATTCGAATAAAAAAATATTGTATGACACAGACGAAAAACTGTTTTTCGGACTCCTACGAATTGCCAGCCTCGACTGCGTCTCGGCTGGCAATATTTCGTAGTCGCCCGAAAAACTAGATTTTTCGTCCTTATGACATAAACTACTATTTTAGGCAACTGTCACAAAGAGTGACGTTTTACGGATCTGACAGCGTTCCTAAAGTGTCATCTCTTTGTACTCATTTGTCAATTTTATTTTTTTTGGCCGCTTTCACTTTACGGCCGCTTTCACTTTGCGGCCGCATTTTCTTTACGGCCTCATGTATTAAATGATCATTAATAATAATATTTGAAATGAATTTAGGCTTAAAGAAAAACTAAAACTAAGCAGTAGTTTGAAAGCTTTATTATATAGGTATATTACAATTACTAAACTGATACAGAAAAAGAAACAAATATTTAACAAATTTAGAACATACGTACTGATTTTTACTTGGCACGGCTTGTCAATAATCTATCCAGTGACGTTTTTATTTGTCAAACGAATTAAAAATGTCAGCCTACTAGGCTTCTCGCAAAATTTTGTCCATGTCTGCAGTAGTTTGTACGAAACAATTTTAAAAATATTTTTATTTTACTTTTTGAGACAGCTGCCTAAAAAATGTGTGCACCTCGGCCAAATGATCTTTCTCGGCCTTATCCGAAGTTTGCTTGGCCTCGGTTGCGCCTCGGCCGCAAACTTCAGATTCGGCCGAGAAAGATAAACTTTTTGGCTTTGATCCACAAATAACTATTTTAAATATAACGAACAACATATAACATTAAGAACACAAACGTTTCTTCTTTAATAATAATGGTACTTCTCTTTTAAAGCATATTCATGTTTACTTAACACTCGGTACATATGAGCTAAGATTTTTATATGGTAAACTAATTTTTTCGACAGGCAGAATTTTTTATAAATAATGACTTTCCGTCATAAAATCAATACAAGAAGAATGCAAATTACATATCATTACTGAAAGAATTAATATAAAACATCTTTAGTGGGAGAGGAAATATAAGGTAATGTTTAAATAAATGATAGCATTAAATGTATTACGAAAAATAATATAGCGCTTATTATTATCATGGCATAACTGATGAGGTAATACAATATTTATAATATATAATACAATCTTATCGTTAGAAGTCTATGTGAGGCTAATTTATTTTTCTAATTATAATTTGGAAACTAAGTGCGACTAATTGACGTGTATTAACGTAAGAAATAATGAGTTTTTAAATTATTATGAATGAAAGTGTAAATATTTTACTGCAGTATATTCTATTATATTAATACTACTATTGATTTGATAACTATATTTTCATTTTTACTAATTAAATAGAAATGAGAAAAATGGACCCACAAAAAAAATGTTAAACTTTAAAAAAAAAAGAAATAAACCGTTACAGGGTAGTTTCTTTATACAGCCACTCAGGTATTTACTGCCTATTCATTTAGCTTGTATTTTTAGAAGAAACTAATAAATTAGGGTAAAATACTAAAAAATATATTGGGTTGAGAATAATAATAATAATAAGAAACAACTTTATTCGCCATCATGATTAATAAATATACAAATCAAACAACAATGAGAAATCGTTAATTAATTTCATCATTTGAATATTTATCTGATTGAACTGATTTAGTTCATCTACATTTTATTCTAGCTTCCAGTCGAATCTGGAGAAGTTCTCGAACATTTAAACTATGATTTGAGATTTTTGCGTGATAGAACATATTAGTTTTGTACGAATAAAAGACTATCTCTATAGAAATATGGTGGGAAGGGGGTAGGAACTAGAAACTGGCATTAATACTGAAACAGTACAGCTGATGAAAGTTTGAATACATTACACATATAATGTGCACAATAACTTTCTGGACAACCATGGGTAACTGATTTGTTGATGTTTTAAAAATATGACCCATTAGACCCTTATTCAACGCCAATGAAGAAGTATACACAGAATTTGAAACACATGTTAGAAGCTGATGGCAAGTGAAATCTTTAGCATCAGCAAGATCGACTTACTCTAAAAACGTAAGTTATCAAAAAGAAATATGGCTTATACACTGACGATCAATTGAAGTGACCCAAGAAAAATTTGCATCAACTTCCAACTCATATATCTTTTGCTACAAGAATCGCAGAGCCATAAATCTTTTTAGGTATTATAGATATACGCCTCAAGAATGTGTGACACATTTTGCTTGTCCTTGTCTCGTTTATTTTTGAAGATACGGTGATGAACGTTGAGCTATGTTTTTCTGCCAAAGTTTGAGGTCGTGCATGGAGTGTCCCAAACCGTTTTCGGATATCACAATATAGTCATTTAGTACCCTCATTCATTGCGTTCATTTTCATTTTTGATTGATTGTGCTAACTTAATTGTTGTTGATTTTTTGAGGATTTCTATACAACAGTACATTTTTTGACATTTGACAGGGGGGGGGGGAGAACTGAATTGATAGTTTTCGCAAATGAAACTGTGAATGCGCGGGATAGGTACCTACCTCCATCAAATTTTGCGGCCTATTGTATTGCCTTTTGCGAATCAAAGAGACCCTGAATGTATGGCCTTTCTGCTCGCCGAATCTTAACCCTATCGAGCATGTCTGGGACATTCTTGGAAGATGCCTTCGCAAACGAATGGTACCAGCTATCAATTTGGAAGAACATGCTGTTGTGGTTTCAGAGGAATGGCTTCTTGTGGATTAGAAAATTATAGATAATTGCTTTGTCAGTGTGCCCAGACGGTATCAAGCTGTTATAGGAGCAAGAGGTGGACCAACTCGTTATTGACATTTAATGGTAAGAATTTTTATTTGTGTATTATGTACGTGTAAGATTTAATTGTAAACATTAAACAAAGTAAGCATTTAAAGTCAAAAAATGTCTTGTATAAAAATTCTCAAAAAATCAACAACAATTAAGTTAGCACAATCAATCAAAAATGAAAATAAACCCAATGATTGAGGGTACAAAATGACTATATTGTGATATCCGAAAACGGTTTGGGACACTCCATGCACGACCTCAAACTTTGGCAGAAAAACATAGCTCAACGTTCATCACCGTATCTCCAAAAATAAACGAGACAAGGACAAGCAAAATGTGTCACATATTCTTGAGGCGCATATCTATAATACCTAAAAAGATTTATGGCTCTGCGATTCTTGTATCAAAAGATATATGAGTTGGAAGTTGATGCAAATTTTTCTTGGGTCACTTCAATTGATCGTCAGTGTATTTAAAAGGTAGTATTTGAAGACATTAATTCAGACTATTTGCCTTGTAGCGAGCTCCACATTAGAAAATTCTAAATTTGGTCTTCTCAACATTTTTCTATAATTAGTTCCGCATTTTTGTTTAGTTAATTACATTTCAGCAAAAGGCTTGTCGAGAGTGAATGTCTAATTAGATTCATTAATAACAATTATAATATACCGCTAATGACTGCCATTTTATGAAATTACAGAATCAATAAAAAATTAATTATGGATAAACCATTAACTTGTTAAATTTGTGATTCAGTTAGCGAACTCTCATGGTCTCCATTTCTCACATATGCTCTCGAGAAAGGTCGGATGACCTTGCCGGCCATTTTTTCGTTATAGTATAGGTCGGCCTTATGATGCTGAAAAGTGAATTTTATCACTGTTTGAGATAATGTAACAAGATTATGTAATTCAATAACTCCAGTGACAACACCATAACTCTTATAGTAGGGGAGGTTTCGTATTATACACTAAACTTTTCGCTCATCATATCTCTATACTTATAAATACATATATTTTTTTTAAAACAATGTTAATCAATTATTTGTCTCAATTTGCTCGTCTTTCAATCGTTTTCAACTAAAGTCGATGTGAAATTAGTTTTTAAGACGAAATCAAAATACTTTATTTCAGTTCTTTTTTATTTTTCAAAATACCAAGTTGAGGCCGAAAAATTCGATTAGTGATTAGCGAAAATTTGTACGATCAACACATGCTTAATATAAAACAGAAACAGTACAAACTTTGATACTTACGTACCTAATTTAAACAGGCGCACGTAAGGAAAATGTTCGGAACAGCATAGGCAAGGAGTAAAAAAAATGTGTAAAATTGAGTGAAAGCTCTATTCCTAGGATGAGGACAAAAGCGTTTTGAAAAAACTAAGATTTCAGGGGAGCAGTAGGCAGATGATATATTCAAATTGAAAGCCGAGAAGATCTGTTTCAGATCAAACCCTATTTGGTTATCTCACGGTGGTAAGGCCTTTATTAAATGAATTTACGAGACAATGAAGGAACAATGCTGATTAAACTTCGGGTGGGCTTGAAACTTTGACTATGAACACTCAATCATAATATAATCATAGCGTTAACAGACTACTATAAACCGAACGAGGATCCACCACTGGATATGTTGTAGAGTAAACTGGTAATAGTGCTGATATAAAAAACAAAATCTGCGGGGAAAACACGCTTTTAATTATTAAAAAAAACTTTACGTAGGTGACCTTGCCGGCCATTTGTAAAAACAAAAGATACGCCCATGCATTTTCTTTAATATTCAAAGTAAAATCACGCATATGCCTACTTATTATGTTTTTCAGTTTTCTCACATTTTTGATGCAATTTTTTAAACGAATGTCAACTTGTGACATATCGCTAAAATCAAAATTCCGTAACGAACAAGAAAATGTAAAACTTAAAGAGTGTTCTACTTAAATTAAGAAATTGGTTTCACGTTCGGTTAGACCAGAAGCAGTATTTTGTGAACAATTATGTTAGGTTCTGGCTTTAGCAACCTATTCACGTTCCAAATCTCAGAAATCCAACTTCCATAATAACCGAGTTATTCTGTAGGCAATACGTTCGTGGCCATCTAGTATCTATTGGTATATACTTACCTGATTTATATAAAGCACAAATACATCTTGGCTTGGAATATTAATTCAATATGTGGGGGTCTGAATTCGAAGTTTGAAATTAGTCCAAAACGACCCATACGAATGATTGGTGATTCAGCTATTACGGGTTCATCGTCCCAATGTTGTTAATATCAGTCTATTTTATCCATACTTTAATGGAAATAGATTAGCAGAAGTTGCGTCGCATATTGGTATGGACACAACTAGTATAAACCCTTCGTGGACCACCACGAGCGACTAATATACTATGTAGATCGAAAGTTTATCAAACAATGTTTGTATCTCCGACAATAAATTTTACTGTGAGTTCGATTCTCATCTCTAGTGGTGTAATGGACGTGTCCTTTTTAAGAAGTGCCGTATACTAAAAAAAATGGTTGTTGAACTTCTCAATATATTTTTGAAAATGAATAATACCGAGCTTACGATAAAATATAAATGCACACTACCTAATTATTGGACATCAATTTCCAACATAGTTCGAACTGTATCTTGATTTTTACTATAATTATAATGAGCTTACCTTTTTAATAGAAAAAAGATATGGGAAATGAGGAATCAAGTACCTATTTCCTATTTGATTATAATTAAAAAATATATTTTCTGGAAGGAATTCATGTCAAGTTTAAAAAATGTATTTCCAAAAATAAAGAAAAAGAGGCAGATGTTACTCTATGTTAGTGACACCTAGTATACATATAAGGATATATTTTTTATATACTTTTTCTAAATAGTTTTATAAATAGAATAGATGTTACGATATTGGTGTCATACATACCTCATCTTGTGGTTAATAAATTAAAAATCTTTTATATAAACAAAAAAAAGAATAAATTGGACACCCTTAAATTAAAAATCAGAACTATCCAGAAGGGGAAGAAACGCGGACATATCCATTACCCACCGATATTATCAGTGGCAAAGCTGGGGACCGAACCCATTTCATCATAAACAGTGCGATCAAACATGCTAACCTTAATACGCTCTAACCTACTGCGTTACCGAGTTGATAAAAATAATAACTAAATTATTTTCATTTAAGTAAATAGTCATATAATTTTCGACATGCAGTAATAAGTACCTTTTCTATTTTCAGTTATTTACTCAGTGCTTAGTTTTACCAAAGGAAGTCAAATAAAATTTATTTGAATTTGACGTATATTTGACGTTAAAGTGCCTCATGGATAGCGAGTGTCTGGAGATGGACCTTTCCACTAGGCAAAGAGATGGAGTCCCCCAAGAGAATGGCTGCAAAATGAGGGTAGCGAAATCGGTATTTTCGATAAGGAGCCTAGTGGATTTGGGAGATGCTGGAGAAAAAATAGAAGAAAGGGAAAATAATTTGCATCATAGTGGTAAGTCAGAAATTGGTTTATATATCAGATGATTTTTGTAGTTATTTTATTTGATAAGTGGTTATCACAACGTTCAAATCCTATTTAAGATCGCTGATTAGAGGTTTTCAATGGAAAAATAATTTTCATTTTTATTTTCTGGACGTAATACCTACAAGATACATTAAAGTAAGAGAAATAATATAAATAACAAAAAACACTAAGAATAATCCATATTCGCTTAAAATTATCATTAATCATTATCAGATTTATCTGCAAGAGGAAGATTTGTATAGAATGAATGAAACAATTTTGTAAATTTTCTTGCTCCTGTCTTGATAGTCTTCAGATCTTCTCTGACAATACGTTAGTATTTCTTAAGGGAAGTGTGCATTACGTGAAGTACTGAGATTATAATGTCAAAGTCTGCGGTGAAATGTGTCTTATAATACAATTTTTTGATTTTCTCATGGCATACCTGAATTTCAATTGAAGGAAATAATGCATTTTGATCTTCAATGACAATGAAAGGCTTCTTGGTGATTCGTTATTCTAATTGCAGCCAGTTCTATGAAATCGTTTGAAATGGCTTTTTTCTCCTTTTCCTTCTTTTGATTAGTGTATGATCAATATCTACTTGCCTGTGTCTTCTTAGAAGAATTTTTTGACTAATTGCAATTCGCAAAGAAATCGTAAATCTGAATATTCCATAATTTTAATTTTTTTAATATTGAATATTGACATTAAATGGCTATAGTTAACAATACCTATGCGTGAGAAAGTGACGAATAAAAATATCTCATCAAACACCTGAGTGGAAAGTCACAGGTCAGTAATGAGAAAAATGTGATGTTTTCAAAAATATCGCTGTATTTTTTTAAATATTGCAGATTTTGAAAGTGACCAAATTAGTTTTTGCATATAGTCAGTAGATTACCCTTATATAACAAAATCAAATTTAAAACCGCTATTGTAAATTCTCGGAGTCAATGGAATTTTCCATTTTTGGACGGGTCTTGCATTAGGCGCTGTATAGGTACAATAATTATTGCAAATGCTCATTCCAACAGACAAAACCGCTTATTGTCAATAAAATTTGCAACAAAATACCGAAAACTACAACTCCATAATATTCCTCTCTGTAGAGATCATATTCCAAAATTTGAAGAAAAAATCCAAATATGCAGTTCAATTGTCCAGTAGTGTAGTAAGGCATGCCAACAGAGAATTTGTTTCTATTTCTATTTGGTGATGGAATTATTCGACAATATAATTAAGTCTTCTACATAGTGATAGTTATGTGTGCCATGATCCATTTGAGAAGACAAGAAACTACCTTATTTCATCCCATAGTAGTGACGAAATATACAAATAGTTGAAATATAAGGTATACAGGGTAAATTCCTCTCATAGTACCTCAAGCCCTTTCGCAATGTTCGAAATGCTCAACTGGTAAATAATATCAATTTATACTTTTCGGAATGCCGGGTAATTTCAATTTCTTTCATAAATTAGTGTCATTGGTGCTTCAAATTAAAAAGCAGTTTAGTGAGTATTTCAGTGCTTGGTGCTTCAGGCACCAGAAGCAGCAGAATTTTTTCAGAACTATCGAAAGTATTATAGTAACTAACTATTCACACACATCTTCCGTCAAACAATGCAACTTCTGAGTTCATGGTTTTTGACAATATTGACTACGCGATATTGTTCATTTGCTTCATTAAATTTTTCTTCACTACAATTTGTTTGTTTTTCCTGGAAAATATCTATGATGAATTTCCCATATAAGTGTCTGAAATGTGCGGAAAGTAAATCACAGCAGTTCGATAATGTGCAAGTCGCCCTTCGACATGCCTATATTGCCTATATCTAAACAGTGCACAGTAAAATAAAGTGATAAAATCAATACAAAACGAGTGATAAAATATAGCATTTATTATTTTGCGGTATGCCGTGTTGGCGCAAAATATCGAGTGTTGTGTCTGCTGCTATTAGTTTTATATTTGTGGTGTTGGAAAGAACATAAGTGACGGCGATAAGTAAAAGAACTTTCATTCCACTCATTAAAGATGATGGCTCATTTCTTGTTCTGCGACACAACGTTTTTTGGTTGTCACTAAAAAATGTCTTTGAATAAATACTGCATAACTTGAAAAAGAAACCAACCGCATGCAAATAGGATTAGGGATTCTATTATAAGCGAATTGTTAATACAGGAAGTTTCATACGTATACATACATAGATGAATGTATTTTAAAAAGTATATAAGATATTTTTGCAATTTAGTTACGAAAAGTCATCTTTTTGACACTGATTGTCATTGTCAAAAGTGGTTCATTTTAGCACAAGTGCTAATATGAGATTTAATTTTATCACTTGTGCTAAAATGAGTTTTCATTTTATCACTTGTGCTAAAATGAGTTTTCATTTTAACACTTGTGAGTTTAGTCACATAAACAGATATTGTGACAGATCCATTTATGTTTACTAAGAATACAACATAAATATTAAACGTACAACATTTTTATTGAGAAAACACTTATCTTATTTATTATATTATGTTAAACGTAAAGAAAACGTAACAAAAATTTTATTTTTTTCGTAACAACTAAATTGCAAAAAATATTGTATAAAACACGATGCAAAACTGCGTGTTTTTTGCACACGATGAGTTGGACCACTCGCTACGCTCATGGTCCAATCTTCACATCTAGTGCAAAAAACACGCTCATTCTGCAACTAGCTTTATAAATAGCTATTTATCAACAGTTGATGATTTGGAATAATTCTTTTTCTCATTAAACTCTGGAGGACATTATGCTCTATACAGGGTGGCGAGCGATTTAGTGTGAGATCACTCTGAGGCGTTATTCCTATTATAGTTAAAAATCCGAAAATTTTATAGAATACGTAATTCATGTCATTGAATAATTAAAAATATTATTAACTATACAGAGTACTCCATTTTTACGATACATACCTCAACTTTCTTTCAACTTGCAAATGGTATGTTATATTTTTTATTTTAAATTTAGATTCCATGGAAAATTGTCTTTTTAATGATACTTTTTATTAATAGTTTGGATATTTAATATTTTCCGAAAATTATGACAAATGCATCGATTTTGAAAATTATCCTATCCAAGAAAGTTGATTTATCTAAAAAATATACAAATTAACCAGTTTAAAACTGGGAAATAACCTCTACGCCTTTGACGTGATTTCAAAGGAATAGTTAGAGGGTGTTTTTTGACAAAGAATAGAATAGAATAGAATAGAATAGAATGGAATGGAACGGAACGGAACGGAACGGAACGGAACGGAATGGATTGGAATAGAATAGAATAGAATAGAATAGAATTTTATTCGTGTATACATAAATTCATGTTTACATACGTCAAGAATACTCAAAGCAGTTATAAATAAATACATAATAAAATATACATAAAATTCACATTTACGTACGTCACAAAAGTACTTAGTGTACTGAAAAATATTTTAAAAATATTGTATAAAACAGTAAATCACTAAATCACATTGCATAACACAAAAGTACAAACATTTAGAAAAGCAATAGAAAAACAGACAACAGGTATGTGTATAAATTAAATATAAATAGAAAAAGTGTATAAACTTCATATATTCACAAAAAACGTTAAAGAAGAGAAACAAATAGGATAGGAATTTCAAGAAATGTGGTAATAAACCCCAAAAAGGAAAATGAAGAGACAACATTTGTGAAATGACACAATTAATATTTAAATAATATTTCTCGCAATACTTAGTCTAATAGAATGGAGTTTAGTGGGGTTAAATAGTATAAGAAATTTAATGCCTAATGCATTAAATTTCTTTTTGGGGTCTATGACACTAATTAAATTTCTTAATATTTAGTCTTGTCGTTATTTATGTTATTTTTAAAATGTTTAAACTATTTAAAATATTAATAAATACAATTTTTTAATTATTTGACGTGTCCCTTTTTAACAAAAATGTAAATATACTTGAAAACTGTGAGAAGTAGGTGAATACCTAATAATATTACTCGAAATAAAATTATATTCTGCTTCATGAAAGACAGACATATACAAGATGTATACTATTTAAAGAAAAATTAAAAAAGTGAGTTTGAAGTTTGATCAAATTGACATCGAAAATTGGACGCCCCGCAAATAAAAGCAAGAATTTTATAATTATTTTGAAGTAATCAGGGCATTCTTAAACTAAATTAAAAATTTTCATAATAGAAACTTATTACGTTGATAACTTAGTCCCAAATTTTAAAATCATAGCATTTTCGGAAAGAAGTTAAATATTTTTCAAATAATTAATAGAAAGTATTCATATCTCTATATCATTAAGAATACAATTTTCCATGGAATCTAAATTTAAAATTTCAAAATGTACCATTTCATTTGAAATAAGAAAGTTAAGGTGTAAAAATGGAGTACCCTATATAGTTAAATTGTTCAACGACAAGAATTGCCTAATCTGCGAAATTTTCATATTTTTAGCTATAACATTAATAACGCCACAAACCGATCTCACACTAATAAATAGCCACCACAGTATAATAGCTTCATTTATTCAAAATGTTAATAGCAATAATATTCGTTACTACTACAATCTACTCGCTGCTTATTTTTAATTAATATTAAAATTATTATTCGCTCAGGTGGTACCCGTATACAAATTAATAAATATCATGTTGCCAATTATACTGAGTTTTATTTTTAGTTGACAGTAGGGGCGAAAATAAAAAATGGGTTTCAGGTAAGTCATTAGTTATCATCACAGAAAATAGTCGTTTCGAAACTTTAAGCTTCATTTGTGTTGTAGATTCAGTAGGTAACGTTACTAATATGAAAAATTGTAATAATAATTAATCACTTACTTCATACTTCGTTTGAGAAGTATTTCAGGAATACAGCCTATCGAAATTGTGTTAAATCGGCAAGTATTAAAGGTATAGATTTAGTTAGTACTTTATAAAAATTGTTAATTTAAATTCCGAAAAACCATGAGATTAAAAACGACATTGAATACAATACTGAATTGTTTATGTTCCATTTTCCATAATATGATGCAGATGTTGCATTCTTATTCTCTTATATTATTATGTCCTGTTTTCAATGTTGATAATCAAGTATGTTCCATTTCATAAAACACTGAAATTGGGCCAAATTCAGAGACTGTATAATATCTATCTAATAAAATATAAAATATGGACAAAAAAGAACATTAAGGGCGTCTACATTGTTAAAAGAAACACATTCAACTTACGTGAATGAATACTCTTATGTTTCTGAACTGGGTACCATCACACCTCGTATATACTTAATACAAAACAAAATCCGTTGCATGTCATCACACACAAGAGCCTTATTTTGTTATTCAACGTCTTACAGCTGCTGCAAGACATTATTTTTCTTCACCAACTGATGACGTGGAACGGATTTTGTTTCTTGTATGAGGTATAGCTCCAATTTATTTCAAAGTAGAGATTGATAATGAAAACTCGACCAATTCTTTGGTATCTTAGAATACCAACCTAGTGCATCAGTTTTTGGGCTCGTTAATTTTTAGCGTGAGACTCTCTATATACACTAATATACAGGGTGCCCGTTTCTCGACCCGCAGCATGGGGATCTCGGTTATCTTAAGGGATACGAAGTCAGTTAAATTAGAACAAAGTTGCGCAATTTTATGCTGATCAATAATCTGAAAAGAAATTTGATTTATCGTTTTTAGTTTTGAAAATATTAGAAAAAATGAAAAATCGTGATCGTTTTTAATTTTTAAATTGAAAACTAATAAAACTAAGTATTTTAAACAAATGCGCTTTTGCCCGAGAAATCCAAATATGACATTGCATTTGTCATGACGTCTAATATGGCAGAGAAACAACAGTCAACTTTATTTTTTCTTATGGGCGCCATATTGGATTTTCACATTTTTTCATCTTTTTTTTCTGATTACGGTGATGCCACATGATAGTTTAGTTTTATATTTCAACCGAAATTGAACATTATTCAATTTTGCAAAGGGTGCTTTGGAAACAAAACCATAATTTTCGTTTTAGACAAAATATTGACAGTTCAGCTTAATTTTAAAAGTGATTACACTTAGACTAAATTTTATACGATTTAAAAGTAAAAAACAAACGATTAGGTATGCTGAGAATTTATTATTTACATTAAAGCAAGTCAAAAACAACAAAACAGAAAACTACAACAAATGCTCAAATGAAATGGCCTACCTTATCACGTTCTTTACTTGAAAATATCATTTTCTTGGTAAAATTCGCAAAATTGTAAAAACCGAGTCTCAAACTAATCTCTCAAAAGTTTGTTTAAAACAGAAGTGATGTTTTTGTTTGCAAAGTACCCTTTGCAAAAATGAATTTCAATTTCAATTTTGGTCGAAATATAAAACTAAACTTTAATATTTCGACTTTATAAATGAATTATGTTATGATTGCCATAATCATAAAAAATGTTTATTCAAAAATGTAAAAATCCCATAATGTGCCCATAAGAAAAATTAAGTTGGCAAATGCAATGGCAATTCAGATTCCTCGAAAAAAACTGCCTCAAAAATGTCTTTGTTTAAAATAGGTAGTTTTATTAGTTATCAATTTAAAAATTAAAAACAAGAATCACGATTTTTCCTTTTTTTCTAATAACTTCAAAACCAAAAACGATTGATCAAATTTCATTTCAGATTATTGATCAGTATAAAAATGTGCAACTTTGTATCTCGTATCTCTTAAGATAAGCGAGATCTCCATGCTGTGGGTCGAAAAACGGGTACCCTGTATGTGACAAATAACTATTTCAATAGGGACAGTTTAATATGCTAAGATTACTCTATTTAAGAAGAAAGTAAATTGGCCAAAGAAGCTAATGATACGAAGAAGATTCGAAGGATTCGAAATATGTTATGGTCTCGCAAAATTCTAGGTGTCTGTTGATTCATCTTCATACATAATTTTGTTTATAAAGATTTAAGTTATAAGAATTTATATTTTAGAATCCTGTCCTGTCTGATAATCGCTTTGCTTCGGAAGCCTATCGATTTGTTTAAATTCAATTTTGATTAACATAATTTGCTGTCGAGTGGTTTATTTAAATCTTCGTATTTAAGGGATATTTTTATTTTAGATTTCACTGTGTAAGTATTCGTATATTAATTATAGATATCTGCTGGAACACTGGACTTAATAGAATTAAAAATCATTATTCTGTACTAAACCGGAATTACTAAAATTTTTTCTAAGTGGTAACCTGTTTGTGTGATAAAAAGGTTACAAACAGTTTACTTTTTAATTCTCCACAATTATATTGTTCCAGTCTTTAACTTCAAAGTAATTATATCTTTCAGTAAAAAGGTGAAGTGAAATTCAATTTCCGTATATTGTTGCTATTTTTATAAATTAATTTAAATAGTTAAAATAATGTAAATTGATGAAATAAATTGCCAGTGCCGTCGCAAGACCCCAGTGCCGTCGCAAGACTATTTTCCCGGGGAGGATCAGTATGGGTGCATTGTAGGTATTTTAGGTGGGCCAACATTATTTTCTGACAGTGTTTTTATTACCAATAAGAGAACTCTAATTTATATTCCTCTAGCGTATCTTGAAGTAAATTTTGTTTTCTGTTTTCTATTTTTTTTTAAGTCAATATTTTTTTGCATATGTAGAGTTTTGTAAAGGATATTTTTCTTTAAAATTAGAGTTAAAGCAAATCCGGTGAATCAAAAGGAAGGTATGGGGTGAAACTACTACTTTAGAAATCGGAATTATAATTGAATTTTACGACCAAATATATGATCTACTTAAGTTACAAGTAACAAAAATGGTTTTAGAATATAATGAATATATAAAACGGAGGCCAAACTTAGATCACGCATTCGAATTACCTCACAGAAAAATGAAACTGCGTACATTTGTAAAATATAGTAAAATATAATAGTGGAAATGTAAAAATAAAATTATTTTTGTATTCGATAACACAGTAACAATGTATACCACTTTGTTTCATATTACCTATCTATAACGTAATGCCAAACTTAACAAAAACCAGACGAAATTTCGGGTCAAATCACTCATGAAATTTTTCGAATTTTGTGTCCTTGCTTCTCGCTGAAGAGTGGACTATATTAGGCTAGTTTTAGGTGGGCTATAAGCCACCCAACCCAGCCAACATCCTGACTACGCCACTACAAATACCTAACCATTAAATGAATAAAGATTTAAAACTAAACATTATAGACGGGGTAGGTAATAGGTATGTTAGTAATATCGTATAAGCTACTTGTCGGTGTTTTTTTTTTTTGGCATTAGGTCATTAACCACACAGCCAGATTGTCGGCGTTAAATCAATACATTCGTTTCTTTTATTATAAAAACACTAGGTATAGAAAGTTTCTCTTTTGTTAAGATATTGGAATGTATAGCGGTGTTTCTGCTGTTCGAACGATACCTCCATTTTACCACAAATGTATATTAACCAAAAATAATTAAAATTGTTTTTATAATTGAATTAATTTGTCCAATTTTGTATTATTTTTAATTTTAATGGTTGATAAATTTTCTAGGAGCGGAAGTGTCACAAATTGATGTTTAATCTTTAGAATGAAATTCAATTTAACCATGAAATGGTTTTTGAATAAAATAGAAAAAAATGCACGAGCGCATCTCACTTGGCCGTGTAATTACGTTATCTGTAAAAATCATTCATCCTAAACAATTAAACAATAGATTTTAAATTCTAAGAAAACATATGCTTTATTAAATTATAGCAGGTGTTAACTTCATACCTCGCTTTTCAGTTGGATGAACATAGCAAAAAATATTTATTTTAATAATAGGAAAATAAGTCTCTGGAACAACACGTACCAATATTAAAATATTGTACTCATACAATTAAAATTCAAAAGAACATTTTCAAAGGCGAATAAGAATCGCTTGCGTTACTTTAAGAAATCATATTGTTAGTGGCGGATCTAGGATTTTTAAGGCTCTACGTTTTATTTATTTTGTGTTCCCATAATCTTTATTATGTTTTTTTGAAATGAAAAATAAAACGACGTAATTTGTTAACTACCATCTAATAACTGGCAAATTATCTTTATTTGCTGATTTGTTTGACTTAAAGTGAAAAGTAATAAACTATCCAACTTTATGTTTCTTTTGGATCCTCTGGATTTAACCCAATTTTTACCATTTAGCTACTAAAAAAACTTTATCGACTATAGTTGGTATATTGTTTTATTGATAATGAATACTGAATATATATGAAATAAGGGGTTAGTCTGCTCTAAATATAATTCTTAACAATTTTTAATTTAAATAAAAATATGCGTATTCTTTAAAACTTAAAAACCTATTTGAAAGTGAACTGGAAAATATGGGTTGTTCTTTAACATTTAGCCGCCAACATAAAAAAAATAATTATTATAATTCCTCTAATATCTAATGAATGCAAATATGATGAATTAATTACATTTTCAATAATTTTAAATAAAATAATCATCAATTTAATTTTTAGCAAAATCGTATTTTGTAAAAATACAATCTTTTATGATTAGTTAAAGTGGTTATTAATTAATAAGTATTTTGTAAATAATTATTAAAAATATACATAATGGGAATAATATTAAAGTAATAGATAATTGATAATAATAAGCAGAAAACGGATTTCTTTTAAATATGTAATTACTTCTGAACCAATTATTTTAATTTATGAAAGATACATTTAATCCGAGATTTAATCCACCCAACCCAATGATTAACAGATTATCCTAGAAAGGTACAGACTGAACTATTGGGAATAACTTTGAAAGTTCACAACAGAGAATATCAGAAAACTTTTATTTATAATGGTAAAAGAGTTAGCAGGATCAAATAATAATATTTAATAAGTATCTATATATTCCAAAAAATAAACATGATACAGTTACGCTACACTGATGATGAGCAATAACTTTGAGACACGTGTCCGTAGTTGTATCATGTTTGTTTCTGGAGAACCAATTCCTGTTTTTGTAGTTTCTCGTTCCTGCTTTACTTAATTATTTTATTTCCAGAGTTTAAGCTAGAAATGTTTGCAAAGCTCACTTCTTTATTGCTTGTATGTTTCCAAAAATTTAATTGTTAATGTGTTTTGGCTCATTTTAAAAAAATATTTTCAAAAATTTTATTGTAATTTGACGAAACACTTTTAGGCAATTGTAAATCTAGTAAATATTTTATTTTTATTAGTGTCTCAAATTCAAATATTGTTTAAATTGTGTAAATTTATTTGAATTCAATAATAGACTCTTCAAGTTTAAATTTTTTATTTTAATTAATTTCTTAAGTGCCCAATAGTGGAAAGGCTATCAGAATCAAACAACCCTCTTTATCACGCAAGGCTCTAGAAGAGCCTTGGTGGGAGGAGGGAGGTAAAGGAATATTTTCAAAAACATTCCTCTACATATCCTTTATTAAGGATATTTTCAATTATACTTATAATGAAGGAGGTAGATTATATCTGAAAAATTATCAAAACGACTTGTAGTTTTTTAATTCTTTAAATCGTACAATCTTTTATCATACGTAGGTACTCTCCAGGTAAACTTAATCGCATATTCATTGGTTTTATTTGTATCTCCAATTATTATATTTTATTTATCGAAAATTCAAAAACTTGCATAAGCTAGTCATGCCTTTTTAATTAGGTTTTTATCATAATATATAACAGTTCTCAAAATTCCGGTTTGTTCTAAATTTATAACAAAATTTACATTAAATTTGTCTAATTATTTTATCCGTGCTTAAACAGAATAATTTCATTTTGTTTGAAAAACAATAAAGTCAAGTTCAAGCAGCGGATAAATCTTCAATCAAGATGACAGGAAGTCGTACGCTCTAGCGATTGCTTTGTTCAAAATGTCACGCTTGGAAAAAATACGTCGATATCTCCCAAATACAACAAATGTTTAAATAAAATTAAGTCATGCGCGTTTCAGAAAAAAAAACTATTAGACAAGTTACTTAACAAATTGCAGGAAATCCCAGGTAAAAAGAACAAAGATTGGATTTAGATTTAATTAAAAAAGTAAACCGTTAGTTAATTCAATAAACCAGATATAGCATTGAAACGAAGCTACCTTTTTTTTCCATTAGCAGTAATAATAATTCATTTAAATTATTATCAATCTATAAAACAGTTTTTTCCTACGTACGCCCCAACAAAGAAAGAAGTTTATTTTAACGTAAATACAGAAGTGAAAATATTTTTAAAATAATATATAACTTTCTACAAATATCTCAATTGCAGATATTGGTCAAGTGGAAATCCGCACTTCTACAAACTCTAGATGGGTGAATGTGTATTATTGGACATTAGTTTAAAAGTTTAGAGAATACAAGACACATAGGATAAGGGTGACAATGTCATTTGAACAATTGGAACAATTAGCATATCTACCAGTGGATAGTGGCCATTTTATGCTTCCCTTACGATAATAATTTCATTTTTTTCATCATTTTTATTAATTAAAAAATTAAATTTCTTTGAATGTTATTAGTCAGTGTTATAACTCATGTAAATTTTTTTGTAGCATTTAAACGAGTTGCAATGGACTGGCGCCTTCGCCACTTTTTTATATAAATATGAAAGAGAAGTAATACACAATTAGCGATTGCTTTTATGGTTAAGACCAATTTAGAATTTTGAATCATATTTATAAATATATCTTGTCTCTGGGTATTTCGCAATCAATTAATCTGCAACTATATTCTATTATATTACAGGTGGATTTAACTGTATAATATAATTTAGTGGTTTCTTTGAATTAATTTACTGCACTATTGTTTAACAATGAATTACTTTTTAAATGAATACATTATTCACGGTTTTCCTTCCTTACTCCTATTAGTAATGGTAAATTACGTTTAGTGTAAATATTTCAAACGTATCTTCCATTAACCGAAATTAGTTTACTCATTCACGCTTTGAAGTGAAAAATACCACTATGAAGCCTATGGATGGTAAATCGTGGAACCTGTAATCAAAACTGCTTCATTGACTGTATCTCAGTGATTATTCCCACGATAACCTACATCTCCAGTATAATGTTATAAAGAGTTTCCTCTGGACCTGATTAAGGATGAACCCTTGCTTGATTTGGAGGGTAAACAGATTGAGAACACTCCTTTATATATCCTAGACATCCTTCCTTTTCTCGTGAAAATGGGGGACGAAACATTAACAATTTCAGATGTGGTTCAACCCGAGAACCTAATAATTTTCATATTGACAGTCGCAGTTACCGCAAATCTATATATTATTATATGGTTGCTAGCTAATTCAAGTAAGAAATTACAATAAACATATTTGTTAAATGCTAATTAAAATATATTACTGACATAAAACCGCAATCATTAATCAAGGAATTAATGATGATTAGTGCACATAATATCAAACAAACAAAGCAAACATTCCCTGTACACAACTATAAAAGTAGACAAACTAGACAACATTGTAATTCAAATACATTCAAAAATCAAATGCTACACAGTAATTAAGTCAATTACTATCAACACATAAATTGCAATTAAGAAACCGACAAAACACGAATGGTTAATATCAGACCTTAAAATACATAAACTTAATTAGGTATAAAATGAGAGCCCGATGTGAAAAATAACGTTCCCCAAACCCACTCGATATTAAAATCATAATAAACTTAATTCGAGGTATACGTCACATTAAATGCCAAACGCCAGCAATAAATTCTAATCAAGGGAATAAGAAATAGCCATGCCTAGGGCCAAATGCCAATTAGTTTACGATTGGTCGGCAAAAGTTCAACAAAGGACTTTTCTTCGCCATCTTGGAATTTAACACGCATCTACGCCGACTTTTTCAGTTTTAGGGTACGTAGGAGGTGGGACTGGCTGAAGAGAAAGCTTCTTCCTTACAGGATAATTAAAAATTAATGAACAATTGCCTGTTGACGTTCAATTAATAAGTTATTATTAATTTATAGCGAGGAGATGCAATTTATGGGGAGGATATGTTTATTTCTTTTATTTACAAAAAAAAAATGTTTTCTTAGATGGCATCACACCATCACAGTTGCAGGCAATAGTACAAGGACGGTAATATGAAGATTTAGATTAAAAATGATCAATATTGTATTATTTTAATTTTTCTCTTTTATTATTTAAAAAATAAAAAATACCAATTATGTTTATTATCTTTGATGCTTCTTCGAAAATTTTCCACAAAATACATTATCTCCAAAGTTATTTGCAAAAAATGCCGTTTTACCCATATTACCCAATTATTATGGCAATGTTCAGCTTGAAGCCGGTACTCAAGTTTTTAATTAATTTTATTCATTGGGAAAGGTATCATACAATAGTAGTAAAGATTCTAATCAGTAAGTAATAATAATAATAATAATAATAAATGGTCTTTATTAAGGCGAACTGCATGGATTCATTGATATACTATTTGATGGGTACATTTAAGTAGTAACAGAAAATCGCACTTTTATTCAATTATTTTTCTGAGAGCTTTTAGTTCATTGTAACAATTAAAGATGATACCAATGAGTATAGAGAGTTCCCCCAATTTGCAATGTTGTACGATAAAACAATGAGTTGTACAATGACTTGTACAGGGTCATCACGTGAAAATGTTAGATTCTACTGTAACCTTGTTGCATTTGAATTTATCGGAAAACTAAAAATGGCTTTACCGACTAATTTTTTGCCAGGAATTCAAATTATATAGATATAGCTATCTACTTTGTTCTTTCTTATGTAACATTCTGTATATTATTATATCTTTGACTCTTCGTTTTTCCTGATTTCATCGATATAAACATATAAGCTATTATTTTTTATTTTTTACGAGATATATGTAGATAAATTGGAAAAAAAATTATAGGTTATGTGTAGAAAAACAAGGAAGTTAATTTGAACAATATCTATAAAAAATAATTATATTTTAATTGTTGTAATTTAAATTATGTAATTATCTAGGTATATCTAGTAAAAAATAAAAGATAATAGCTTATATCAATCAAAAGATATAATAATATACAGGGCGTTACATAAGAAAAAAAAGTCGATAACCTGTAATGCGAGACTCGATTGTTTCTTTTTATAAAAATTTGTAATAATTACTCAGTAGAGCAATTTTTACTTTTCCGATAAATAAAAGGGCAACAAAGTTACATTTGCAGTAGAATCTAACATTTTCACATGATGACCCTGTACAATAAAATAATGTATTCCTTTTGTTCTTTATTAAAAGCAATTTGTAATTATAAATTGATTTTATTATAATCCAAACAGAATATCACATAATTTTACCGAAAATGTTGGAGGTTTAAGTATTTTGCTATTGAACAACAAGAAATGCCTAAATTTTGAAAATAATTATTCAATGTAACTTATTTGCTGCTGGCTTATTAGCTTGGACATCCTTAATTCGTTTCCGCAACGTCATATCATAATAGTTACATTTTTTTGTTTTATTTATTTTTATTGTAAACTTAATTCGCTGAATTAGAAGTTTATTTATTAAACATGACTGATTTCATGTTACAGACATTTGAATGGCTAACGAATCGGCTATAAAACAATTAAATTTTTAATTAAATACAAAATGCAATAAAAAGGCACTAAAATTAACAATAGATTAATGATCTAAACGCCATATAAAATTATACAAACATAAACTGTGCCGTGTGATCATCAAATAATTTTTAACAAAGCCTTAATTAATGTTAATCATTCTATAATGACTTTATATGGCCAATTAAAATAACCGACTAGTAAATAAAATGGGGTTATTCAACAATGTAAAGCAATATAACAGCTTGTTAGCTGCCGCTTTATAACACTTAATACACATCGCGCGTTTAAAATTTGCTGGCCGCCCATAAAATATACTAGAACAAATTTTATTCAAATTGGTCATATTGTGTTTTATTGTTTATAAGTTACTTCCTTCCCTAGGTGTAATTATACGGCATGTTCCACGTAATACTACTTAGTCAGATAAAACTGATATATGTATTTTTACGATATTTTTATTAAGTTACAGTGGTGAACGTTGATGCCTATAAGTATATTAACCAAGTTCGTTAAAAACACAAACTTAGTTACAGAAAACGTAAAATTAATTATTTTAACAATTATTTATTTTGAACATTTTCCTATACTTGCAGATTATACATGTTTGTAATAACCTCAAACAAAAAAATCTAGAGATGTCAAGTCGGGTGATCGTGCTGGTCAGGCAATTGGACCATTAGTTCCCATCCACCTATCAGGAAATGTTTCGTGCAAATGATTTACACATATTCTTGAATTATGCGCAGGGGCTCAGTCCTGTTGAAAATTTCTTGCTTCTAACAGTAGGAATCACTCATGAAATCTGCGAACTCATTACTTATATAATTTAGATACACTTGGCCTGTTCATTTTTCTTAAAAAAAATAAGGTCCTAGTATCTCTGCTCCCAAAATACCCAACCATACATTAATACCAAAGGCTCCTAAAAATCGCTAGATTTATGCCACCCCTTACCTCGGACAGTATTTTGGAACATATTAAAGCATCTTGCTTCTTTTCTCTTAATATTCATCTGCAGAATTGTATTCGACTTATATTATTCTTGTTTCTTGTATGGTGAACGTTTCTACATTTGAATGGTTTAAAATGATTGTTTTTTAGAATTTTTCTAGCCAAGTCTTTACTGATAAACCAGTTTCTTTAAATTTCTTTTTGCTTCCACGTTTTTAAGTCTTTACTGATAAAACAGTTTCTCTAAATTTCTTTTTGCTTCCACGTTTTTATCCTGAACGTATATTGGGATATTTGGTTCTATACTGTTCTAAAGTCAATGTTGAATATGAATTACATTTTGCATAAACAATAAATATATCGTTTGTGAAATTCATATTTATTATACGCTAAACTGAACGATAATTATTATAAATGAATAGATAGCAACAACTGAAACTGACAGAATATTGACATAAACATAGCCATCTCATCGTTCGTTCTTTATCGCTTATGATCATAGCCATATGATATTTCTATCATTTATTTAATATTCTTAAACTGGAGAAACTATTTATTTTCCACACCCAGTATGATCAAATGAAATAGAAGAAAAATATCTACACTTCTTGATGTGGGATGTGGGATTGGATCTTGCTGAAATTGTTTCACCTGATATTTCAAGTCTATTTCCCAAAATCTGCTGTATTCCTCTTTACCTGATTATATGTAGATTCAAAAGAAAACCTCTTTCAAGAGTGGAATCTAAAACTTCTTTGCTGTACTAACGGTTGATAAAAAAATTGAGAAAACAAAATTATTATTTAAACCATTATAACAATGAGTTTATGTGATTATATCGTGGTGGCAATTTATTATATTCTGAATACAGCGCCAGCGGTCAGCTCTTTATTGAAAGTTGTCACAAAATGGTTTTTTTATATTCTACCACTACCATTATTTTAAATAATTTTATATCCATGACAAAGCTGGATAGTACCAAAAAACATAAAATCTTTTATTAGATTTAGCGTAATTGAATTCGTTCTGTACGGTTTATAACAAGAGTTATTCGAACTTTGATGAAATTAATGTTCACAATTAGGTCTGACACGCATTTCAGTCACGAGAATCAGCTATTCGATTTCTGTTGTTGGAATTACCTTTAGTGTCCAATAAGCATAATGATATAGTTAACCATAACTGTGATACCGTCGTTCTATTATTATCCACTCCTTAAACATAATTTTCAGATTAATGTTTTATCGTTAGTTATATTTTATTACATAAGGATTAACAGAAAATAAAGCTAATTATGGTATAAAGTTTATAATGTGGTAGGCAGTTTATTATATTAGGAAAGTAATAAAATGCATACTTTGAAGTTTAGAATGCAATTAGAAGCAGATAAATCAGATATTTTAACTTATTTAAGCTAAGCCTAAACCGATGCCAATTCAATTCAGAATAAAGCTACACAAATCTGGGTTTTTGTAATTTTGTTCTGGATCTCGCCATATCTAGTCGATTGTTCGTTGGTTCAGTGCACATAGTGCAGATAAACAAGTTCTTCTCTTATAAATCTAAAGTTTTTACTAATTTACCGAACAGGGCAGGACCATGATAGAAAATGTGTACACTGGTATTCTAGGATGCCTTATTGGAACTATTTTTATTAAAAGTAAACGTCTTAGAAACTCTAATACGATCGGGTTACATTCGATCCGAATATGACTATTAAATTGCAAAAAGCAGAAAATACGTAAAAATTGCCGGAAAATGCCAAAAATTTTTTGATCATAAGGCAACAAGTAAAATTCTGTTTCTATATGGATATGGATCATCTATCTACGTACCCCGAAAATGTGAAAATAATCATGAATATTCTTGGAGACTGAGAAAATCGATACATTTTAAGAAGTTTCCAAAATATCACGTAAACGGAGGATTGCTCAGTAGATTGCAGCTGCCAAATCTCAAGTAGGTACTCTAACACCAAAGCTTAAGTTCTCCACCCTTAAACTCACCTAAACATCAAACCTTTAAGCCTCAGACCTTTGATTTGCATACCCTTAAATCTAAACCGTTAAAACCCCTAGTCCTTAAGCTCCATGTAAACCTTTAACAGTCTAACAATATCAACTCAATAGCTCATAAAACTGAAAATTCGTAAATCATAAGCCCGTAACCTCAAAAAACATTTATCCCATACACCATTAGCGCTAAAACTTTAAATTTATAAATTCGAAATCGTTTAAAGGAAGAATCTATAAACCCAAAATCCGTAAACCCCAAGTCCATAAAACCAAAACTACTAATTGTGCGTGTATGTTGTGCATGTGTATTTATGTGTGTTGAGTCATTTGTGTATTTTAAAAATTTTTATAATTCTATATCTCGTAAATCGTAAATCTAATTTCTCAATGGAAAAATTATTTTTTCATCAAATATAATTTTTTTTAAGTAACGAGGGATTGTGAAAGAAAGTCTTAATTTTACAACTATGTGTAATATAAAACCAGGTATGATAACAGAGGTGAAAAATACAACCAGTACTTACTTAATAAAAATTTTTATATAAAGAGTAGCACCGAGAGTAGCTCCTATACAGATTACTTTTTATTATAAAAATATTATATTAAATATCTATTTTGATTTTGTATTGTATTATAGCGGTTTGTGCATAAATCCTGCCGCCCCCAGTGCAAATATAGATTTTTAAAACAAATTCTAAGGGTTTCGTTTCATTGGATAGAGTTAAGGTCAGCCCGGCATATATATTCAACTTTAATTTAAAAATAACTAGACAAGATATACACGCCTTCGTTGACCCTTATATACATAACGTTTTAATTTTTATTTATTCTTTATTTACAAACCTAGTAAAAGAGACATATTTATGCGTTATATATGCAATGTGGTTAATGTTCCTTCCAGCTGAGCCGTACAAAGGGATCCGAATATTTTAACTTGTTTAATAATATAAATGATGTTAATAGTTCCAAATGTTGAAAGAACGCCCCTTCATTATAAAATCCATAAAATTGTTTGTTGGCTCGTTATGGCGTATCATATACGTTTCCCAATTCGAAATTGTTATTTATTTTATTTCCATCCTTCCGTTACTAATAGTATATTTTACCTGATCCCTAACAAATAAATTAGGACCATGAAATTACAAATGAAAAACATGTGTTTCAATATTACCCAAACGAATCATAATTAATTGCATCATGTAATGTGGATTTTTTCTAAATGAACAATGAACGGGGTATGATTTAATATTTTATTATATAAGTTGTAACTTATAAAAAAACCCTTTTCTAATCGGTATACAGTCAAACTGTTGTTTATTTAATTTAACAACCTACTTGAAAGAACTCAAATTCAATTAGGATACAGTTCACTTACCTTCACTTTTAGAACCGGGTGATATTACTATTAACTTATTTGTAATATCAATAAATTATTTTTATCCTTAAAGTGATTTTGTTCAAAACAGGTATTCAATAAGTGTAGTCTTGTGTTAAGACGAAAAAAAAAAGTAATTTGTTTTATTTTATTTATTTACTTACCATAAAAATTACACGTCTATAAACTAAACTAACTGTAACACGCAAGTATACTTATTAAGGAAAAAAATTAAATTACTGAAACTTATCTAATGAAAAACATTTTTCAAATTACTTTTCTTTAACGATAAAATAAACGTCAGCAACATAATAATGTGTTCATATTTCACGCATTAGGTTTTGTTATCGAATTAAATGCTATATAATGCGCTTGGGGCATGAGCAAATATAATAGTGTCCACATAAAATATTTATCGCTTTAATTCTCTGTGATTACTTCCTTGTCCCACTTTGTTGGTTTCCACACTTTTTAAAATCCCTTTCCCTATGAGAAATCACTTAAAATTTTAAAATCAGTAACTTGGCGCTGCTGCAAAGTGATAGGTACAAAAACTTCGTCATCTTCAAAATATCTGATATATTATATAATTCCACCTCAATACAGTAAAGGCAATCCAGGAGTTACACCTTTGAAAAACAGACACATATCTGTGACTCATCTGTGACTCACCGACATTGCCAGTGTTGTTGGAGTTGGAGCTGGGAATCGAATCCAGTCCATAATGGCCACCATAAGAAGCTCTAACCCACAGCGCTATCAAGTCAGTTTTTGTTTAAGTTAGTTATGTTCCATTTATTTTCTTATAGCTCCACATCTGTAAAAAGATAAATAAAAAACATAAAAGACACCACAGAAATTAGACAACCTCCAAATACAAAGCCAAAGCTGTCCTCAAGGGGGAAATACATGAAATGTTTGGTAATATACAGATAAGTCCAGGATGCTTCGAACACGACAGGGATTAGGACGAATATACGAGTGGCCGACAACTCGCCTCAGTTCGAAATTTGTACATTAGAAGGGGGCGGCAGTGCGCTGTGGCCACTCACTGCTCAGGCTCGGCAGTCAGCAGACTGTTGTTAGTATCTCATTAACCGTGTTGGGATGTAGAATTCATGTCTGAAAGAAATTTGATTTACGTATTCTGGACCAACGTTTCGAAATTTTTCTAACTTCAATAATTCATCCTAAATAGGATTAATTATTGTAATTTTAAAACAATCTCAAAACACATTTAAATATTTCCATTGTTTGTATTTTCGCAACAAAAATGTGATTCTACAACATAAAATTAATTGTCGCTGCACCTCGAGTGTTGCAGGTGTAATAAAAATTATTATAAAAGAATCCAAACAAGAAACAGTAGATGCGAGAGCCATCGGCTACAGCGCGGAGATCCACGATTCCCACCACTGTGTTCCGCTTGCCTACAACTGGTGCAAGTAAATCGCGCAAACTAATACCCATGTTCGAACCTCCTCGGTCTTTACTGTATAAATAAATCATTTAGAAGTAAGTATTTTAAACGCAAAACGCAACATAAAATACGAAGCTGGATGTTGCCCGATTACGACTCAATCAATTTCTCGTCGCTGTGTACTATATTACATTCATATAACCCATATTTAATATTCATTCATATTTATATAACCCATATTTAAAAGGGAATTTATTGTTTATTGTAAACATGGGCCGATATGCAACATCTAACAACGTTTACCCAGAAATTACACCTCTTGGTTGTTTCCTTGAATGTACTGACGTCGATGGGCGATTTGACGGATTTTACAAGCCACAAGAACAATTTTCAAATATGCTATCTGGATTATCTTTGACCCTTTGGGTAAACGACGAGCTTCCTGCAACGGTAATTTCGGTGGCATCCCGTTTAATGTATTTATGACTACAGTATCTGTATATTTCCGCTACGATACTTCATGTCTTGTCTCTTGGTTTCTTATTGATGCTCACAACGTCAATAAATTAAGAAACAGTTGTTTTTCTCAAACATGTGCGATATTGAGACATAGAGCTTCCATAGTGAGACTGTTGGCGACAATGGTCCGGTAATTAGGACGCTGGTCATCCAACGAAACATTACAAGTGAGGTTTCTCTTCGCTTCTGGCAAAGTTTTGTCAGTTGCACACCTGTCTTGAATATTTTTATTAATCATTTATGACAGTTATCTCTGAATGAAAATGAAAATCTGAATGAAAATAAATCAGTTTAACAATTTCGAGAGTATTCATTCATTAATAGTTTTTTTTTCAGAAATTCAATTAAAGAGTTCCCTAAATATCAGATTTAAGCTTACTAGTGAATACATCAATTAAAGTAAAACAGTTCACAGAAATTAAATAATAATCAAATCAAACTTTATAAACAGAATCTTAGTGAAAGCTACAAACACAAACACAATGTATTTTGGATTATACCATTTTAAAACTAGACAATCACATTAAAAGGCCAAATTTGTATGTTTTCTTTCTACGGAAATAGATTAATAAACATACGAGGGGGTATGGGCTGTTACGGTAGTTTACTGCAATAAACGTTGGACGTTGGTCTCGACGTTTATTAATTTCAAATGCACATAACACATAAATAGATTTCGTTCTCAGACGTCCGAACAGTGAAGGTTCACTCTTAGGCATGCAGTGAAAATTCGCTATGGTCTGCACCCTAAAGAAAGACGTTTGATTTGCACTCTTATTGAACTATCACCAACAATCTAGTTAGAACGTGCTTAACAAAAATAATGATAGCCGAGTCGATGAAGCCTACGAATCGGCGAAACTTAGGAATCATCAGAAACAGTACCGATTATAATGAAACTTTTTTTAAAATATTTCTTATACTTGAAATCAGAAATATTCCGGCGAACGGAATAAAATTTTTGAATTCAAATTTTGAAAATTGTGATATTTTTCTTTATGCTTTGAATAATTCATAAATATCATAGATGAACTAGCATTCTCGACGAAAAAAATAAGATTATAAGGGTTTGTCAACATTGTCAAAAAAAAAAAGATTTTCAACAAATTATATTTTAAAAAAAATTTTTGAAAATTGTCATTATTATACGAAAAAACATTATCTATGGAATTTAAGAACAGTTTTCAAAAATTAGAGGAAGATAATTCTTGTTTCATAAAATTCTTTCCAAAGAAAATTAAATGTAGAGGATATTCCGCGGTTCGGAAATGAAAAATTTGGATTAAATGGATTTGTAATTATAATTATAATATCAATTATAATATTTCTGAACATTGATATTTAAATTTTGTTTATTAATTTTTATGAATTTCAGAAATAGTTCACAAAAATATTCAAAACTATAGTGCTTTGTTGCTGGTTCTGTAATATAAATAATATAAGACGTAAAAATCTTTGAAATGAAAGACCTGAAACTTTCAGAATCGGTTCATCAATACATCCTAAATTACCCAATTACCCAAATTAATATTGGATAATTAATTATACAGGGTGTCCCGGAAATAATGGTAGAAAAAGAAATCACATATTCAATATAAATCGATTGGACCAAACTTACCTCTATACCAAAATGCTTCCTAAGCGAGCTACAGGCCCCTAAATGTGGGCCCCTGAAGACGGTTTTTATTTATTATCTCCGAAACTGTTCAAGTTAAAGTAATGAAAGTTTGCACATCCACTAAACATTCTAAGCCTAACAAAATGAGGTAAATATCATCTCAAAATTTTTACCAAGGGTGGGTCAAGCAGGGGTGGGGGGTAAAAATTACCGCAACTTTTTTATTTGTAAATTTTTTTGAGTTTTGACTTCAAATTATGAATTGTCGGAGTTTTTCACAAAGAAAATGCCCACTTGTGCAACTTCGATCGGAGGCACCGTTTTCAAGATAAATTCATTTTAATATTCAAATGCATGCTCTAAAATGATTAGGGAAGTGGACTAATTTTTTGCTTTTCGCGTCGAAACAAAATTTAAGCATTTTGAGCAGTTGTTAAAATAAATAAGAAAATCTTGGTTTGATCTGGCTCTTAAATTTTGTTTTGACGAGAAAAGGAAAAAATTAGTCCACTTACTCCACTTATCTAATCATTTTAGAGCATGCATTTGAATATTAAAATGAATTTATCTCGAAAATAAAAATACCGTTTTCAACAAATTTAAGACACTAAAAACACAGTCGTTCATTCCAAAAAGCATGGGAATACTGGTTGTAGTAAAAGTGGAAACAAGGTTGGACCGGCTAAAATCCCTGGCGTTTACTACCTAAAATATCTTTGCGAGGTAGCCTACAAACACAATAAAAAGCCAATTTCTGTAGTTATTATGGTATTGTATATTTTTTGGCTATGCTATACAAATTGTTATATCATATTCGTTGTATTAAAATGAACGCTAAATTGTTTACAAAAATATATAAATAATTAAAAATTAACATTTTCCAATTAAATTTTTGTTGTTTTATACACAAATATGTTCTATTATATTAAATACTAAAAAAAATCACTGTTTATTAAATATCATTGAAAAAAAAATAGTTATTCTTATAAATTCATTATAATGTTTTAAACAATATAAATACTTAAGCCTACCTGTCAGAATATTTTTGATATCAAATAATGTATTGTAAGAAAAAGTTTAAAAAAGAATCATCTAAATCCGACCTGTTCCTGAGGATTCCAAAGTCAAAATCTTCATTGACTCGACTATGACTATACATATACAGGGTGTTATTGAACTTTAGGAAAAAAATTGAACAGATAAAAACTCATAGTCAAATACATCTAATGATGAATTTCTTCTAATCAAAAGTGATTATTTACAGAAATATCCTTATTTCATTTCTTTAAATAAAATCACAATAAAATGTTTGATAGCCACTGGAAACAGTTGTACCCCATTTTAAGTATATGTCTCGGAGGTGTGTGTTATGGATGACAACGTAGAAGATCTTGGCGGTCATCATGTTTATTCGAATTCTAAAATTGTCGACATGATATGATAATTTATGGTGAAGCTAGACAGAATTTGTTGGCAGCTAGCAAAAGTGGTTCTCAAACAAATACAATAATTATTCGGATTTTTAACTAACTTTTTTTTCTTCAGATATTCAATTTATTTATGCTGGACTTAAAACTGGTTTTAAAACATCAAAAATAACATGCAGATACATTTTTATCCTAAAGTTCAATAACACCCTGTATACAAACTATTTACTTACTTCAAACACAGAGGGTACAAATTTACATTTCATAGTTAAATCATAGAAATCTTAATCTTACTTGTTAATTGCTAAAGTTTCCTAAATGAATATCTAACTACATATGTGAAGATTAAGAATTTATTACAGGCCAGCCACAGGGCCAGCCTAGAATTAAAAAAATACATGTGTCATCTCATAAAAAACAAAATAGTTAACTAACATCTTACCAGAAGATGACAAAAAAATCCCGTTTTCATTGAAAGTTCCCCTCGAATCGTAAACAAACACTACGATTAAAACAAGGGAATTTAAATTCCAGGACAAATTCCTAATATCTCTTTTGGATGACCGTATATTAGCCTCAATTAGAAATATTGTTCTTTAGGGATTTAACTGGTGCGTTTTAAAAAGACGACAAAATTGAGATGTCGATAATGCTTCTTACGATAAAATTTTGAATCAGGTGACCACTTCATACTGATGAATTATGGGTTGTCTATAGTCCGTGAGATTTTGAAATGTAGGTAACAACATGTTATCAAGTTCGGACTATGGTTCAACTTTGATTGCAGTGAGATAGCACTAGATGAAAAAGACTCTGTAAAGCACTATCTGATATCGTTTCTAACGTAACATTGAAACTATTTACACCATACTGATGAAAACTAAATAGCCAGAAACTGACCCATGGTTGGTATTTTTACCCTGCTCAATAGATGGTTTTCTGTAATTCGAAATGAATTAACGTTACTTGCTGATTGCAATTAATGATTTTAGTAGCTATTATTTATTACTAATTGTTACAGAAGTATCTACATACTAATGATATTAGTCTATGAACTTTTTTTGGTTTGATCCTGATGGGGGTTTGAAGTGTATTTTGTTTTATACTCGATTTGAGCTGGACAAAATTGTTTTATTTTTCTTAACAAAAAACTTTATAAAAAATATTAGAATATATGAAATCATCATATATTTAGACCCTGAAACATATAAACATACTTTAATGTCAACTGAGAGACAAATTTTAAATTGGTTACTGTATAAATAGTTTAATAGTTTAGTAAAATGTATATCTACCTGCTTATAAAAATGTAGAGATTATCGATCGCCTCAGGTATCAGTGTCTATAAATGACAGAAATTAGTCAGTCACTTAAACTAGTAAAACTATCTATAAATTCCATTTCCAATTAGAGCCTTATCTATGGCATTTTTATTTCCATAAGTATTAATCCAAATTAAAAACATTTACTGTATCCCTAAGTGAAAAAAAGATGTAACATCATTTGTGTGGCCACTTCTCTCAAAGTAAATTATTTAAGTGGTATTGATATTAAAATACTTGGAAGTGAGATAGGAGCTAACACGATTACACTTACTTGACGCGACTGACGCGTGCCTTTCTCTTATCCCCTAGTCTAGTCGCTCGGCCACTAGAAAAGATAATGGATTGTATAAGAAGCTATTAAATCTCAAAATAAAAAATTATGTTGAAAAACGACACAAAATACTAGTCTGTTAAAAATACATTTATAAATACTCCTCTTTTTATTATAATAAAATGTTTGTAGAAAAGACCTAACTAAAGTAAAAAATTAATACATTATTAGATAAGGTTTAATTTCAGTCATCTCTTCTCGATGACATTAACTTGGTTGACGAAAGCGTCGAGTTATTGGTGTTTTGGAGTCCAGAAGAAACTGACTCAGAACCAGTCCATCAAAGGTTCCAATTCTCTTCAACATGATAACTGAAGAAAATTAATGTAAAGAACGTAACCGTTCACATATCCGTAAGTGTTGTAAAATACAATATTGTGAGTGAGGCACTGCAATAGGCCCATTTCGTATTCAGTAATGTCTAATGGATTACGCCATAATTATTTGTAACCTCTTCATTCTGATGAGTTATTAACCATTCTAAATGTTGTTATTTAATGCAATTTGCTATTATTTTCTAGTAGAGTAATATAATATATGTGAATGGTTGTTTTTATTGAACATATTTGCCGACTGGTGGGCTGGAGCCTGTTGTATGGTGACCATGCTTGGTCACACTGTTTATCATGACAGGGTTCAACTCCAGCTCCAACACTGCTGATGGATTCGTCACATTTTACCATGCGACAAAATATACATTTTTCGAATGACGTAATAAACAAAGTACGATACCATTAAAAACATATTCATAAGATCAGGGTGAAAGAAATAAAAACTACATAAATATAAAATGAAGTATTTTAAAAACACTAATCGACTCTTTAAATGCCTGTGTCAATTTCTTATTGACTTGATTCTATAATTTTCAAATCGCTGTTAAAGCATGACATGATTATTTTGGTATAACGAAGGGATAAAGTATTTGATTTATATTGTACATTAACATATAAGTGGGATGATTATTACGGAGAAAAATGTGGCCCGGGTTATTAATGCTAATCAGTTATTTACATTGTCTTTGATTTTTGTTTCATGCTTTTAACATTTTTATAGCTTTATTTTGTTAAGATAATGCTAATAATTTAATCCTTTTATCTCTACCTGGAATTCTGTGTAAATGGTTACGATTGATTTATAATAGCTTGGTCGAATTGGGTTTAATTTCTCTTCGTGACTTCTTAAAGTCACGAAGTTAATTAGGTGTAAAATATTGATATTAATAATATTAATTCATCAAGTGAATGACTTTTGAAAATACATAAAAGAAAACATCATCAATTATGTTTTATTTCAATATACAGGGTCCGGTAAAATATATTACCCATTTTAAACTACTTATTGAAATTCATGAATTTAAACTATCAAATAAATATAAATTTTTAAATTAGAATAGAGCTTTTTATCTTCAAAAATGCGGATGAATTTTTGCATAACAGTTTAAAAATAGCACTAATTTCATTTTTTGTATTTCTCCTGAATTCTTCCTAATTGCTAATACTAATACTCATTCTTAATAATATGAATCTCTAATTCGTCTTCTTGAACTTGTGGTAGGAAGAATATGTGCAGCATTTCAACAAAGCGTGCAGCAGTAACCATTACCGTCAATTTATTTTCTTCAAAAAAATAAAGTCCAATGATCCGAATGAGACGGCATGCACCCTAAACAGATACTTTGGGATTACATAACGGTCGCTGGTAAATTTCACGGGGATGATCTTCAATCCAACAACGACAATTATTATTTAAATCACCGATAAGATAAAAGCGTTTTTGCTTCACTCATGAGGAAACAATTTTTAACATCTTGATGGCATAATTCAAGTCTATTAATCGTGACTTGAAGATTTAATTTCTGAACTACAGTGTTTCTGAAAGACTGAAAATTCATTTCTTTCAGCAGACTTCGCATGCTTTGGTCTGATATAATTTAACATGAGAGTTTAACGACTTTTGTATTTCAGTATTTCTTAATCTTTTTTCGTTAAAATCATTGCAAGCAGACCTTGATCTTCCGCTTGGTTTTTTGTCTGAAACTGATCCTAGTTCTCTTGATTCTAATTCTTCTAATGACAAATTCAAGACACAAAAATGAAATTCATATCCTTTGCTTATAGAATTCCAAAAGATGACTTTTTGGCGTTAGACAATGATGATCAATTCATCTCACTAACCTCCAGTACACTAACTTAAAAAATTAAATGGTATTATCCCATTTGTAATAAAATTTATAACAAATTATATTTCGAATATAAGGTTTTTTAGTTTTTGAAATCTATATTGAGGTTTGGAATAGTTATGGACAAAGAAACAAATATGATTGGTTTCTGAGAATGACTCTTTAATAGTAAGGTATAGTTTTCTATTTAATCTTTAAACGTTGTTCCATATAAATGACTTGCTCGTTCCTCCAATTTGTATTTTCTAGTAATTTGAAATCAATTGTTTACAAGAGTCTACGAATATTGAGGATCCCAAAGGACATCAGGAATATCGAACCATCTCACGAAAAAGTTTTATTAAATTAAGATTAAAACAAAGCCGCTTGGACATTAACGGTGCCCGCTTTGAAAATTTAATAAAATTAACGGATGCCTACGCATTATTGGAAACAATTTTTTTTTTGAAATTCGATGCTCTCACCATCATTTATACCTTTTGATGTTATATCAATATCAGGAAAAAATCGAAGCAATCGAGCAATGTTTAGTGGTCGCTCAAGACGTTGGAATTTTTGTGTTATCTGCAATGTACTTCATAAAGGTACAACAATAATTAATATAGCCATTAATACGCTTTTTAATAAGAAATTTTACTATCCAGAAAACATACAAAGGATAAGGGTAACATTGTTTTGATTTAAAATTATGAAACAATCATAGGAATACATTACATAACTGTATTATTTAGCTGTAAGTAGGCTTCTGCTCGATAAGAAATCGTTTGGTACAGGTGTAACGAACCACAACCTGCATATGAAACTGAAATTGGTCTTCATTGCAAGTAATGAGGTTGTTCAAATCCTTGATAAGAGCAATCCCATGTTCTGCATTAGCATTAGTTATATTTCTCTACAATTCTTTTTCTTTGCTTGATATGCATTGTTTATAAATGACTTTAGTTGGGCTTTATATAAGCATAATAATAACAAACATATCCAATTTGATATACTTATATTGATGTTTCATCTCTAAACATACAATTATTAAATTTATTTGACTGTCTTTAATAAGTACATGATAAAAATTGGATTAAAAATTACAAAATTTAAAACGTCGAAAAATAAATTATTAAAAAAAAAAAATTGTTTTAATTCACCACAAAATTCATTCATTATGGTTACCAATTAAAAAATGATGTCCCCAAGAAGATGTAGGTACATATTCTTTCGTTATCACACTAGCTCATCAGGAGGACGAGCAATCACAGTAAAAGTTATTTACTTGAACTTGCATTTTATAATAAAGAGAGGTAGAGTATTTTATAAGAAAGCATGAAATAGTAGGAGGCATTAATTATAGAAATGAAATTTGTTTATGGTTACATGGCAGTTTTTTAATTGTAAAATGCAATTTCAAGTAAATAACTTTTACCGACATTTCTCGTCCTCCTGATGAGCTAGTGTGATAGCGAAAGAATATGTACATCTTCTTGAGGACGTATTTTAATTGGTGACCATAATGAATGAATCTTGTGGTGATTGAAAAAAAATTTTTTTTAATAATTTATTTTTAGACGATTTGAATTTTGTAATTTTAAATCAAATTTTTATCATGTATTAAAAAAGTCCAATAAATTTATTAATTGTATATTTAGAGATGATGATGATGTTATTATTATGCTTGTATAAATCCTAAATAAAGTAATTTATTTACCATTAGTTAATTAACAAAATCTTCTGTACAACAGCAATTCCTACCTTCCCTGTCTTCCCAAGTTTGTGGGTCAAATTCTAAAAATGTGGTGGAGATATTTCGGCTTGTTAAAAATCCAATTATGGTGGTACAAAATCTGCAATGTTACGCTGTACTGCACTATTGGCATTAGGTAATGTTCTTGCTCTGGTTTAAATAATCTAAAGCTTTGACCATTTTCCGTGTTCACGAGATCGATACTTCAGGATAAAAAAATGCAAGATCAATTATTTGCTCGAGCAACTACCATATATGATTCTGGAATCCCTTTTGAAATATTTTTATTGTATTTTTCGTACTGGTAGTGATCATTAAGAAAACGGAGATCATTACGTGCTGCGAAAGATGCTGTAAACCAGGTTTTAAGGTAAAAATCACTGTAAAATTACACATTACTCTTAGGAAGTGAGTTTAAATTGGGATCGGAACATATAAATCTTGCTTGGCAGAGTAAATTAACCTGGAATTCTAGTTGTTTAGTGCATAGCACCCGGGCCTAAAAATGAATATCACGTGGTGAAAGCACCCGGGCCTAAAAATGAATATCACGTGGTGAAATATCTTCAAGAAAATAATTGACAGTTTTACTAATTCACGATAATCATTTTTAACCTTTTAATTGGCGGTTTGGGGGGTTAAAATTAGCAAAAATGTCTGCCAGCCAAGTTAGGGTGTTTTACTGCCTTGTGAACCATAAGCTGGTTGGGCAGACGTTTTTTTCAATTTTATTTTAACTAAGTTTTGGTCCATTTTTCCACTTTGATGGCAAATTCCACAAAAACCAACTGATATAGAAATGTCTGCCAGTACAGTATACGCCAAAACAAACATTTTGCGCCGAATTTGGTCCGGTAAATAAATATATTTTTTCAATTTCCGGTTACCGGGCGCCGACCGGAATTTCGTTTGCTGGCGTAATTGGAGTATGCATGTGAAGTACATATACTAACTACCTATGCGGAAAGATATCGGTAATCATTCAAAAAAACAAAAAATCTCCTCTCCATCCCTATCCGCCCTCCATACCAAAAATTTCCAGAGAGAAAAAACTTTGGTATTTAATATGGTCTCTTAGATTACCGATTGGCAGACGGTAGACTTTCAACTTCGAATTTGCACGCCATTTCCTATACTAAAAAGCTTACAAGTTAATCAGAAAATTTTCGGCAGGAGTTCTAAGTGATATTCTTCACATGCGCTGTGAAAGAAAATCTTTTGACATAAATTTTTCTTCATAAAATCACTTAAGGAATTGTGTTTGCAAATTTTTTAGGTTACACTCACACACTATTACATTGTGTACAAATTTTCTCATAGGTTTGATATAAGTTCCTGTCCTGTCTTTTTTTGGGAACTTTGTGTGATGTTCATTATTGATTCTTAAATTTAAGAATACTTTTAGGATATTAGTTGCAGTTGTAATGAAAGAATTTAACGGATAATTTGAATAAGCTTTGTGTAATTGGTTCAGCATTTGCTTATTGATACAGGAGGTCATTAGAAGGATAAGAAAGGGATTTATAGGATGTAGAATTTTAGTAAGTGTGGAATTTTCAGCAACTTCTAAGTATGTTTTTCATAGCCTATGTTCTTGCATAAAGCACTGTATTCGAGTATTGGTTTATATATTTACGATGCTCTGGAAGGGACACCTAAAATACAATTTTAAAACTCCGAGTTATAATTCGAAATTTTATTACAAAATTCCGAGTTATAAGTCGAAATTTTAAAATTCCGAGTTATAACTCGAAGTTTTATTTCAAAATTCCCAGTTATACATCGAAATTTTGAAATTCCGAGTTATAACTCAAAATTTTAATAAAAAATTCCGAATAGGAGCAGCTGTGTACCTGACACTTTACTCCTCGTTTTATTAGTACCGTATTATATTAGAATCGAGATGGTGTACTACACTGCTTTATCTTAAAATAAGAATTCTTTGTCATTTTCAGTTTGTTAAATAAAAATTACAGGTGACTAATTTTGGCATTCGTACCATTTAAAATTTTGAATGAATCTGCATTGTAAACCACAGAAGAGTTTTTTAATTCTTTGCAAATTGTTCTCTTACTCGTCTCACCGTATTACACAGGTGATTTAATATACAGTGCGCGCCAAATGTATGGACCGGGACTTATAAAATCTAAAGTAAGCGGCCAAAATTTGTATTCGTGTGTTACTTCACATTTTATTTCTTTTTTTTCTTATGCAACCTCCATCTTGTGATGCACTGTCAGAAGCAGAAAAGATTGTACTTTCAGAAATTAACAAGTACTGGCCCTGTTACCATTAAAAAAAATGACCTGCACCCTGTATATTCTGTAATAAAAGGGGTAAATACTTGGAAATCACGTCTAAATATGCGAAAATACGTCCCATATGCGCATATCAAATTTCAATTTTTTTGGCCGCTTACTTTAGATTTTATAAGTCCCGGTCCATACATTTGGCGTGCACTGTATAAACGTATAAACAAATAGTAGAACCGTTTGTACGCTTGTCAAATCCCAATCAAAAATTTTTAACCGTCGCGCATCGGAAGTCATCATTTCGACTCGACACCTACCAACGAAAGAAAGCCAACTGGACCTTCAGCCTTTCTGTTCTTATTTAGACGGATCGGTGTGTATAGGAAACATTTTCAAATAATGACTGTAGATTTTCTACATATAAAATTTAATCGTAACAACTTGCTGGGTATAGAACATTTTGGAGATGGTTTAGAACTATGGAATTCAAATTCAAATTATTAAAAGAGTAAAGGTATAGACGAATAGTTTAGAAATATCTTACATTTGGAAAGAAATATTGTTATAACAATGCCCCGTGCCGCCCACGACAACTACAAACCCAAAGAAAAAGGTACGTTTCAAGAAAACTCGTGTTTAGAAATAATACAAGAGACTAATTTTCTAAAAAATTACGAGATGGCTAAAGCTATATTAGGACACACAAGTCTATGATACATTTTCAATCCCTCTGAATTAATGCTGGTGCATTTTAGTAAATACATATAGCAATATTAACTCAATTAACAATAACTGCCCTTAGTCATCCCTCGTACCAATGTAAGAGTTCACCGTTTCAGAATATCTGGCGCTTATCCAATATTCAAGTCGGCCGACCATTGCCTCACCCTGTATAATGAACATGTTTTGCCCCTTGCGTGATCTTATTAATAAAGCGAAATAAACCTAATTCGCAGAACTACCTAAAAAGCAAATTTGGAGGAGTTTAAATTTTAAGTATCTTAATAGTAAACGAGGGAAACCTAATAAAATTAGCAATACACTATTTTATTTGGTAGTTTAGTAGCACGTAACACGGAACATTTCTCCATTTGTTTAAACTTAAATTAAATTTACTTTCATGTAAGGGGAACTTATTGATCCGTGTAGCCAACTAGTACAACACAAAAAGGAAGCTAAGCGATTCAAATTTGTTCTATTCACGACATTATAACAGTCTCTGTTATAGTTATCGCTGAATACTAAACTGGGATGTTTCAGCTGTGTTTTATGAGGGATATAATTAAAGATCGAATAATATTTTACACTCATTTCGTGACTTTTAAGAATACAATTCTTTGGAATTAAAATGGCACGTTTTCTCTTGTTTCGGATTTGATTTATGTGACATTAATATACAATATACCTATTAGAAAGCATTTATATAATAATGCATTATTTATTTCTCAACTGGTGGGCAGACTAATATTTCATAGATTTATTGTAAAAATGATTCGATAAAAAATCGATTTTTGTATTTTTATATAATTGTTAATACTGATTAGAGTGATTACACTAGTGGAATACAACTAGAGCCAGTAGCTTAACCAACTACTCTTCTCTACTAGATTATGCTCTGCTCATATTCGTCAAGTGAGCGATATATAGTTGATGGGTGAGCGAAGAATGTCGTGGTGGGAGAAAATAATAAGAAACGATCATCGATATATTCTACTCAGTCACTGACCACGCTAATCTTCTTGATGTTTAAATACGTATAGTTGAAGATTTTCCCAACCATATAGGTAGTGTCAAATTACTTTTTCAGTTGCTCTACTAAGTAATGTATATCATTTATGCAGGTTCTTGAAAATAATCTTAACTTTCTCTTTGTTCATAAATTGTTTCACATCAAATTATTTACGAAAAAATAGGATTTCGTCATTCTTGTTGACGACCAGGCTGTAGAAAAACGCTTCGGCATACTGTGTACTGTGTCTCTCTTTGTGGAAACTTAGATACTTCAATGTTTCACTTAAGAAAAATGCGAAATACAGAGTGTCCCAGATTTAAACGGACATACTGAAATGGGAGATAGAGCACACTTTGCTGAGTTCAAAACACCCCCACACTTACCCTTGAAAGTGAATGGTTTTCGAGATACGGGGTGTTTTATGGTTCTTGGCCAATTATTCATACCGCCATATTTTCGGAATAGCCGCACATATCGGGATTGAATTTGGTACAAATATTACACTCTTTTAGTCCAATTAAAAGCATAATTTATTTTTTTTAAATTCCAGGACCGGACTCGTTTTTTTTAATGTTGCTATCAGTGCTTCGTACAACACCCTGTATATCATTTATTGGAAAATGTTAGTAAACATTGAAAAAGACAATGGATCAGCGTGTAAACTAATGTCATAATATTTGATGGCACACTTACTGTTATGTTTAAATAAATTTTTGAAATTGTCGTTTGACCAAATATTAAATTCTACAAATAAAGTGGTCAGTAAACTATAGTCATTATATTGCTAATTTCACTGAAATAGCCTACAATAGACCTTATTATTTGTTTTTCTTTACATCGAACCGTATTTAAGCTTTTTTGAGCTTAAATTTCCAATCAAAATAACACAATCTATTTCACTCATAGAAAAAATTAAAATTAGCTATAAGTAGGCTTGTACTAATATGTACGATTGAAATTGGTTACGTTAATACATTTTTGACGTTTAAGGAACAAAAATTTGTTTTAATAAAACAACAAACTTTACATTAGGTACGCGTATCTTAAATTTTGAGTTAGATGTTTTATTAACTAGTATTAAAAATCCCAAGCAGGCGTTTGTCTAATTTGTCACTAAATGAAAAACTGGTGTTTTCCCAACGCAGATTTAATATTAATGGGTGGTGTGGAATTTATAATAACCATTTAATAGGGCCTCACATATTTAAAGGCAGGTTAAACGGTGAAGTTTATTTAACCTTTCTAAGAGATATTTTTCCCGATTTATTGAGAGAGATTGATACCAAGAATATGTGGTTTCAGCATGATGGTGCTGGTCCTCATTTTGTTCTAGCGGTCAGAGATCATCTCAATCTGCATTACCCTAACAGATGGATTAGTCGAGAAGGTACAGTAAACTGGCCACCGAGGTCTCCTGATCTTACACCTCTAGACTACTTTCTATGGGATCACCTAAAGTCAGAGGTGTACAATGAAGAATTCGACACACGGGAACAGTTATTTTTTAAATTTTTTTAATGTATGTGATGGTATTAAAAATAACCCGCAAATGATGAATCATTAATATATCAGTAAGAAACATATTAAAACGTTCCCAAGCATGCATTAACGCTGGAGGCGTTCATTTTGAGAATCTATTGTAATTTTAATTAATTTTGTTACCTATTTTTCTTCTTCTTTTCTTTTTCTAATATTACGCATTGTGAATTGTTACTTAATACATTATTTGTTTGTGTGTATTTCTGCCTTTATGTTAAAATTGTTTCAATATTATTTTCTAAAGGTCTTCAGTTACTGATTTTAATAGTACATATTAGTACAAGCCTTCTTATAGCTAATTTTAAATTTTTTCTATGAGTGAAATGGATTGTGTCATTTTGAATGGAAATTTAAGCTCAAAAAAGCTAAAATACGGTTCATGTACAGAAAAACAAATAATAAGGTCGATTGTAGGCTATTTCAGTGAAATTAGCAATATAATGACTATAGTTTACTGACTACTTTATTTGTAGAATTTAATATTTGGTCAAACGACAATTTCAAAAATTTATTTAAACATAACAGTAGATAAGTGTGCCATCAAATATTATGACATTATTTTACACGCTGATCCATTGTCTTTTTCAATGTTTACTAACATTTTCCAATAAATGATATACAGGGTGTTGTTTGAAACACTGATAGCAACATTTAAAAAAAACCGGTCCTGGAATTTTTCAAAAATAATTTATGCTTTTAATTGAACTAAAAGAGTGTAATATTTGTACCAAATTTTATCCCGATATGTGCGGCCATTCCGAAAATATGGTGGTATGAATAATTGGCCAAGAGCCATAAAACACCCCGTATCTCGAAAACCATTCACTTTCAAGGGTAAGTGTGGGGGTGTTTTGAACTCAGCAAAGTGTGCTCTATCTCCCATTTCACTATGTCCGTTTAAATCCGGGACACCCTGTATGTTGGGGGAAAATGATGAGGTTCTTCCTTTAGCACGGTGGTTAACTTACCATCAAAATTCCAATATGATCGGATTTTGCATTCTTCAGTTGTCGAGCCTACTGGAAATGTGACTAACATTTTACTTTTATTTTTAGTTTTAAATAGATTGCAGATTAAACAGAAAACTATGAAACTTATTACTTGAAGAGTACGAATACATTAATACCGAATTATGTATTTAATTACAGTGAAATATACAGTGTGTCTCACTTTTCACCACTACACCCCAATATCTAGGCCATTTGTTGATCGATTTAGATCAAATTCGGTATACTTCTTTTCTTTCAGATTGTGTTTAAAAAGTTATTAATAAAAAATTTCTTCAAACTTAAATACGCCTACTATGATCAAAAGAAATTGGCAAAAATTAGGAATTTATATTAGCTTACTCAGCATGACCTAAAACGCCTGTATACCAAATTTCGTTAAAAATATTCATTCCTTCAAAAAAAAAAGTAATAAAAATCTAAGATTTCAATAATAATCACCTTACTATTCCAGTTGTTTATTGACGGATATTTACATAACTTGGTAGTCGGGTGATATAATGACGCTAATTAAGCATTAGGACACTTTTTTTTAGAAAATATCAAATAACTCAACTTTTATTATTTTTTATTATTGAAATCTTAGATTTTTATTACTTTTTTTTTTAAGGAAAAAATATTTTTTAACGAAATTTGGCATACAGGCGTTTTAGGCCATGCTGAACAAGAATCTGTAAAAACAAACGCCCTATCTCAATCGCTAATATAAATTCCTAATTTTTGCCAATTTCTTTTGCTTATAGTAGGCGTATTTAAGTTTGAAAAATTTTTTATTAATAACTTTTTAAACACAATCTGAAAGAAAAGAAGTATACCAAATTTGATCTAAATCGATCAACAAATAGCCTAGATATTGGGGTGTAGTGGTGAAAAGTGAGACACACTGTATATTAAATGTGTTAAGTAACGCTGTTACGTTATAATTTGATTTTATCAAGTCATCCAGAAAGTTAAATAATTATCAGTAATTTATGACTAATTTCTATATTTTGTTTAATTAATATAATAACATATTCAGGATTGTGGGAAAATAAAAGCATTGTATGGTTAATTATTGCATAGGTATGCATTTCGTAATAATGAATTTTCCAGATATATACAATTTTATTTTAAAAATAGAGAAAAACATAAATTACTTTATTGAAACACTGCAATTTAAAATATTGAAAATGATATCTGAGATATATGTAGAAATAGTTTTTTTAGATTCTATAATGACACAAAAATAACTTGGTGCTAAATCAGTAATTTACTTCTTTATATAGAATTTTACGAATAAGGAATTCTTACTTAAAAAAATACAGTGATATGGATGTTCAAAGTTAAGAAATATTATCTACCAACGATATAGTATATTGTTAATCATTAACCCCTTTTAAATTATTATTTCCACATGTTAAATTAAGAGACCAGTATCAAATCAACTACACACGATAATAACAGACATTGTTATGAACCCAGTTAATTATAAATCAGAAAAATCATTGGCCCATTGGATACACTGTGGAACGTGGAACATGTGTTAAATATTTCTCATTGTTTTCTATCAAACTTTTTAAAATATATAAAACGACGCCATTTATACTCCCCAGTTTTTGATAATACTTTCTGTAAACAGTTCGATGATTATAATGCTTATGATACGAAAACAAATTTATTTTTTTAAATGTTTTACATTTCTTTTATCTTGTCTTGACTTTATGTGTGAAAATTTCAGTTAGTTTAAACCTCGGTTTAAACATTGCTTAATATTTGGTGAAATTGGAAAAAGTAGTAAGTATTCTTGGTTTGCAAATATTTGTTAAAAAGATATTTGCTAAACTGGGTGTAGCTTCTCGGTTCTACATCAATATTGTGAACATCAAAAGCAGTTAAAAGTAGTTTCATCTCATCAAACTATGTTGTATAACAACATAATTATGTGAAGTGTGACCTTTACTGTACCTATAGTTAGGTTAGATCATCTTGAAATAACGTCTAAGTAACTCTGTTAGTAAGCGAATGTATGGTCGACTTCAGTTTTGTAAGACACATAAAAAACCGGCGGCTTGTTTGATGCCCATAAAAACTTCAAACAAACCGGCTCTTTTTATGTGCTGTATAGATATGACACAGACTTTAACCGAACTTTTACTACGATCCCTTTTAAACGTTTTGGATGACCTAAAATAGCATTGTTGATATGACAAAGACTGATGTATATAAAACATAAATATCTAAAAAATGGATGCACCCACCCTGTTGTAAATTTGATGATGAATGCTGACGAATCAGCCTTGGAATATATTGTTTGTTTTTTAAATTTCGTTTCGTTAGGGATTGATGCTAACCAGGAAAAGAAAACTTCCAGTCAAAGGACAGACGTTCCCATTTTCATATGTAAATGACCCTACATAGAGAATTTTTGAAAAAAGCATGTTGATTTAGTTCATTGATTTGTCGCGTTAAAAATTGATTGTTTTAGAGCTACAATTCGATTTGCTTTAAATATAACAAGGTATTGTCAGCTAGTAGTTAAAGTAAATAATAAACTAAAAAATGCTAGTTCATGCTCGATTCTGATCTCGGTAATGAACTTGTGGAGATGCCAGGCGGAACGTTCGAAAAACTCTTTAATTAGAGAATGTTTTGTCAAAAGTTAACGCAACAATGCTTCTGTATTGGATTTAAATTATGATTTTAATTGTTAAATGTATTATATTTATTTTATACAGTTTTTTAGAAAAGAATCATTATTTGCATTAAACAATAATTTTAATTTAACCGTTTTGTTTTTGTAGATGTGCGGATACCATTAAATTGTTTGCTACGTTTTGTATAAGAATGATACTGCTGTTTAGGTATAGATTTGTAAATATTTTGCCTTAACTTTCTTAGATCCCTAATCCATTAGAAATCAGTTGGTATCTTTGATTTCAATTCCTTGTTTTTAAATTTAGGAAAGTAAACAATGCAGGATTTTATAATCATACAATTTAAACGCGGAATAATATATTTACAGGAAATGATATTCATGAAATTACTTATTTTCATGAATTAACTTGCATTCATTTGAGGAAGTCGTTCTTAATTTAGATAATAATACTTGGATTGCGGATATGGCATTGAATTTGTAGATCTTGAAGATACGGTAGGTGCTAATTTAATTGTTTATTGCGTTTCATTACGACTGATTTCATTACTTTATTATACAATTGTATTTTTTGATAAAAAAATATTTGAGTTCTAAGGTCTAGACATTCTATGGTGCCATCACTATATTGGAGAATGATTCATGTCTGTTTTACTTCTCAATAAAGGATTAATTTTCGAGAAGAATTGATGTATTGATTACCTTTCCCTTTGATTTAGTTAAAAAATAAATACACTTACAGTAACTGTTTGAATTTCGATTAGGCACTTAAAAAAAACTAGTTTACTATTTACACTTCCATAATATCTAACCACTGTTTAATTTAAATAAATAAGTACATTCTTACTCTGAATGACGCATTTCCTAATATATTTTAGAAACATCAAGTCATCATATTATGTTCTGCTATTGATTCTAAAGATGTTGATTATTGAAGAATCTAGTGACCCGATTAGTAATATTTGATTATATAGTCGCGGCACAATCTGTTTTGACCTAGACATTTTGACTACCGAGCTGAATTTTTCAGAATATGTAGTTTTTGATATGTATAATAACATACTAAAAGTCCCGAAGAATCCGAATTGAGCGTTAGCCGCCATGTTAAAAAAATGGCTTGCGCGCGCAGTCGTAGAAAATATTTTTTCCTTGCCTTATTTATTAACCGATTTTAATTTTCTAAAAAAACAATTGTAACCAAAGAATGAGGCTATAATATATATTTTATGCATTTTACTAAACTCAGTCTAAGTGATAAAAAATTTACTTCAAATGAAAAAGTTTGTTTTGAAAATTTTTATTTATGCAATTAAAGAGAAAACTGTGGGTTTTATGAAAATATTTGTTAAATAAAAGTTGTAGGCCATAAAAAATCAAACGGAATTGTTTTTTGAATTATTTTGTAGCTCTAAAAATAACGGAGATAGAGCAATTTTATTATATAAATTCATATGTTAGGATCGTTAAAATCAGAATTAAAAAGGTAGGATGTGCATTGTGCATTTCAATCACGACGCAATCAACCACAACAAATGTTATTTCCCAGATAAGTTTTCAGAGGGTGCGTGAGTTAATAATTATAATAATAATGAAAGAAAAATTTATAAAAATAATAGTCTAATAAAATAAAATAATAGCCTACGCTGGCACTGCTCTCGACATCAAAGACCACTTTGGCCTGCCGAAAGTCGGCAGAGTATCCGTCTACCTAGGTCACACAACTCTGGAATCTACAGTCACTATACCTACAATATATGGGGAGTATACATTCGGAGGCTATGGGAAGAACTATCCATTATCGAGAATTCGAAAATAATGATAACCTTTCAAATTCACTCCAACAATAAAAACAATTGAAAAATTCCACGGGTAAAGAATTGCGCTGTTATGGGCCACTATGGTAACGTTCCTATCTATACTATAAAGTATGTATTACAAAAAACATATATTATAAATAAGTGTATCTTTACCTAAGTATGAGAGATTTTCCTAACTTATCTGATGTAACTGTGACTGCTCTAAAATAGTATTTCCATTCATTTTGATAGTGTGACTTATACTGAAATTCAAAAAGCAACTGCTAAACTAAAAAACAAAATGACCTCTGGTCTCGATCTAATACCTTCTTTCTTGGTCAAGGACTGCAGCAATATTCTAAGCATACCTTTGTTAATTATATTTAATTTAGCTTTAAAAACCCGTAGCAACAGTCATAGATTGTTATTTGCGGATGATCTTAAGATATATAGGAAGATAACTTGTTCTGTTGATGGCGTATTGCTGCAAGATGATATTGATGCGGTTCAAAGTTGGTGCATAAATAATAGATTACCTTAATGCATTCAAATGTAAGGTTGTAACGTTTACTAAAAAAGCGGGATAGTATTGTAAATGTATACTTAATTGATGGAATGCTATTAGATACTTAGATGTAATTCCACCAAAGAGCTTGGAATCATATTTGATTGTCAACTGTCATTTATTGATCACATTAATTCAAAAGTGAAAGACGCTACGAAGATGCTTGGCTTCATAATCAGAAACTGCAAATCATTTACGTACATTTGAGCACTAAAGTTCTTTACTTTTCTTACGTAAGGTCTAAACTTGAGTATGCATTTGGTATCCCTATTACGCGAATCACAAACTTGCCTTAGAAAATGTGCAGAGAAGATTTCTAAAATTTCTGTCATTTAAAGTTGATGTTATTTATCCTGAAATAGGTATTGAACAAAACACTCTTTTGACCAGGTTTGAAATGAACAGCTTAGAATTAAGACGAAAGCGCAATTCTATTTCTTTTTTATATTATTTATTGCATGATAATATTTACTGTCCTGAACTATAGTCGCAGTTATGTTTTAATGTACCTACCAAATTATCATTCTAGATATATTTACCGGTTTTACTGTCCTCATGTTAGAAGTAATGTTATTTTAAAATCGCCCATATTATATACATTGTGTAGTAATTTCAATCAAATATGTCATAGCTACAGGTATGATTTAAATAATTGTACAAAAATGAAATTTTACATACGGCTGTGAATAATCTTTAACCAAACATCGCTCACTGCTTGTATTGTATAGTTGCATATTTGCATTTATTTTTGTATTTTCTATTTGTATTTATTGTTTATTGTATATATTATTATTATTATGAATCTTCTTACGTAATATTAATAAATTGTCGTGTTATTGGGTGTAACCTGTTGGGCAATAAAGGCATTATTATTATTATTATTATTTATAACACCATTGCCATTTATCAATCTTAATCCCAGTGATATTGATTTAGGTACAAAATATTTGTTGATTTCAATTGTTTTCATTTTTGGAGTGAATTTGAAAGGTTAATATTTTCCGTTTCACGATGCTGGATAGTTCCTCCCGTGGCCTCCAAATGTATACAAGTATTTCCCATATACCGCAGATTTAATGACTGTAGATGTTAGAATCATGTGCCCTAAGTAAATAAGTAAACGGAGACTTCGTCAATTTTCGGCAGGCCGGATTGGTCTTCTATGCCGAGAGGATCGTAAGCTCAGGACTATTATTTTATAATTTTTTGTTATCATTTTTTTCCTTTATTGTTATGATTATTAACTCACGCACCCTCTGAAAACTTATCTGGGAAATAACATTTTTGTTTGTGGTTAATTGCGTCGTGATTGAAATGCACATTCTACCTTTTTAATTCCGATTCTAACGATCCTAACATATGATTTTATATAATAAAATTGCTCTATCTCCGTTATTTTTAGAGCTACAAAATAATTCAAAGAACAATTCTGTTTAATTTTTTATGGCCTACAACTTTTATTTAACAAATATTTTCATAAAACCCACAGTTTTCTTTTTAATTGCATAAATAAAAATTTTCAAAACGAACTTTTTCATTTGAAGTAAATATTTTATCACTTATACTGAGTTTAGTAAAATGCATAAAATACATATTATAGCTTCATTCTTTGGTTACAATTGCTTTTTTAGAAAATTAAAATCGGTTAATAAATAAGGCAAGGAAAAAATATTTTCTTCGACTGCGCGCGCAAGCCATTTTTTTAACATGGCGGCTAACGCTCAATTCGGATTCTTCGGGACTTTTAGTATGTTATTATACATATCAAAAACTACATATTCTGAAAAATTCAGCTCGGTAGTCAAAATGTCTAGGATAGGCCTCTTTTTAACAGATTGTGCCGCCACTATATAGTAAAGGTAATTTATTTAACAATGATTACTTCTTTGTCAAAGAGATAAAGAAAACTAGACAAAATTCTAACAGTAAATACAACTTCGTTACGCTACAGCTTACAATATCCTAAATTAAATTGGCAGAAATACCCGTTAAACACACAACGTGTTATTAAGCATAACATTTTGCCTTTTTAGATACCTAATTTGATGCGAGTTTCATCTTCCAAATTAGTTAGTAAATGATTAAAATGTTCACCCAAACCACTGCCGGTGATGCCATATTGGTTGAGGAAATACGAGACAATGTATTCGATGTTGGCCCAGTAAGTGAAATAGATTCAGTACCATACTGTGTGAGCTGGTACAATAATTCTAACGTACCGGTATCAATAACTGATTTCTTGTTGACTATTATGATAGATATAATTAGCTTTTTGATATCTATTATTTTAACATTTAAATTTTTTTAAATATAGTGTATAATTTTCCATTTTTATTTAGTTGACTTCTTCCCCTGTGAACGTTTCAGGCTGCTGCTGAACTTTTCACTTTTGTGAAAAAATATATATAAAGGATAAAATAATTTCAATGTAGAAACCATACTAAATATAAAATTAATTCTTTGTAAAATACAATTAGACTTTCTAGCTCGATTTTTTTTTCAAAAGTCAAGAAAATAGTGAATATTGAAATTAGTTATACAGGGTGATTCTAAGATGTATGGCCAAATTGATACAGCGTCAACAGGAGACCAAAATAGGTTGATTCAACCCAATTTACCTATATACAAAAGTGCACCCCTAAGAAGTTACAGCCCTTTAAATTTCAAATAAAAAAAACTTTAGTTATTGATTATTCCCAAATGGCTGTAGATATCTTTTTCTAATTCAGTGTACATTCATTACCAATAAACGCCAATGATTTGAGATTAACAGCAATAAAATACATTAAAGAGTTAACCAGACTACTTGTACATTAAATAATAATCAAACAAAGAAAAAGCTACGCTACGCTGATGAGGAGCAATAACTCCGAAACACGTGTCCGTAGCTGCATCATGTTTCTTTCTTGGGGTAAATGGCAAAAACTGTATCTATTAAATAATAATATTACATATTTGCTACTGAGGTTAAAAATAGTTCGATGCATCTTCTTCATTTTTCTTGTTTAATTTGCAAACTATTGATATTATCAAAAAAATAAAAGATAGAAAAAAGTTTCCAAATTAAATTATCTATCAAATGATACTAGAAAATCGACTATACGTTAACGCACAGAAAAATAAGGGTGTGAAATAAAGGGTGACTGCCCCTAAATTACCCCATCCCTTTAATGTATTTTATTGCTGTTAATCTCAAAACATTGGCGTTTATTGGTAATGAATGTACACTGAATTAGAAAAAGATATCTACAGCCATTTGGGAATAATCAATAATTAAAGTTTATTTTATTTGAAATTTAAAGGGCTGTAACTTCTTAGGGGTACATTTTTGTATATAGGTAAATTGGGTTGAATCAACCTATTTTGGTCTCCTGTTGACGCTGTATCAATTTGGCCATACATTTTAGAATCACCCTGTACAGGGTGTATTCTAAAATCACCGACAAACGGAAACTGGAGATTCTGTGATCCAAAATAAGACGAAAGTTGTTATAAATGTATGTCCGAAAATGCTTCCTAACCGAGCTACAGGGTTTTGAAAATTTTTTTTTTTTAGTTTTTTGGAGTTTTTTCAAAAACTGCATAAGATATTATATTGAGATTTGGTACACTCGAATGTCTTACTGAATACAATTAATGAGGTGAGTTTGAGTCGATTGGCTCAATCCAGTGGCGTAACATCGTTTGAGTTACCCCCTCAAATCACAAAAAACGTAGGCCACTGCATTTTTTTTTGAAATGTTTATTTTTAGATTCACTGTTTTATTCTGCAAATAAAATCATACTTGGTGTTTTTTCGATTAGGCACTCCGTTTTTGAGATAATCGGTATTAAAGTACGATCACACATTTAAAAAAAAATTAAATTTGATTTTTATTTAAATAAAATTTATCAAAATAACGCAGTTAACTATTACATAATAAAAATATTTCATTGAAAAAGGAATTATTAATTTAGATACTGTTCAAAATGCCCTGAGGGTCTTGTTGGATGCAAGTTTGAGCTCTTTTAAGTAAATTAAACCTAACACGCTGGAAGATTTGTGGCATGGCTCTAATTTCATCACATGCCGTCTCTATGCGATTCCATCCCATGTGTATACTGTACAAATTAATAATTGATTGCAACTGTGGAATCGCATGTGATGAAATTAGAGCCATGCCACAAATCTTCCAGCGTGTTAGGTTTAATTTACTTAAAAGAGCTCAAGCTTGCATCCAACAAGACCCTCAGGGCATTTTGAACAGTATCTAAATTAATAATTCCTTTTTCATTGAAATATTTTTATTATGTAATAGTTAACTACGTTATTTTGATAAATTTTATTTAAATAAAAATCAAATTTAATTTTTTTTAAAATGTGTGGTCGTACTTTAATACCAATTATCTCAAAAACGGAGTGCCTAATCGAAAAAACACTTAGTATGATTTTATTTGCAGAATAGAACAGTGAATCTAAAAATAATCATTTCAAAAAAAAAAATGCAGTGGCGTACGTTTTTTTGTGATTTGAGGGGGTAACTTAAACGATGTTACGCCACTGGATTGAGCCGCATTTTCGGACATACATTTATAACAACTTTCGTCTTATTTTGGATCACAGAATCTCCAGTTTCCGTTTGTCGGTGATTTTAGAATACACCCTGTATAATGCAATTAATAGATACATATATATCGTATTATCAAGACGTTCTTTTATAAAATAGGAATAAATTTTGACAGTTCAGACGATGTTTTTGAAATTAAGGACGTTACACCACTTTGAATATTTATAACTCCTTAGCTATTGTAGATAGACAAACAATTTTACAACAAAAGTTGTTCAGCAATCAACACTGCATATTCCAAAAATATTTCTAGTTGTATAGGGTGTTCCATTTAGGCTGGGAAGTAACCAATTTAACTTTGTTAAGTTAAATGAAATACCCTATATATTATTCCATATTTGATTAGAGAATGTTAAGAGCTTTCCAACGAACTATCATAACCAGTACTTCTTTTGAGCGATTTTAGAAATATTCCAAATTTTGTCGAAATTCTGACAGATGTAGAACCTAAAGAGAAATGTCATATTTTTCAAATAAGAAATAATTTTAAACTTTTTATTGTGGCAGCTGATTAAGCTAGATACGAACTTTCAAATGATGTATTAGAATTTAAACTTTCATCTACAGGGTGTTCATAATTTGATTTCGAATATGTAGATTTAAAAACACCAATAACTTTCTTATTTTAAATGGAACACTCTGTACATTATTTCATAATCAAATAGAGAATTACCAGTGGTTTCTGATGATCCCCCGCACATGGTGATTGTGTATATTGGGAATTATTACAAAACAGTTACATATACCAAATTTCAACGACATATCTTGAAAGGTTCTCAAGTTACTACGAGCATAATAAATGGACAAACGAGACATATTTTATACATGTGAATATTCGTCGACATTTTATCTTTTTTCCATCTCCGCCACCCTCTTAATATGAAACGGATAAAGAGCAATCTCGGACATATGAAAAATATATAATTGATGGGGGAGAGGGGTGAAAATTAAGGCAAAAGTTAGTCAATATTTATAGTTTAAACAATTTTTTAAATTATATTGCTCCATTGATTCGCTTGTCTGCAAGCCTTTCGTAATAATTAACAAACCTATAATAGGAAATTGATGAAGTTTGGTACTAGAAAATATATAATTTATTATTATACAGTCATTTGGTGTCAAAAAATACCCAAACTTAGGAGTCTTAGGACTAACTGTATAGCGGCTGCTTTTACCCCTAAGGGCCGGTTTTTCAATGTTCAGTTAACTCTAACCAAAGGATAATATCCAAGGAGACCATTGTTACAATAATTGTTTCCTTCGATATTATCCTCTAGTTGGAGTTAACTGATCATTGAAAAACTGGGCCTATGAGGGTGAAAACGACTCCTGAACTCCAAAATTTACTACTGACTTAATTATCAAGAGTTAGTCATTGAAATAATTCATATGTAGGTATGTTTTTGAGGTCGCTGATTACAAATTATAATTTTAAAATTCGTGATTGCACCCCTAATATGGCCGATATAATAGGGGTGCAATGACAAAATTAGCTATATTTTGTTTGCTTTGAGCAAGTAGACTTTCTTTTGCAAGTTCTTATATTTTAGGACATAACATTTATATCCTAGAAGAAAAATGACTCTTACCCCTAAGATGGTAAAAACCACCTCTAGAGTAAAAAAATCAATAATTAACGAGAATATATTAATGAAACTTATATTATTTATATTTTTGGGATCGCTGATCTCGAATGTGAAGTCAGAAAAATAATTGCTCTGATCCCTAAGAGGGTGCGAAAACCTCTCTTAAAGTTAAAAGATCAATAACTGACAAAGTACTGAGTAAATTAATGTGAGATTGTGAGATTTTACCGCCAAATGAGCAATATCGTAATTTGCTAAAACGGGGCGCGCTTCTTATTTCGGTCAAAGTCTATAGATATTCTAATTTTAGACTGTTTGGGTCATATATTTTGCAATTAACGCTAAAAATGATCCAAAAAAGCGTTTTGAAGGTCTTTTAATCCTCTCGAGGGTCAGGTAAGTCAAAGCAGTACAGAGGTTCTATATTTATCTTCAATGCGCCAGTTTAGAAAAAAAGCAACATTTTCCTTAGCAGTTCTTTGTATAATTTTTTGTTTTTAGTTTTATTCACATAAAGCTTTCTCCTTGCTAAATTATTTGACCTTAAAGACAAAAAGAATAATTTTTTTCTGAAATCGCTCAGGAATGTCTACTTTCTCGGCGCAATTTCAGACCCCAAAATAGCGTATTCTAGTATTTTAGTCCATTGCTAAGCAACCATCAAAAAACGAGTCCAGGAAAGTACTTTCCCGGCCTAGGCCGGGAAAGTAAGTTTCCCGGACTCGTTTTTAATCTACATTTTGGACAGTAAATAAATATACGCAGACAAATTTAATTATTGACACAGTTCATCACGGCGACATGCACCGGCCACACCAAATATTAAGGCGGCTAAAAAATAAAAACTACATAAATATCTAGATAATTTTAAAATTCTTACATTTTAAATATATACCTTATTCATTAAGTACATATGATCTGGTGCTTGAGTAAGAAATATTTCAAGTTGTTCATTTGACAGAACTTTCGGCTTTTTTGGTTTATAGCTGTCACCTTGACGTATCAGGAAAACGCGTAATTTCGAATATTTTGATATATCAATGTCTTCCTTTGTACTAAGTGTTGATCTCAGCATGGGAGCAATTTGACTATAACGTAGAGATGCCTTCAACTGAAGATAAATTAGAAATCATGACATTTTCAGATCGGGAGGTCATGTCTTTTTCGTGCCAATAATCCAGACACCTGTATGTCATCATCAAACTCATCATTGTCCATTTTAATTTGTAGCACGTCTTGAAACGAAATAAGCACTCATATCAATAAATAAACAGTGAATGCAAAGAAAACAATTTCATAAACAATTGATTGCAATGAAAAAATGTATCTATGAATAAAAATTTCTTAAATATAATAATATTAATTGCGATTTCAGAAAAAATAGTATGTTTATCTCGTAGGAAAAGCACATTCCCGGACTCCGTGTTGCTTCACAGTTGTTCGGGAATGTTAGGCTTTTCCTACTAGGTACACAATGTACTATTCTGAAGTCGCTTAAGAATGTCTATTTTCTCGGCGCAATTTCAGACCCCCAAAATAGCCTATTCTAGTATTTTAGTCCGTTGCTAAGCAATAAACCGTTCGGGAAAGTATAACTTTCCCGTGCAGATTTTTATCTAAATTATTAATTTATAATAACATTGATTTCGATTTCAGAAAAAATAGTATGTGTACCTCGTAGTAAAAGTACATTCCCGGTCGTCCGGGAATGTTAGGCTTTTCCTACTAGGTACACAATGTACTATTTTTCAAAAATTTTCAAAATACATTAAGTGTAAAATATTTTAGATAATGCATCCATCACGGTCAAAAAAATTACGTTCAAATTTTTTTGACCGTGATGGATGCATTATCTAAAATATTTTACACTTAATGTATTTTGAAAATTTTTGAAAAATAGTACATTGTGTACCTAGTAGGAAAAGCCTAACATTCCCGGACGACCGGGTTAGGACTAACGAAAACACGATTTGGAATTTCTTTTATTCAATTTGGAATTTACTGGAACCAAAAAACGGGCACTTATTTCTTGTGTAAAAAGTCAAAATTTTACCTTTATTTTCCTTGCATCATTTTTGATTTAGCAGCTATCAAAATTTGTCAGAAGACAATTTTAATCTACTGTAATAAGCTTTAATTTGGTTAAAGGTACATGTCAAAAGTTTTTTTAAAAACCAGATTTATGACTGTTTGAAGCGCGTGACCTTTTCAAAGGTTTACGTTTAAATTCTCCTAACATGAACTGTATCTCGGCAACGAGCCTTAACAATTTTTTATTTCATAGACTGTTGTTGTTATTTCATAAACTAACTTTTTTGTTGACAAACTTTTTCGAAAATGTGATTCTTTTTGAGTAATTTGCTTAAAACCTTTGAAAAATCAGTGTTCTTTGCTTAAAAATCAACGTTTTCAACCCTCTGTAACTCGGCCGGTATTAAAGCAAGAATAACGTCATAGAGGGGTTTTTTGGAGTAGAATTCAACGATCTAAGCGTTCCAATAGCCACTTTCTTCTCTTCGAAACCCTGAGTGGTGGTGAAACACCGCCAATAAAGAAATAAATGCATTTATATCGAAAATCTTAAGAGACCAATGTTTTAAATAATTATTATGTGGAAGTAGGTAAAAATAGTTTTCTGTTATTTTTCGATAGATCTCAATATTAACCTTTATTATTGTCACATGCATTGAATTCTTCATTATTATTGCTAACGTAACTGGATTACCTTTGTTCAATATACAAGTTTTGATTTTATTACAGTACGTGCATTTTTATCATCTAATTCCATGAAGAATTAATAATGTATATACTTAACTGTCTACCCATTATCCTTTATTGCTGTGTAAATTGTAAAACAGGTCACAATAATTCCTATCCCACCTTGGAATTGTAGGTATATATGCCCATAATAACCCATTACCTAAAATACACCGCAGTAATTTGTTGAAACCAAAATGTTTTTTAATTTCAGAGTGGATATAAAGTTAGATAAACTCTGTAGTTATGGTATATTACAGTAGATTAGCCTAATGTATAGTGTGGCTACATAGAACCAGTCATTATGGACAGTAAACCAATCAAAAGTCGATCTCGAGACTCACGTATTGTTGGTTTCTTTGTTTTTTTGCAACGAATCTCACTTATTTATCATTGTATTGTGGCATGTTAGTAAATATAGGCAGGATCGTATCAATTTTGATTTTCGCCCTTAGTAAAAGGTGGTAAAAATGTATTTGAACTACAAATTTTTATTCAATTCAATTTCAGATTGAAAATTTCTGATTTCCATTCGTTTTTCTTTCTGTTTTGTCTTTTATGAGGAAAATTTACGACGGAAAATTGCATCTATTAGTTATTATTTGTATATTATTTATTAATTTTATTGCTGTATTAGTTTTCTTATGACATCAACACATTAGTGTGATTGGGCGATGATTAAAACTGATAATTAAGTCAAATTAGTTTATTATTATACTGGTAGTTAATATTTTCGATACATAATATGAGGATCAAAATAAAAACACCATCAGGACCTCAAACAAATCTTGTTCAGATTTTTAATAACTGTTTTCATCAGAGTTTCCGCTCATAGGCACTGAGTGCAACTTTAATTTTTTTTTTTTTTAATTTAATTGTTTTACCGACGAAACACGCCAACTTGTAATATCAATCTAACTCCTAATTTATTAATATTACAATAAGGTTATTCACTAAAATGCATTCAACGAATTTTTTTTGCATTTTCTTACACCGTTAGGTATACCTTTAATGCCCTGAAAATTTCAGCTGAGATATTTAAAGCATCAGATTGAGAGTGGTGTGACGGCATTACACGGTTTTAAAATAGGCGTGTTGCTAGTATCGCTTCTCAGTTTTGGTTTTATGAGAGTTGTGCTTATATCTGAGTGCTCTGGATTGTTTTGTGGTGTAGCATTTGAGTGTGTAACAGGCTCATGGTGTACCCTCTTCCTTTTTTATTTTTATGAGCTTAATTTTTCAAACTCGATTTACTGAATATGCTTGTCCAACGTTACTTTTTGAGGTATAAATGAATACGTTTCCTCTTCCGGTTTTACATCAGTTTTCAATTTTTTAAATGGAACATCCTATACATATATCACATTTTTTAATTCTCCATAATTTTCTGAATCCATTTCCGTGGAGTCTGTTTCATTTTTTATTCTAGAGTGTCATGATCCCACTTAATCAATTTGAACCAACCACATCAACGCTAAAAAAATTGAAGACTCGACAAAAACATTTTAATGTTTGACCTACGAACGGGCAAAATTTATCAAAATGGTTTTTGAACCAAAACTTTATAATTTCAAATGGTACCATTGAAAGGTATGATTAATAAGGAATTTACTCATATGCCCACGTTGTCTGTAGGATCAGTACAACCGAAATTACAGTTACGAAAATTAAAAATTAATTGTATTTCAATTTATTAACAAAGAATAAGTAAGATGCCTGTGAAAAACAAATAAAAGAATATAAATAATCATAACAGATGTTCCAAATGTTGACCATTTACGTCAATACACTTCTGAATTCTTTTCAGCGTTATTCTTTAGCTTGTTTTTCCGGGTCGCGGTCGTATAGTAGGGGTTTTTATATAGACAACATTTTTCAAATGGCCTCAAATAAGAAAGTCCAGGGGGAAAATTCTGACCTTATTGTAACAAAATGAAATAGGTAATAGATATTTATAGTTGTAGTTATAAATTTAGGTCTATATATTTAGTTTGGTTCAGATAAATCATCAAAATGAAACATAGTATTAAATAAACAAATAAATAAAAAATAAATAAATATAGGTACACAATTTCACAAGTTATTTAGCTGATGCATTTTGGTAATGTTAAATAAAACTGTCCAAGTTACATATTAGATTCACAAGAATTAATGTAGAGACGTGGAAATGTGAAGAATTAAGAATGTCTTACAAAGCGATGTTACGCATCTTCAGGACAAAAGGATGAGATGGATTATGATCATACAAATTGCTCAGCCGTAGTTGTATTAGACAAAACATGGCAATTCATTTCATTACTTTGAAGGTCCATAACCGTATCTTTACATCCTCTCTATTTAGGACTAAGTTACAAAATTGCCATTCCAATCATATTATCCTAAGGTCTTTGAGAGTAAATGCCTTCATTATTATTCCTGGTAGTGTAATATGCCCCTCTTCATGAGGCACTTTTAATTGAAAATAACTGTTCTTACAAACAGATATACCTCCAATCTAAAAAGTTAAAGTCTTTCTTTTTGTAGAAGGGTTTTCGAGTCTTTTCCATGTTGAATATTTTAAATTCTTGATATTTCGACCATCTTGTAGTTTTCTTCTGGCGAAGAGAGATTCAGAAAAAGCAAACAAATCATCAGCTTCACGAGAACCTTAGAGTCACTAAACCTTTTTACTCTGATTTGGGATTCTTTATATGCCTGCATTTAAGAAAATTATTGTTACTATTGTAGTGTGAATATTGAGAGGAATACTCAAAAATAATGAGTGACAGAATTTACGCATGATGTTAAGGTGCTGCCAAGAAATTCTGGAATTCTACACGTAAAGGCACAAAGCATATACAATCGTGGTCTGTGGTAAAAGTAAGGAAAGAAAAAAATTATTTCTGAGGGAGCTATAACTCTCTAAAGAGAGCACCCTGAAAGTAGTATATACATATTTATTATCTCAGGAACCTATCACACAATTAATAACACCATTAGTATTAATGTCAATATTTTATTATAGCCACTGTTTTTTATTCATTAATTTCCTTCGTCAATTTGACGCTTGGTTATGATTGCGCAGTACAAATTACTACTACTACTATAAAACGTTCTCTTGATAATTTCTAATAGTATGAACCGTTTTCGAGAAAATGCTTTTAAAAATATTACCCCATAAAGATCCTCTCTTGTACATGGTTATTTTTAATAGCCTTCTTTTTGTTAAAGCAAGATCGCGTGACAAATTTGTCGAGCTGGTATTCAATTAAAGATATTAACTGTAGCAAATAATTAGATTTTTTTAATATGCAAATGTCCTGTGAGATGGTTGATCCTACGACGAGATACCATTTGATATGCCTGTGATTCTTATTTTACGATAATCAAATAACTATAGGCATAGGCAAATAATTTCTCGACTCCAATTTAGGGACAAATGTAATTTATTTAAATAAAATATAGGACCAAACTCGAAAACAGTACAGAGCAATCAATTTGAGAAGCAGGAGAACATTACATTAGAACTTTTTCTAGTTTTAGAGCGACTGGTTGAAAGATGACTGCGTCGAGTGCTTCGAATGAGTTGAAAAATGAGTTCTTTTAATATTTATTGTTTTAAAATTATGGTGCTAATGACAGGTTTCAACGAAAAATAAAACTCTCAGTTTGTTGAGAGATGCAGGCGTTAAAAATTCATCAAATTAAACAGCACGGGTAATTATACGCCCCTATATAAACGAAATTTATACATGAAATGTTAATAATTTTATAAACACTTAATTAAATAACTGCTGTATGGGCTTTCATTTCATTTTATTATTAGAAATGAAAAATTTGTCTCATCAGGAGATCCTGGTCATATGAAGTAGATTATTATATCACAAGACCGGTAAGTCATGAACTGCTCCGATAAAGAAACTGTTTTTATTTAAATTTCTATGAATATTATTATATTATTGGATTTAGCTCTTCAATTTATTTGATTATAAATAAACAAAAGGAATACTTTGAACGCCGGACATCAAAAATGTCTATCTCTCTATCTATATTCCCGCACAAGGCTCTTCTAGAGCCTTCTGGGATAAAGGGGGTCGTAATTACATGTGGTGTTATGGTGTTATTTATATTCGGAAGTGACATTCAAAATGCCCGATTTCAGGAAAATATTTTCAGCGGAGTTATTATTAAAAAGTATACAATATTTGCAATTTCGATTCTTTTAAATTTCCGTTAGGGAGGCAATAAATATATTTATACGGTTCTGGTTTGTGGGTAATATGTTAAAGAAATATTAAAGCAGTGTTAAAGGTAAAGTGTGAGACGTAGATATATAATTTGATATAGGTAGGTTGTTGTGTTCCTACAGCTGGCAAAACGTAATTCTATACTGCAGCGTATTGAAATGCGTGATTGCTTTTACAGCAGATCTGAGCTATGCTTTATGGCATCTATAGTGATAGAATAAAAAATCTAAATGAAGGTATATTTATTTCTTGCTACGGTATGATAACTGTGCTTTAAGAGCGTCAATGGTATTAACTGCAAGTTAAAAAAACATGCAACTCAGATTATATTGCAAATGGATTGAAGGACAGTTTACTGTGTGAATTATTTCATTCTGTTATATAAAAAATATATGCTACCTGTGGCGAGTCAGAATTTGCTACTGTGCTTTGAATAATATTTATTTACATACATCTACAATAATCATTTCTAAAGCTTTAAATCTGTGTTTGTTTCTCATTCTCAATATCACCATTTATTTTGTCAAATCTTCAGTTTTCCCTGTCCAGTCGAAGGCTTTTCTATTTTTCTTATACACTATTGGTAAGGTCCAATCTAGATTGCCGATATAAATGCATCAGACGGAGATAACTTAAAGCATTTACAAGTTAAACAGACAACCGGCTATCCCCTACCTCCCACCTTCCATTCTTTACAACACGCGGTCGAAGGGGACGACGGAATTGGCCGAATATGGCGAACGGCCACGATGTCGCGCCCAACAATTATTCATCAATTAGCCTTTCTCCTGAGAAGTACAAACTCTTTAGAATGCAAGTTTTTATTTCGTTTTTAGGTTTCAGGCTAATAAATAACATCAACTCTTAAACCGCTATTGTATTGTCAAATGCAACAGCGATAAACATGATAAAAGATTGAAAACATCGTAAAAATATCGCACGGCTGTAAACATCAGATACTCCCTTTACCGAAGCTCCTTACTTACTAAACATAAACATAATTCTCGGCTCGGCTTAGGTCGGCTGAACCGCTGTCGTCGCGCGCCACATCAACACACATACCCCTCTTTAGTAGGAGTGTAGGAATGGTTAGGCATCTCTTGTTAACTGAAGGCTTTGCCCCTATGTACCTTCTCTCTTAGTTGCATTACAGATTTCGCACTCTAAGTTGAACCTTGCCAATAGTGTATACTTCAAATGTAAGCAATTATAGACAAAATTTCCTTTCATGTAATTGTGTAAAGATTCTTGAAATTATTTTATGTATCCGTATCTTGTTTATGTAAGATTTATTCAATCATTGCTTCATGTCAAATTTTGTAATCATAGGTACCTGATATGTAAGTATAGAATGCGATTTATGTTCTACGATGGATACAAATCACTCGACAAATCATCAACATACCCACCAACATCTAGAGTGCCAGCTGTTTCTGTTCTTGGGCCTATTGCTTTTCTATCAACGAAGACTATGTTGCTCTTGCCTACGAATGTTTTAAATCGCAATAGTTGTAGAGCAACAATTCAAAATGTTGTTTGTCATATTTCTTGTCTGATAACTCAAGAACGAAAACTTCAGTCTTGAAATTTGGACTGTAAGTAACTGTCTGCAGCAATTTATTGGTGTTTGTTGGTTGAATATTAAATTACAATGCAAAGGATAAACTTGCAGGATTTTGTCCTGGTAATCTTGATATGGTCAGCATTATTGGTGTTCTTAATAAAATAGATGATGTTAATGTTTCTAAATGTAAAACATCATTAATGACGATTTTTATAAATTTTAGACCATTTGATTTTCATCCTCAATCCTCCTTTGTATTGGCGATATTGTAACGTGTTTGTAACACTCTGAAATAGCTTATAAACTATAAATTTTGCTGAAATATTTCAAAAGCTTCTCAACTGAGCAGTACAGAAACCTAAAAGAAAAACACTTTCTTGTTTGGATTCAGCCATACATATATAATCCTTTAAAATGTCAAAGTCAATTATTTCCATGACACAATGTTTCCTTCACATAATTCTATTATATTACGAATTAAAAATACATAACAATTTGACATGTTCGCAGGTTGGCGTAATATAAAATTTTAAGTGCTTGTAGAAACAAGACAAATTACAATACGACAATAAAAAAAATCGTTGGTTGTTTCATATAAATGTTGATTATACTTAATGGAGGAACAGTGGTTGAATCAAAATAATAGATTAGATTTACGAGCTAATTTGTTAACTGCTAATTTGCATCAAGGACTCATACATTTATCCTTGGTCAGGTATTTCTCAATTTACTTAGAACACGCGGCATCTGATAAGGACATGCTTCTCTATTAGTAACTTTCCTGATATTTATATTACCTCAACTTCCAGCAATTGAATAAATTATGATTGTTTTAGATAAGGAAATTGTATAATACACATTCCTAGTTAATAATTATTTATCTTGGAATTTTACTTAAACGTATTAATTAACGACATTAGTTTTCCTACTTTATGTAAACGGCTGTTGCAGTTGGATGTCGCACATTACGAATAAACCATTCAATAGCTTAATCGTCGGGATTCAAAATCTTGTTATAAACTAATTGACTGATTTTCATTCGATTCGATCACCTTTTAGACCAAGTTTTATTGATAATAACACAGACCTACAAGGCCATATTTTTTTGAGGACAAAGATGATTCCTTCTTAATCCGATGCCACGCTGAATCCAAATCTGCCCACCAAAATTAGCTATCACGTGAGGATTTTGAGATATCCTAACCTAAAAGTGAGAAAATGACCAGAGGTGATAAACAAATTCTTTGAACGAATTTAATTTCTAAATAAAAAAGTTTACAGAAATTGGTCATGAACTCTAGGAAAGGACCTGCCCTTAACCTAAATCTGTAGTCACGGAACTCATGCACTTGAAAAACGAAAATAAAGTTTAGCCCTATATCGTGCGTGGAAGCAACTCACAAATCCTGTATATATTGCAGTAGTAGTTTAAAGGATTCTTGAGAACACTGATTTTAAATCCAATGTCAGATTTCAAAAATTCAAAATGGCGTGTTCACTAAGGCGAATAAAATTACTAAAATGCTAAAAGGAAAATAAAAAATAATATCGTATTTACAAAAAAGTGCTTCTGTCTCTTGTAATTTTTTATTCAAGCGCACCAAACCTGCTGTCTTACGTCAAAAATTCATGATAAAAATGGCTGATTGAATTAACAAAAATTGAAAACTTTGAAAATTGAAGAATATTGGATGCATGTGATCACGCGAACATGTCGGCTCATAAAATTCAAATCTTCTTGTTTCAGAGATCTTCGCAAATAAATGTAGAAAGCTTCTAATATTGTTGCCTCGTTCCACACCAGACCAAGTACGACTTCCTAAAACCCTTTGGAATATATATATATCGTTTTCATAGAGCTCCTCCCATGCACGGACTGCTGAAATAATTCGATGGGTTCAATAAAAAAAATTGCAAGACACAACTGTATCTCACACTCACACTATTCAGCATTCAAGCACCCCAGAACGTGAGAGACGTTAAGTTACAGTAATGTATTTTCGAAAAGACCTCGTTTATATCGATTTTGATGCCTATAAGAAAAAATAAAGTTGACTGTTGTTTTTCTGTCATCTTAGACGTCATATAAAATGGTATATTCGGCTTCCCCGGGAAAAAGTGCCATAAGAATGTCTTTGTTTAGAATAAGTAGTTTTATTAGTTTTTAATTTAAAATTTAAAATTAAAAACGAGAATCACTGTTTTTCGTTTTTTTCTAATATCTTCGAAACTAAAAACGGTATCTTAAATTTCTTCTTCGTCTTCTTCAGATTATTGATTAGTATAAAAATGTGCAACTTTGCTCCAATTTGATTGACTTCGTATCTCTTAAGATAAGCGAAACCCCATGCTGCTGGTCGAAAAACGGGCACCCTGTATATTTAAGTAGGTAAATTAAAATTGTTTGAACTAGAGCTTAGAATTTTGCCATTTTAAAAGAAACAATGTAGCAAGAATATATAAATAATACATAATGTCTAAAAAAAACTTAAGTATAGTCTGAATCATATAATAAAGACATTTGGTATATAATGGTGGATAAATTCATAACATTATAAACAGAATCAAGAAAAATACAAGAAATTCCGTAAATATAACGTTTATCTTTCATAAAGTTTAAATGTGACATTTCAATTTGGATTCATATTCAGTCACTTGCTGTTTTATTGGTCTTATTTCACCTATCTTATGTGATCCCAGCTGTACTTAATGATACCTTATGGCAGCAATGTTATGTTTACCTCTACGACCGCTCTCTGCTGGATATATTTTATATCTTCGAAACGTGCCCAGTTTATGTCAATCTTTTACCCATTGCCCATGCTAAATTGTATGTTCATTGGTTACTTTTTACAAATATTAACTTCGATATTATTATCGAAAAGTGTTTGCATATATTTTAAGCTATAATTCGTTCCAGAGAATAAGAGATGTTTGAAGGTTTTAGCATTAGCAGGTTTCTTAATGAAATTCATATAATTTTCACGAGGTTATCTCAATTTTATTCCGAGAATAAATTAAATTTTTTTGTTCTGTCTTATCTGGTATAAAGTGCCCAAATCTTCGTGAATCATTTGTTTTTGTTAATTTTATACAAATAAATATTGCTTTATGACAAGCTTATTTTGTTTTAAATTGACTTAAGATATTTTACGCATAAGCGTAGTCAATCTGTGGGATGGTAAAGAAAATAATTTCTAATATGAATTTCTTCTTGATCAATTATAGAGAATTACTACTCGTAATTCATGATAAATATTGTTATAAATACAATTTTTTTACTTATTTTGACTTATTTCATAAAGACGTTTATTATAATATATTATAATTATGATTATTCAAATAGAGGTGAGGTATTTTTGTACAACAAAATCAACATAGACTCTAGTTTTCTCTATAAAGCTTTATTTAAAAACAAGAATATGCCGCAAAAAATCACCGTACATGTAAGTAAATAAAATTTTACTACAGTAAAATTTGCACTAAGAAACACCATTCTGAGATTAATCAGAAGTGCAAGCTAGTGCCACCAGTTTATAATGGTAGCAATAATTGAAAAATATAGAAGATGACTAATTAAGTCTTCTTTTTATTTTACAAAAATATCTCCCTTCTCTTTAAAATTTTTTGTATAAGATGGCTACTGTTATGTATAAGATGGCTACCATTGTATACAAACTACTGGTACTAGTTTGCTTGGAAATCATTACGATAAATTATTTAACTACATTGCATTGACGATAACTAAGAAGTTAGAAACCGGTCTGTAGATGACATTATTTTGTCATGCAAGGGAGGTCTTTACATTTTTGATGATGATGGTGTTTCGTATTGCAACTGCATGTTGTAAACATTATATTTACTCAGTTATGCGCTGCTTTATGCGGCTTGACCTTATTTTGAATAAGGGATTATATATGAATTGGAATACTATAAGTGTCTGTTCTTTGTGTTTTAAAAATAATAATTATTATTTGGCTATGTTGTTGTAACTCGTATATTGTTATTTCGAAAACCGGTAAATTATAAATAATTTTGTTAAGAGGAAATTTGGATATACACTCGCTTTATTCACAGTACTTTTTGAGTTAGCAATAATTGATGTGTGTAGGTACAACAAATATTTTAATATTTTTAAATGATCAGAAAAATACTGTTAGGATTTTGTTCATTTTAATATTACACGATTGAAGGTTTGTCAAATATTGAAAACGGGAAAAATTTAGAAAAGTAGGTACACATTTTCATTTATCAAAATCATCATATATCAAAAGTGAGTTTGGACTACCATTGCCATTATTTCATGATTATTACAAAATAATTAATTATTTAGTCATAGATGTAGCAAATGGTATTTTCTCACTTTAAATTCAAGAGTCTTTTGTGGCAACACTTTTAAACTGATTTAATTCGGAAACATTTCTAATTTTATCATACGCTAAAATACCAAGAGGACATTTTTCGATTATTTTCATTGGGCAATTATAAAACAATATCAAATTGTGAAAAAAATTAAACAACCAAAATTAAAGGGTAATAAATTGTTCAAACGTCCCTTTTACTCTATCTCTCTGATACCACTTGTTCCTAATAAATAAAAACATGTTCGAATATGCTCATATGAACTTTTTCCGTATCTCTACATTAATCAGCTACATATCTTTTGACAGCAATTTATGAACACTCTATATAATGATTAATCTAATGTTACAATTATTTGTATTGGATAAAATACTTTGTAGATAAATTATTTATTACTTACTAATCTAATAAAGTTATATACATATTAAAATATAATTATTTAATATATCAGTATATTAAAGTAATTTTTTTGTTAATATCATTTTCCTAGGTATTCCACAATTCCTCCACAAGCATATATATTTTGAAAGTTTGATCATAAATTAAATAATAAAATAAAAGCCACCTCGTGTCGTATATATTTTGACTATCTACCATCTTGTTTACCCGAACTGTCACACGCAAACAAGAGGATTTCAAGTCTTTACGAGTATTAAAAATTTGCATTATACAAGGTGTTCGCGTTATATATTATTAATTAAACCTTTCTTTCTTTTCTTATTTATTTGGGATTTATTACCACATTCTTGAGTATTTTGAAGTCCCAGATAATTTAAAAAATATTTGAATTTAAAAAAAATAACCGTTAGGCCTGTGACTTTACGTAAATAAAATAAAAATAAAAATAATGATATTTCGCAGACGTTTCGGACACTCGATCTGTTCCTTTTTCAATAATAAGAACTTTTTTATGTGTATAATTCGTTAAAATTACACAAATTTGAATGTTTACTTTATAACCACAGATATTTAGTAGGTACATTCGCAGAAATGTTGATCAGATTAGATATTCAAGTTCTTCTTTTAGCATAGGTAACAACATTGTAACATTCTACAACAATCTACAATGTACAGGGTCATCACGTGAAAATGTTAGATTCTACTGTAACTTTGTTGCCGTTGAAATTATCGGAAAAGTAAAAACTGCTTTACTGACAAATTTTTTTGTCAGGAATTCAAATTTTTATAGAAAAGAACAATCGAGCATCGCATTACAGAGATATGCTCGTAGCTATCAACTTTGTTTTTTCTTATGTAACGTCTTATTATTATATCTTTTTATCGATGTAAACATGTAAGCTATTACATATCTTTTATTTTTTACGAGATCTAGATAATTTGGAAAAAAAGATATAGGTTATGTGTAGAAAAGCAAGAAAGGCAGTTTGAACAATACCTATCTATAAAAAAATAATTATATATTAATTGTTGTAATTTAAATTATGTAATTATTATTAACCTAATTTTTTTAACCTCTTTTTAACATTATTAATATCTGCGTTTGTAGGTATATTATATAAGAATATAGTGTTACAAGGATACACTTCTGGAATTTTATTCAGTCTAAAAATGATGATATTTTGTGCCGCTCAATCCGTTTTTAGTGATTACTTCAATAGTGTTTATTCACCCACTACTAGCCAAAATACTAAACTCAATCCATTTACCTACTTAGTTGTGCTTAATAGCTTAATATTAATGAATTTACTGAAAATTACTTTTTTAATTCTGTAATGAAATTAAAGAATAAAATGACGTCAGCAGGGCTATTCCACTATTTTTATAGCCCCTTATATAGTCGGTAAAGCGACTATAAGTGTCTTCAAGGTCGAACTTATAGTCATTTTATCAATTTGGTATTCTACTAATTCGTATAGCCCTTATAGGGACTATATACACGACTTAAAATGAGGTAAATGTTATAGTCGACTGAAACGGTGCCCATAAATCATAGACATAGATATGTCTATGCCATAAATACATATAGCCTGCGGATCTTGCGCAAAGCCATTCATTCTAATCTAACCTAGCCTAGTTCTGTGTTGTTTCCAATTCTAACCCTAATATTTGTGTTGGTGTTTGTTTACTTTGGTTTGATTTATTTCTTACACTTAAGTCACAATGTGTCTTTATGAGATTTATTTAAACAACGAAATCATATTTCCGCATACAAATGATGAAAGAAATGCAATTGGAAGCAGGTAAAGTAAAAGCATAAGTTGTATTGTGCAGTAATTATACAGAATTAAAATTTAAGGTGTACGCCTATTACAGGATTCCCGGGAGTACTTGGTTGCATTGATTGCACACATATTGCCATAACGACACCCTTTGTGCAAGAGGATGCATATAAAAATCACCATGGATTTTACTCGTTAAATGTACAGATGGTAACGATCCAAATATGTCTGTAAATGTAAAATATTTATTATGTAAGTTACTTCCAGATTTGTGATGAGCAGCTAAGGATACTAAATGTTAATGCCAATTTTCCTGGAAGTGTACACGACCAATTCATTTTTAATACCAGTGTAGTAAAAGAAGAAATGCGAAGGCTACATGAAAACCAAATTGGTTGTTTTTTTCTTTTAGGTAAATTTTATATTATAAATGTAATTAAAGTTTAGGGTATCTGTTTGCATTTATCCGACACAGCAATTCAGCAACTGCCAGTTGAATAATATACATAATTGAACGGTTGCAGCTTGAAAAACTTGTGCTACAGTGCTTAAGAATCAACGTTAAATAATTTAATGAAATTTGGCGATTAATGCTGATTTAAGAAAAGTTCATGATTATCTACTTTGCACTCAGTTTGCACCAACTATATCTCTTTCCTATTTTATCATATGATAGAAAGAGATACGAGTGCACAAAACCCTCCGAGTTTTTGCGAAGTAAATAATGGCATTAGTGTCTAAATATACAAGTAAAATTGTGTATCATTTGTAGGCAACCACTGCCTGACATTGATGAAAAAGAGGAGCCCAGTATACCCGATTGAATGATCCAAATAACTAAATTAAAACCTGTCTGTCATTTCTGTTAATAATACATTAAGTAATATTTATCTAGAGTTTATGTATCTATAATCTTTCTACTTATAATGTTATATATTTCATAAGTTACTTATAAGTTAATTTTTATTTGTATTGCTCTGTAAATGGTTCTACTGTTGGGCAATAAAGCTATTATTATTATTATTATTATTATTAGATTAGTAGGTGATAGAGCTGATGGTCTGCGAATGCGAAATTACATAATACAAAGATATTTTGCAGATTAGTATTATGTATAAATGCTTGTTTTAAAGAAATATAGAAATTGTTTTAAGAATTTTATATTAGAAATTAAATAAAATATAATTTTTATAAGTACAAAATCACAGGCTTTTAATATCACATTAATTAGTCTTATTAAGTTTTATCACATAGAGTGAAGTCTTTGTAAAATAAGTCTATAAAACAAAAAAATCTAGATAGGGTGATTCACGTAAAACAGAAGCAAATAACTTCAAAATCAAACATAATATTTAAAATCTGCTAAGTGTTATGGTGTGGCACTTACAGGCTATTATTTGGTGGAACTGAACTTGAAGTTTTGGCGTTGCGACGCCAAAACTACAACAGACAATGCTGTTCTTTTATGCACCATAATAGCCTATAATTGCCACTCCCTTAATGCTTTACGCAAACTTTAAATATTCTGTTTGGTTTTGAAGTTATTAGCCTGTGTAGTTTTACACACGAAACACCTTGCATAAAAAAATATTTTTCTAATACATTTGCAATATAAATATAAAGAAAAAGTTATTATATGAAAACAAAGTATTGTGTAATGAATACAAAACTATAATATAATAAAACTAACTAAAAAAATAATTCTTAAAAACGGCGCAAAGCAAAAACGAAATAAATATCAGTCTTATGAAATTAGCAGAAAGTTATATTACGCCTAAAAATGTAGTTAACTATGAACTACTACTGTCAACATTCGCTATAAGCTCATATTTCGTGCATGTTGAGCCTTGGTTAGAGGCTAAGTCTTATAGTCTGTGTTTATAGTCGATCAGAATTATAACAGGACTATAATTTTTATTAGTAGAATTCCATTTGACTATAAATTCTGGCTACATCTACAGCCTGCTATACTTATAACCTCTGTTATAGTCAATTAGTAGAATAGCGCTGCAGGTCATGATCAAATCCTCAGTTTTGTAGTAAAAGATTGCAGGTATCACTCCTCTTTTGTTTATTTTCAATTTAATAGTTAAATCGTTTGTTTTTTTTCTGATACTTGGAAAATAGTTTGTTCAGTAGTTAAGTTTGGTGATCCTTCTCAAATCACTAATATTATAGGTCCATTTCCATTCTTATATTTTTTGTAGTTTTGCAAAGTTTTTGGAAATATTAGTAAATAATTATATTTATCCTGAAGTTAAAGACTTAATTTCACCTCACCAACACGGTTTTATATGGATCTGCTCAAGCATAATAAATTTAGCAGTTTTTACGCAGTATGTAGTTTCAGTACTTGATAATCATGAACATGTTATCAACGATTGTACGACACTTTTGTCACTCCATTTTTTCCACTGGCCATTTTTTCCCATAGTTTTTTTCCACTGGACATTTTTTCCCATAGTTTTTTTTCATAGGTCATTTTTTCCCATAGTTTTTTTTTCATATGTCATTTTTTCCCATAGTTTATTTTTCCATAGTTTATTTTTCCATAACCCATTTTTTCTCAGAGTTTATTTTTTCCACTGACCATTTTTTCCTATAGTTTTTTTTCCATAGGTCATTTTTTCCCATAGTTTATTTTTCCACTATGTCTTTATTTATTGACAATTTATTGACATCTGCTTCCCGTCAAACGTATAATTCAACGAAGTAAAATGGTCGAAGCAGAAGTCCATATTGTCCTCTCATACGAAGAAAAAAAAAAAGAAGGCAGGATTGCAGAGTATCTTCACAACGTGGGCAACAGCATCTCGTTTTAATTCACGATTTTGGAGACATAGAATGTTTTTGATAGTATGTAAGATCTGAAATATCTTAATATATTTATATATGACTGATGGTCGAGATGGTAGAGTACCTGCCTCTCACCCAAAAGTCCCGGGTTCGAATCCCGGTCGTGGCAATGGAAAATACTGTGAGAGGGATTTTTCCATTATACACGGATATTGGATGTGTGTCCCTTGTCTTTAAATGTGTAGCCCCCTCCCGTACAAGGCTCAGCCTTCTTGGATAAAGGGGGTCGTCATTACATGTGGTGTATTTATTATTTATTATTTACGAATAAATTTTTTTTTATTGAAAATTTTTTGGGAAATTTTAGTGGAGAAAAAGATCAGTGGGAAAAAGAAGCAATGGGAAAAGTGGCCTATGGGAAAAAAGGTCAGTGGGAAAAAGAAGCAATGAGAAAAGTATCCTATGGAAAAAAAGGTCAGTGGGAATAAGAATCAGTGGGAAAAAGAATCAGTGGGAGAAGTGGCCTATGGAAAAAATGGAGTGAAAAAAACGACTGGGAAAAAGTGGAGTGACAAAAATGTCTCACTACCGATGGGTGTATATACCGATTCTGCTGAAGCTTTTGACCGCATCGATCATGGAACAATTTTGTCTGAGCTTAAAACTTTGGATTTGACCGAATCTCTTGCATCACTTATTAAGTTCTACTTAACTAACAGAATATATCCTAAAACGGATTTTATTCTAAACAATTCATCGATACTTCTGGTGTACTTACCTCAAGGATCAAACCTTGGTCTCTTATTATTCGTGCCTTTTATTAAGTATTTGGTACACAGTATTGACAGTGATAAGTATCTATTATTTGCTTAAAATATATCATGCTAAATATGGTTTATTTATTCAAATCAGCTAGAAGATTGAAATTTGGCGTGATGACAATAATATAATATTTAAAACCCGTACAACAAGTGGTTGTTGAAAATTTCTTAAATTTTCCCAATACAAAATTTCTGAAGTACCTATATCCTGATAGAGGTTAAGTGCGTTGCTAAATTTTTTGAATTTTCAACTTCTGCATCTAAGAAAAGTCTTACTCGCAGTAGGTTTTATTTACAAAGTGTTACATAATAAAATTGATTATCAATGGATTTTCATTTCCAGTTCCAAGACTTTTAACAAGACTTTCATCTAGCTTCGATTTACCTATGGTTAGAACTAATATACTGCCATGATCAGCTATGTACACTACATACCATAGTGTGATATGTATTATAACAAAATTTTCATAGAGCATATTAATCTTATATGAGTATCTGAGTATAATCTTGATTTTAATGAATTTCATCTGATCTAGTCTGATTGTAATTTTTTTCCCTCTTCTTTAACTTCATCAATCAGATTTATTATAACTTATAACTAAATTCAATATATGTATATATGTACCTATGTGTATGTGTTATATTACAAATATAGGTTCATATAGTTCAATTTAATTAGATACATAGTCGAATAATTGATTATTCCTTTATTATTTATTTTTACGTGAATATAAAATTATTGTGTTTGGCAATAAAAGTGTTTGTTATATTATTATTGTTATATCGTTGACCACATGATAATCATTATTATTAATAAAAATATTCATTGACTTCTTTTCTATTATTTTCATATCTTGTAGCTTCTTTTGTGCGGTCTAGCGGATAAAAAGATTATGTTCGTGATCTATACATGGCTATATGTTTATAAATATGCTCTTCCCATCAATAAAAGTCGAGCATAAGCAGCAAACCGTAATCCATTTCACGTATTGCCCATCAATACCAAAAATCTAATATACAAACAGGTTATACACACAATCTTAAATAATAATAGTGGACCAGCAGGATTCCTTGCAAGTCGCCAATAAAACAATACAAATGTATAATTTGGTTAATTGTAAAAATGACACAGGTCGATAGTTAGTGGTTTTTTCGATAAAACCGCATTGTGCACGCGTTACCGAGAATATTTTCTTCTTATTACGGATATATTGATTGAACACGAGAAAATTACATCGAGTAGTGTTTATTTTTATGCTCGTTTGGGTTTTTGTAGCGCCAGACGATATCCTGTGCTTGTGGTAAAACTGCTTCTCCCAAGATAAAAACGAATTTTATATACGATCTTTATGTTTCTGAATAATCTCACTTGCCTGTGCTCACATTGTGATCCGAATTTTATGTTTATTGTTATTGCATCTAAGAGCTGCTGTACCTCCCACTTGGTTAAAATAATTGTACGATTCTTCTAATGAATTATCTTTGCGGGCTTGGAGTTGATGTAAATACATATAAATTACTAGTTTATCTCATATTTGGTATTCTTACACTTTTACGCAATTTCATAATTTTTTAATGATTCGAGTAAAAACATCTGAATTTCATTATGCAGTTTAATAACGTTATGGTCATTTGCATCTTTAGATATAGCAACATTTACTTACATTGGGTGTGTCTGAGATTTTGAACTTGTGGTGTAACAACCAATATTGTAAATACAGCAAACTCATGGAATTGCTGATTAGGAATAGATCTAGTTCTAGAGTGTTCGTGGAATGCGTACCAAAGTCGGACATTTTTGTGGAATCCTCAATCAAGTCAAATTATTACGAATTAAAAATAATTTAGCTTTTATTTATACCTGCGTTATCTATTTTCTTAAATGTTGTAAAGATTATTATTCTAGAATTTGGAGAGCGTCTTGAAGAAAATGAACTTTTGTGGTATGAGAATCGAATAGCTTGGAATACGAGTTAATAGGGTAGGGTTAGACTCAACACAGAAATTTGATAGTATTTGTTAAAGACAATTTGAAACCCAGTAGTTTTAGGGGTTTCTTGGCGACAGGAAAAGCATACACGTATTGCAGATGTTCATATAGTTCATCATAAGGGCAACGCAAAAGAGTGGTGTAAGGTTATGAATTAACTCGTGTAGTGTGGAGTACTTAAGATCGCATGGTTTGAAGACGCCAGTAAACACGTGAGGTATTTCAAAAAAATTATTACCAATTACACCCCAAAAACATGTATTCTGACAAATTTATTACTAAATATAAAGGACCATCTAAAATGACAGAAAAACTTGCAAATTATAGATACAAAACATCTATGGTCACATGGTCTACGGTACCCTGTGAAGATTGTCTTTGTGTGGAATATACATAAGATCACAAAAGGAAAAATTGGCCATTTGCCTCCACTGGAATAGTTACCTTTCTTTGGCCTCCATTGGTAATAGTAATCCTCGTTCGTTGGCCTCTGTAGTTTCACTATTATAATAATCAATAATCAATTCCGGTAGTATCAATGTAGTAGTCAGCTTTCGTTATCCTCTGTTGCAGTTCTAATATTCAACTCATATTCGATCTCATTAAATGATAATAGATAGAGCTAAACTACATCATTATAACTTATATCTGTGTACCTTGTAGGTACTTCTGTAACTTTGAGGATAGCCAGAGGTTAGGATGATGAAGTGATTTTAACTACACACATTTCTTTAAGGTTAGAGAATGATACATATCTAAAAATATGCCTGTTCATTAAGTAGTTACACTTTATGCACAACTTTTGTAGTAGTTGAGGCTTCTGTATCTTTTTGTTTTTCGCGGGTTGTTTAGGACGTACGAATTGATAAAAAAGATAATGAACGCATTTACCTGACTAACGATTATATTTTCTCTTCATAGTGAGTAAATTTGTATATTTAGATTAGGCAAATATTTGTTTTTGTAAAATGTAGAAAGGGTATTCCGTTTTATAATTTATTGTGCACTCAAAAAATTTCGTTGTTTCTATTTATGAAACTGAGAGTACATATACCGAAAAATATGAAATTTATTTTGGTATAAATAATTATTTTCGTTTTTTAATTGATCGAAAAAAATTAAGATAAAACATCTGTCTCGTCAGCTTGATTAATTATTGTGTTTCTAAAAGGCCCGAAATGAGCAAGTATTTATATCATAATAAAACAAATAGATTCCCGCCAAGTTCTATGGGTGGCATATTAAATTGTTACAGAGTTCATCGACATATAAAAACATTTAAAGAACACTTAATGTAATTAGTTGGTAACGACAAACTCATTATGGTTTGAACTACTTGTATTCTGCTTATTACTCTGATTTTTCACCTGTCAGAATATGAAGCATTAACGAATACAATAATTAATCATTATTTATCAATAATTATTATGGTGTACCTCAATTAGCCTGATCATCTGTTGACTACCTTATTTATAAAAAATAATTAATCAGCGTTATTTTATAGAGAACAAGAAAGTAATGGCAAAAGGAACTGGTCAATTAAGAATAATATAATACTAATATTTCAACAACTTGAGGGTGGTCTACAATTAGTTTAGGGCGCCGCAGAGGTTTTTGCGGTCGCCTTTGATATTTCTAATGACACTCTTTATTGTGACATCCGGTACAATGAATGACATATCCATCTAAGATCATTGGTCTCCGCTTTAAATACAACCTAGGAGCCATCTCTTTGTCTTTTCTGGGTTCGTGAGAAACATGACAGAAAATTGCACAATTATTACTATTGCTACAAATTAAGTTTTTACCTAGGTAGCGTGATCTTGATGTTTATTGGTGTATTAATTTTTAAATGAACCTGAACGAAACATGACATAATATTTTTGAACTAAATAAAATAACACCTGTGACGGTAGTAAAATATCTTTCAGAAGATTCGGAGCCCATGTTCAGTTTTACGTAGAAATCAGATAGGTATTGATGATATTTTGTGACTTCATTTAAGTTTAATACAATCATAATAATAACAAAAAATATCCGATTTGATATATTTATATTGATCCTCCACTTCTGAATATACAAATATGAAATTTGTTACTGTCTTAATATTTATAACAATAAAAATATTTTCATGTAATACTATTAACTGAAATAATGAACTGAATCATTTGTAGCTCTCTCAAGTTATACTGGAGGCATTGGTAATTGAAATAATGAACTGAATCACATTTGTAGCTCTCTCAAGTTATACTGGAGGCATTGGTAATGGCTGAAAGATGGCAGGTGAATCATTAAAGAGCCGATGTAATATTTTATGAACCATTTTCTACGTCAATACAAAGCGTTCATAATCTGCAATTGTGCAAGGAATAAGGGTACTGAAATTCGGTGGTAGATAGTGATAATTTAGGTTTCTGTTTATGGAAAATTTAGAATTGTCATCGGTCCGCCATACATACCATTGATAAAATAGTTATTTGAAATGACTTACTGATTGTACTTGTCTATCCAATCGTATTAATACGAACGCTAATAAAATATTGCCTTATTTACTTCTTTTCAGTTCGGCTTTTTTCGTTCAATGATTTCAGGAACTTTTTGAACTATTGACTTTGTTATTCTTGGAACATTTTCATATTATGTAGCGCCTCTACGGTTTCAATTATATCAATGTTTTTGATAATTTCTCTCATTATTCCTTTATTGTCTCCAAAATTGATTCTTATTAGTTCTTCAATCATTTGTTCTCCCCTAGTTCAAATTTGTTTTTATTTTGTAAGAGATATACTGCTTTTTACAGCTGTCTTATATACACTTATTTTATTATCTTTGATGTTGGCTCACAAGAGACTGTTTAATTTCACCATATTACTTTGAGCTACCCTGTCATTGATTTCATCAGAACTTAATTGCGTGTTATCTGTCATATTTACGCCTTGACATTGAAACCATTCATGGGTGAATTTTCTCTTCCAACTTCAATAATGTTTTCTGATTTCGAAAAATGTATTAAATCCCAAACACTTCAATGCTTTATCAATTTACATATAATACATGTTGCCATATACCAATTCACCTGTACTTAGTTAATTATTCATATTTTTTATTTCTCTGTGATATACATCAGTTTAAATAAAATATAAGGTGGAAAGAAATATGAATATTTGCTCTAAGAAAAGGCATTTTGTTTTAAATATATTCTGTTTCGTTTAGGGATGTTGTTGTTTATTAATATATTGATTTTGGATCGTAATTTTATAGACAAAATAAAAAGAATATGATGAACGCTAGTTGGATAGGATTTTAAATTTATTTCCATATGTTTAGACTTTTATCGATTCCGTTTTTTAAGACCTTAATAAATTTTCGATTTAACTATTTTATGAACAGTAAAAGTCACATTTTTAATTCCATTTATTTGAGTTTATTATTTTAAAACATTATCGTTAAAAATAATGAATCGAGAGACCTATATAATGTCAGAAAATAATTTTCTTCTTAAACAAATGATAGTTTATAACGGCCCTTGAATATATTATCATAATTTTTAGAGCTAAGTTTTATACCTGGCGCCGTATATGCCATATATTATAAATATATATCCATAATGAAATTTAAATTAATAAATATGGAAAAATTATTTATGCTAATTAACCAAATTAGCTTGCAGACAAGATGAATGAATACTGTTATAAAAAATTATGTTAATTGAGCGGGGACTTAGACTCATAGAACAATTATTCCTGTGGCATAACTCTTGTATGAGACTAATGTTGACAGATTTTTTAAAAATATCCATAACATAAATTGTTCCGCTGCGTCATTATGTTATTAAATAAATATTATTTTAAATTTAATTATATACCATTGATATTTTTTTCTTTTTTGGTATTACCAGATATGTTAATTGTATCTAAATAATAATAATAATAATAATAATATTAAAAATAATATTTAATTTATTTCAATAGATTATTACGTAATATTCACATTATGACAACTTCTGCGTCTGCGGCTTTTGTAAATGGAAAAGTCAGGGGGCATTTTTTAACATGATATAAAATAACTGAAAATAAATTAATTATAAAGACGATACCTTAATATAAAGGAAATTATCTTTAAAATTTCAACCGGGAGATGCAATATATAGGTGTTGAAAAATTTTTGGCATATCAAAGGTTCCCAAGTTATCCAGTATAATGACAATCTAACAAACCCACAGGAACTTGAAAGGAAAACTCTACTTTCACTTGAAGTCATACAATTCCGTTGAAATATCAATTTCGAATAATTTTTCTTTACAAAGTACTTAAAACTGAAACTGTGGAGTGTTCCAGAGTGATTTTCAAATCTACTGGATTTACTGGACGTAATTATTGGACTAGGTACCTATATTGTATGAAATGTTTTTTAACGTCAACCAGTTTGATATAGTCTTTTTTAACCACTAATTAACATCCCATCATTAAGAAAATTACTAATTAATATTTAATTTTCCTTTATTAAATTTTAAATTAAAGTGTAAACAATATAAAACATCTGTAAAGATAATAATCCAACCGCGAGAAAATTAATTAGAATAACTTCTTGAAACGCCAAAACTAATTTTTATGTCATTATAATTGCGTGGGGCAACGTTCGACATTTCCCTTTGTTCTTGTTTAATTGCATATATTTAAAAATTAGTTTAAAAGTAATTATAAAAGTGTTCTACCACGTGAGAATTTAATTTTGTATTTTTTGTTTAATTCGAAATGTTGCTTTTTTTCCTCAATAATTATATAGAATTATTTAGATGATTCTGAGATTGCACGACAAATTATTTTTTTTATAGAACTTTATAATTATTTAAATAAAACACAGTTATACTCTATATGAAATGCTAATTTAAGTTTGTAATTTTCTTCTTGTTTTTATTTTATATTGAGTCTATTTCTGTTCCTAAGATACGGCCAGTCGACGAGGAATTAACGAGGGAATTAAGTTTACCAATGTTTTATTTAAATATCCAATCTGAAAAAGGGTGCGTCAAGTAGGTACTTTTCAGAAAATTCCACCCTGTATTAATATGAAATTGAGCTAATGTTGGTACATTTTTACGGGGAATGCTGTAGTAAGAATAAAATAGTGCTTACTATATCCTAGTAATATGTATTTTCAATATTTAAACTATATAATAAAATTTTGTACTTCTAGAAAATCACAATCGAGTCATTATTTTGCTAAATACTGGTGTTAAATTAGTTTCTTTCTTGTCCAAATTTTGTATTGATTTTAGTTATAAATCACAATGCATTCAATTTACTTTTTATTGTTTCAAACGGTTAATATTTAGTCTTTTTGTGAGTTACCTATTGAATTAAATATATTTCTTGTTTCATAAAGCGGATGTTTCTGGCACGTACGACAGGCTTCATTTCACATTAAAAATCTGTTTTATAAACAGAATTATAGCGAAATTAGTCATGGATTATGGGATGAATGAACATTCAAATGGTACTATTAATATACCCAAGAACGGTAATTTTTCTAGTTTAAAAGAAATTCGGTTCCATTAATCCATAAACAATATTATAATCAATAAGTTTTTAAGTCTTCGTACCACCTAGGTATATACCCACCTACCTATTATTTTACATAATAAAGTTTTTGTCGATGCTCTTGGGCGATCAAACGTCCACAGTTGTGGTTCTTGAGAATTAAATGCGTTAAGAGGTAATTTAAGACAAAGCAACTAATTAACCATAACAATATCCTTAATCATAAAACAACGCCTATAGTTTAATTTGTTTATGCAAAGGGAATGTTTTTATATATTTTCAGTACTTTCAATAATAGGCATTTTGTAGTTTCAAATTGTAAATGTATAAAGGAATTTCTAAACGTGCAGGGCACAGGATCCTATCCAAGAAACATTTCAAGTAATCTGTAATGACTAGTAGTTTTATAGAGGGTATTTAAATGTAATGGATTTATATAATATTCTAACGTTTTATGGTATTACTAAAGTAGTTGCAAAGTTGTGTAAGTTTTTGACTGTTACTTAAATATTTATAAGATGGTGATGGAAATATTTCAGTTACTATATTATAAAACATAGAGTAATTGCTACTATAGGGTATATAATATAGCTCTATAAAGGTATGGTTACCAATGTTACCATATTATAGAACTATTAGTTCTCTAAGTTTATAGTAGTATTGATTGTTGCAATTATAATAATCAATTTCAGAAAGTAACAAAATGTAACATCTATAACTCAAGAATTTTAGTATAACAGAACTTTAGTTGCTTTTAGGTGACCAATTTGTTAACATTGAACTACTGCAAAAACTAATTAGTTAATAATATTCATACACATAATAAGGTTGTGGCGGTAGATATGGCCCGGACGGTCATATGGCCCAATGCCCTTAAATTTTAAACTAACCGCCTCAAACCCAACTTCTTGACGTTCACAGTTTCTTTCAATACGTTTAAGCGTCCTCTGTAAATAACAAGCCGAACTTCCGGCAATATCGGCAATACCGGCTAGTTTACATTATGGCGTCACAACAGGTGTTCGAATAATAAAGTTTAATGAAAGTGTTTTGGTGAAATCATCGGGAAACATTGAAAAACAAACCTAAATTTTGGAGGATCGACACTCTAAGTTACGTGTTACATAGTGACATATTTATTTTACTTAAAAATTTTGTGAAAGACTTTTTTCTTGTTGCTCATAATGTGCACTACTCAGCTGGTCATATGGCCCATGTATTTATTTCGTCATATTGTTCAAGTACTTTATCTTGATAGAAAATACTTACTTTACATTAGTGGAAAAAATTATTTTGCATTTTTTTAAAGGGCTCAGATTTATGTTAATTCTGTAAGTGCCATATTTTCAGGTGGGTTTGATGATATGGCCCATTGACTTTTTCTACAATTTTAATTTTTATTTTTAAATTTGCAATCTTTTTTATTTTTTTTTGTTGTCAGTCTATTTGTCTATTATGTCTAAGCTCAATTTTCTTAATGAACCGTTCAATTAAAATAAATTTTTCTAGGGCCATAACTCCAACCCTGGTTGGGAATATGGCCCATTGACTGTATTTAAAAAAAAAATTTTTTTGTTTGTTTTACGTTTGATTTTTACAAAGTTTAATTTTTTTCATGAAAGCGAAGGTGTTTGCGCTTAAGTTCCTGTAAGCATTGTTATTTTTTTTAATAAAGTTTTCGAGAAAAAAAATATTTTTTTTAAGTGGGCCATATATGCCGCCACTACGTTTAAAAATATTTCTAAATTTTCTCTAATGCGGCGAAAAAAATTTACAGACATTTTAAATAGTTGTATTAAAATAACTAGTTCGTATAACAAAGCTTAGCGTTATATTACGTTCCTTATAGTTCATTAATGGTTCAAGAGTATGTGAAAAATTAATAAAAAAAAAATGAAGCATTGTGAACGTTAACTTTCCATTGTGTGCAAGATAGAAAACGCAGATGGTTTTATGAAAGAGTGATTTAGTGGTAATCGATCTGTTTCATATCTACTACTTTCTTATTTACTGTTCTGCTACCTTTAAGATGTACAGTTACTAAATGTGTACGTTACCTTTATATAATTCTGCATTTAAGTACTATAAGGAGGTCTAGGAAAGTTCACCGACTTCAATTCATCGACGGAAAGTTCACTACCGCGCAATTCGTCGAAAGGATAATTCACCGATTGAATTGAATTATTAAAAACCAAGAAATTTTGTTAATCACATTAATTTACTTCATGTCATACAATAACGAATACACTTATGTTTTTATATCTACAATACCTAATTAATAATTAATATTATGAGCAACACTTCTCAGAAACTCTAAAACATGATTTCTGTTATAATTTGCAATGACCCTAAAAACTCTTTCAGTGCAATTCCTATATTTTTAACGCTCAGGGGTACTTTGTTGGCCACTCACATACTGTTCTATTTACAATGTTCTGATGCTCTGCTCAAACTAAATTGCTTCCAGATTAAAGGATGTTGAGCAGACATTTCGAATCCGCGCTGCCACCTTTCAATTGAATTATTTGTTTTCAGAAGATGGTCTCTTAATCCTTCGTGACAGTTCCACATTTCTAAGCAGAAACGGGGTATTCGGCGTCCCCTGCGTCCTTGAGGACGTCCAATCCAACAGTTCTCAAAATAATCAATTACGGTTTGTACTACTTCATGCATATTATGATCACAAAGAATTTCAAATGCCTCTACCGCATTTTCTATTGGAACAAAAGCCAACGCATACAACATTCGCATTTTCATGGAAAATTCGACTTCAGATTCGTATCTTCCTCGAAGATCCTTCGCAAAAACATTATGAGAACTGGAAGAAACATACTCGATCCTTGAAAATTCTTGACGATTAACATTGATCATGGCAAGTTCCAAATTGGTCATAAATGTTGATGGAGAGGCATCTGTTTAAATCCGTTTTATTTTGTGTAATAACCTAACATATTTTGTGGCATATTTGGACTCTGTCTTGTTTGGTAGTAGAGCATACAATAACGGAATTGAACTGTTCACCTGAATACTATGGAGTGTGTAGAGTTGGTAAAACAAATGCGGCACTCTTTTAATAGTTCCATCCCCAAACCAATGTTAAAATGAGGCCAATAAACGGAAGATTTGTTGCAGTGAAAAATATTAGTATTCTATCTTCCATCGGTCCGGAATCAAACAGCAGGAACGGCTCACCTTCTTTAGTTACCTTGTATTCCTCTGGAATTACAATTTCTTGTCGTGTCAAAAGCAAAGCTGGTGCTGCTGTTTTCTAATTCTAATATTCGTATCGTTATTTTGATACCGTCGGTTTTCGCAATATGTCCTGCAGCAGCTTGGCTAAGTCCAGCACAAGCATTATTTGTGGTACTTTTTGGCTATTTATTGCACGATCACGTATGACATTCGACATCTTCAAAGCTTCTACTTGAGTTGCACCCCCAATATGGTTGTGAACTCAGTCCATGGCCTCAATGGTATAACCAACTGTTATTACACGAACCGGACACTTAAGCTTCTGATACAAATCACATTTCCAATATGTCTTAGTAGCTTGTTTTTCTTTGAAAAATAAATAAATGACCGTCCACTAAAAGTGTCTTTTCCTTTTCACTCATAACAAACTGAAGGGCCATAATAGGTAATGAATATTCGTACTTTAAATAAACTGACCCCCTTTGAATTTTTAAAGGTATGAAAAGTTAAACTGACTTAAGCCAACTAATTCTAATTAAAATCAGAAATCATAATTATTATAGAATCGGTGGATAATCCTTTCGACGAATTCCGGCACGGTGAACTTTCCAATCTGTGAACTTTCCGTTGATGGATTGCAGTCGGTGAACTTTCTGGATAGTCTATAAAAGGGATTTATATGGGTCATAACAATATTTTCAGTCATAGCTTATATCACTTATATACAGGATATAATATGGTTGTGGTAATACAACGGGTACTTTTATAAAACAAAAAATGTTTAATAAGAAAAAAGGTTACTACGAAGATATGTCTAATAATGAACATTTTTCTAGTTTGTCAGAAAATTGTTTCTTAAGTTCCGGACAAAAAAATGAAATTTTCATGCATTACGACATTGATGTAGACGGATAAAATTACAAATTTCATATTTAAGAGCTAGTTTTATGGAGGTGGTTTTGAAAGGTGAGGGGTACTTAGTTTTTACCCCAAACTTTTTTTGACGTCACTTTCGAAGCAAAAGTTTTATATAAAATTATTTCCCATGCAATGGACTCAAAAATGTATGTTTCAAAATGTTGGTTACATCAGCCATATTGCGTTGAACGGCAATAGCCTGCTGAAAAACCCTAGGGGGAATTTTGAGATTTTGCGACGTTTTTTGTGGATGCCTGTACGAAACTTGATGATTTTCATTCAGTTACATCTTTTTGAAATACTTTTAAATATCTCCCTAAAAATGTTCACACCATTGTATTATGTCGAACACAAAATGAAACAGTTTTATTCACTCAGCATTCATTAACGTGTCTCCTTATTAATTAGATTTTTAATAGGTAGTTATTTTGAAATAATCATAATCAAGAAACTCAGCGATTCTTAAACCTAATCGAACTTACATTCAGTTTAAGGTATATTCTTACTCTTTGACTGACTGTTCCTCATTTCCTATTCTTTTAATGTACAATATCCGTCTTCGCACCTTGTGCCTTGCAGGAACATAGTAAAAATATCCTCATCTGTGTGGTAATTTAGTATTAACTTAATATTGCCCCATAAACGACGGACGTGTCAAATATTACCATTCCATCTATACATTACAAGTTGGTAGGCACCATGGTGTAAGACAATTAGGTGATGAAACGCCTCAATTAGAGTGTCTCCAAACTGTTAACGCAAGAGACGCGAAATCGTAAGACAAAGAGAGAGAGTGGGCGGCCGCGAGGGCCGTGCGGGCTGCGCCCCGCATCGTCCCTAGTTAATTTCCACTTCATTTTACCAGGTCGAAAAATATACCATTCGATGCAGAAAAATATGTAGAACACGATTGTTGAAAAATTATGTGTCTAAATTGTCGGCTACTGTGCAAAAAAAAATAAAAATCATAAATGAAATTGGACGCCGGCACGTTTAACTCGAAACGCTGCTAAAACCGTTCGAGTTATGAAAAAAATTAACATTAACAATTTTATAGAGAACTAAATTTCCTATAAAAAAGTCAGTGACGGCATATGTCTATCTTAAATATTTTAGGCGTGAGCACGGTGTAAGACAATTCTTACACCGTGGGCGAGGGTGGCTGAAACTTGTGCGCTGGAAAACGATAAGTTTAATTTAACAAAAGATCAGCGCGCGAATTTGAGGCGCCCTCACACCAAAACTGGGTGCTTAGAAATAGTAGTAATTTTTGTCTATTGTGGTAAAATTAATATAAAACGTGATATCCAAAAACAATGTCATGGTTGCTTTCGTTTGAACATAAATTTAATTATTCCATGATTTATGATGAAAAAGTAATTAACTTATAATTTAAGTAAATAACTTTCGTATACTCTGAATAGCTATTTACAATGGAATGCGAACCAAATAGATAAAGATAATTATAAATGTTCTTAAAACAATATGTAATTGTTACTTTCAGCTCTCAAATAAGCACAGATTTCTTAAGAAATATTTGTTTTATGAAAAAAACTTAAAATGATTTAAAATAAAGGAATTTTCTCTAAAAACAGTTTGAATATATCGTGGTTTTCTAATAGAAACTGGAATTACATGATAATATTTTGGAATGTGGGTAAGCTTTATATTCTTTATTGTTTTCTATAATTATACAAAATGCAACTCTATCAAAATATTGATTTGGCCGGTCCAAAGCCAAGACTATGTATCGTTGTTTTCCTCCTTCATTGACCATCAAATATTCTTCTTCCACTTTGTTGTTGCAAATTAGGTGTAGGTAAATTTGTAACAGAGTTAAAAAAGTTTAAAAAATTGAAATTGGGTAATCGAGGACTTAGTCGATCTTTTCCAATTAAACGGCCAGGGAAATCGTTTTATAAATAATTTCAAACTTCTATTTTTAAATATGCCGGTGCTCTACCCTGGGGTAGTCGTTTTCAATAAAATCGCAATAATATAAAAAAAAAAATGAAATATAGGTGTAAATGCCGATTAAAACCAGAATTATGTAAAATTTTTAAACAATGTATCATTAAAACAAAGGCGTATAAACTTCTCGTCTCAAAATAGATCGAGGAATCACTTCCTACATTTTCTTAACTTACCTAACGACCATCTTGTATATTTGCATATTCTAAAATAATAAATAATAAATAGGTACACCACATGTAATTACGACCCCCTTTATCCCAGGAGGCTCTAGAAGAGCCTTGTGCGGGAGGGGGCTACACATTTAAAGACTAGGGACACACATCCAATTTCCGTGTATAATGGAAAAATCCCTGTCACAGTATTTTCCATTGCCACGACCGGGAATCGAACCCGGGACTTTTGGGTGAGAGGCAGGTACGCTACCATCTCGACCATCCAGTCATATTCTGATAGTATAGTAGAGCAATAGGTATATCTACAATGAGATAATGTTAGATTCCATATTAAATGATAATCGTAAGGAAAAAATGTGATGTCTAAAAAAGTATTTTTAACAATTGATTGAAAAATAAGATACAAATTTATGTAATTTAATACATACAATTTTTTTTTAGGAAAACTTTAATATAAATATGTAATTTATTCTTTTAGTTTGTGATTTAAAATTTAGTTGTACCCGTATATCGATTTAAGATACCCATCAGTGCAGTGCAGTGATTATAACCACACCATTTACAGCAGTAGCATTGAATAAATTATATTGATTAATATATTAATTATTTATAATGTGTTTTTTAGTTGATAATTTGATTGGTTAATTTTCAGTAACTAATTTTGTTAAAATGACTTTGCAAATCGTGTACTTAAAGACACAATAAAAAAACTTCCTTATGTGATTATATTATGTTTCCTAATAGGTGTATCAAAATATGCATTAACAATCTCGTTAGGTTTCAAATTAAGTGAAAGGTTTTGTATTCAAAAAAGTTAATGCATATTTCTAAACACACATTATAATATATATAAAAACACTAAGTTGATAAATTGAGCTCATACCTACCCAAATTTATATTCTTGTAAACAACACAGGTCCGTGTTAAATTGGCACAAGAATAATTTTTTCATGGGCTATTGTAAAATCTTGGTTTCAGAATAGAAAAAAGTTAAAGTCATGCTAATGCTATTAGCTCCCTTATTGCTATATAATGCCTTGTAACATGGTTACATTGTTTACAGACAATAAGAAATGTTTGGGGGAATTGTGTATGCTTTTGTTGGCAACAAAAGATCGAGGTTGCTGTTGATTTGTTGTTTAATATAATCATTGTTGTCTGGCAATAGTGTATAATATAATCAGTATAAAGACAGCCCAGGTAATAATCTAATTATTGAGATTAAAAGAACTGAGTTTACAGTGGCGGACTAACAGGTTGAGTTAGATTATTAAGTACATCTCTTAAGACAATAATTTTTATTAGGTAAGGTCAAGTAGTCAGTCAAAAATAAATAATGTAGATGTATGTGTACCTATATATTTTTTTATTAGGATAAACAAAGAAAACAAGAATAAGAAATAAATAACAGATTTATTAGGCTTTAAACCAGTTTCATGATTCGAGCCCCCCCACCCCCTTAATCCGCCACTGTAAGTTTTGTGGAAATATTGGGGTACGTTTTATCTACCACCTTTGTACTTTGTATATGAATCTATGAAACACTACATTTTCTATCACTTCTTTGTGGAAGTCTTGGAATATTTTTTGTTTACTTGACATTTCCAACAATACAATTTCTATCTATAATACAAATTATTGATTATCGTAATTAAAGACAAAAACGGTCCCAAAAATATATCGATATTTTCAATATTCTAAAATACACTGACCAGAATTTGAACTGAGCCACCCTAAATATAGAACCAAATTTGCAAAGCTGTAACTTTTTTATTTATTTATGCATTTCAGATATTTGTCAACTGTTTTAATCATAAACTCTTTAGTTTTAAACAACAGTTTGACAATATTTAAATTTGCTTCATACGTACGGAAGCGTAGAAGGGCCATATAGATTTTTATTTTTTTTATACCGTGAATTACGACTTATATCTCGTAATTACGACTTATATCTCGTAATTACGTCTTATAACTCGTAATTCCGACTTATATTTCTTTTTCGCGTTGCGTTCACCCCCTATTGGCCAAAAACCACCCCTATTGCGGGTTCCCCACTTCACTGCCTTCTGGTTGATAAAAGAAATTCCTACCCCGTTTTCGCAGATGACCAACACCGTGGTACTATCCCTCATCCCTACCGTGACCTCGAAACTACCCTCTAAAGGGGTTGAAATGGGATATTCAACGGAAGTCGGTCAAATAACAGCGCTCCCCCGTTCTCGAAATGCCCAGCACGATGATCGGCCTCACCACCCTCCCGGACCTATTTCAACCCCCCAAAATCGACAAAAACACCCTCCACAGGGGTAGAAATGGCACATACTCGCGAACTCGGGCAAACACATGTGTTCCCTCGTCTTCGATGATCCCCAGCACAATGATCGCCCTCTCCACCATCTCGGACTCTTTTTAACTCCCCAAAATCGATGACCTCTACAGGGGTGGAAATGTTATTTCGACCAGATGAGAAAAAAATTTGGTAAAAATTTAAACTTGGCATGTTCGAGAGGTTTTTTACATCTATTTGGGACTTTTGGGACGGCGGCCAACTAGCCGTGAACTTTTAGGGCTGGATATCGCGAGAATAACGCGTGTCTAGGCATGGGAAACAGAATGCGCATGTCCGAGAGCGTTTTAGGAAACCGGAAAACCCCGGAAAAGTCCGGCGGAAAATTGAAGTTTGCTAAGCCTTTTTTCATGTCGTGTCAATTTCAAATCACGAGCCAGGGAGAAAAATTTTTTCTGCAAAAGGAGTGTTGTTTTAAAGGAGACATCGTTTAGTTAAAAGAATTACCCCCATCCCCTCGCCCCTAGCAAGGGGAGGGGGAGTTCGCGGCTAGTTGGACGCCCGTTAAACTGATCCCCTGATCCATTGCGCAGCACAAGGTGACTAGCAGTGACTCGAGATGACGCGAGTGACTCGAAACGACTCGGACCGAGTCGCTCCAAGGTTTTTTCGAATTCACTGAGTCATCTGTAGTCACTCTGAGTCGCTTCTGGACACTTCAAATCGGTTCATTTTTATGTATAAAAAAATAATAATTTCATTTTAATTGTATTTGTATCCCATTAGGCACAAAATATCCTATGGATATCCATTTTTTGTCCACTTTTAATCCGAAGGTCCATGGACCTCTTTGGACATCCATTGAACGTCCATAAGCTAGATAAAAAATACATCTATTATCTGGACATCCATTAGATATATCTTTTTGTTATTTAAATAAATATCCAACTTAAGTATATCCATAAGACAGTTTTCTCGATAGTTTTACTGGATAGTCGGATTAGGGACATCCATAAAATGTACTTTTCTAGAACTTAAATGAATACCCTTATAATACACATCCATCAGATATATTTATATTTGTTATTTAAACTGATATCCGACTTAAGTATATCTAAGACAGTGTTTTCTGTAGAGTCACTGGACATCTTAGTCGACTTTCATAAAATACTTTTTTCTTATTAAAATTGTGAATATCCTTAAAATGTAGGTACTTACGTCCATAAGAGAAACTGTTTTCTTATTTAATTCCACTAAATGTATGCAAGAAACATATCCAGTGGATATCCACGGACAGACTTGATCATACACGCGGTAAATGTCCATATGAAGACATCATTGGATGTGCTTGAAAAGTTGTCGAATTGATGTTCGTATCAAGATATCCACTGAATGTACACTATAGACATATCTAGTGAATGTCCATGAACACATTTGTACATCCAATTGATAAACCGAGATATGTGGCGAGCATCAGTAGATGGAGCTACTTGCAATTCGCAGACTTAGTTCTGTTCCACTTTGATGAGAACTGAGAACTTCGCTTTGATATTTATTTAAAAATATGGTTGTTTGTTGTTTCTGAGAAATATTCACTTGTTTCTAGGCAGCGGCACTTCACGTCGTATATATTTTGAGGTTAGCTATTAGCTATGTCAAGATGGGAACTTTCGCATTCTGTATGTATATGTTCGATAAATACGAGGCAGTAGACTGAAAATGAAAAAAACATGGTAACATATATCACCCTGTATGGGATGCGGATGAAGCAAATTTAAATATTTTCAAACTAATACCTAAGGAGATTAGGATTAAAATAATTGAAAGATTTCTGCAATCCACAAATAAATGAAAAAGTTACAGCTTTTTAAATTTGGTCTATATTTAGGGTGGCTCAGCTCAAAATCGGGTCAGTATATTTATTTATAATAATAATAATATAAAATCTAACGTGAAAAATAGGGAATATTTTTGTTATAATAAGAATCAGAGACATCTGATATTTAACATTCTGCCTTTTGCAAGAGCTAGGCCATTAATAATTACCAAAAACATTAATGACTTCGATGTGGTCGTCTACTTCATGAACTTATAAAAATAATATTGTGACAGTCAGCTAAGATGATAGATGACAGACTACCAGTTAAAATCTTTGCTCCACCCAATACATTTCTTGCATAACAGTTCGATTGATTTATCATTATTGATAAATCTAATATGGCGCAAAAAATTGCCTCATCATCGACTAACATGGAAGTATCCTCAATTAACTCTTATGAAAATAGCACTAAGGCTGAATAAAACATAGATTAGCATAATAGAATGTATAAATCGTAATTTTTTTAGTGTAATCTTTGGATTAACTGGTGCCGTAAAATATATAGCATGTATACTTGATTGAAATACATGATAGCCATATTACCAACAATTTACGTTGTATAATAAATTGTATATATTATCAACATAACATAATTTATCTGGTACCTATTTAGACAGTTTTATTCTAAATGTGCATTCTAGGAAGTTATAATTTTGTAATTGATATGTTTATCATAGTGCAGTAGATGAAGGATAAGGTAATTAGGTATAAGGATTTGCGTATCAGTAAATTAAATACCCATTATCATTTGTACTAAAATTGCGTACTATGTTAACAAATCGCAGAGTCTTCCATAAGCGGTACAATAATTATTATTTTGCCGCTCTTAGGGCTGCAGTAAAGAGTTTTCTTAATGCTAATGCTATTAACTAACGGCAAATAAAGTTTTTTAAAATTTTACTGAAAGAAATAGTAATGTAGAATAATAATGAAAACTAAAATATTATAATAATAAAAACAAGCACTTAATATTAGATATATCTGAAGCTGCAGAGAAGTGCAGGTAATATGGACCACCCTCTTATTTATTTACTATATCTTGGGGACCGTTAGGGAAAATTAAAAACATTTACCTGTAATGGAAAGTCTGAGTGTCCGGCATAATGAAAATCTTATATTAAATCTAGTTTCTGCATAAGTTTACTATTGAAAATAATATAAAAATCTCTTTTTAGGCAATCAAGAAGCATTTTGTAATAACAATCCTGTTAACAAAATTCTCTTAAAGAATATTCGAGATGATTCTAATTTGCTCGATAAAATTAATGACGTCATTGAGGATAAACTAGAAATCAAGTTAAAAGTTATTTTAATTTAAATCGTAATATAGTTTATTTGTAAGATTTGCAGATGTAGATGTTACTTTTATAATCAGCGAACTCCACATGAAAGACATATAACTCATTGTTCACCGAGGTAATCTTCAAAAATTCTTCGGAACAAAAGAAACATTCACTTCTTCAGATCCGGTACAAAGTTTCACCTAGTAGACCTAGTAGTAGAAATACCACTCATGATCAAGAAGAAATGCTAATATTTAACTCAAAATTCTCACCAGAATTTTCTTCAGGTCACTATTTATGAATTTCAAGGAGTTCTTTTGGTGTATTAACTATTTTGAGTTTCATGTTGAATTTTGTAAGGGAAAGTGTTAATAATTTTCACAGTGGATATTTTTTGACCCTTTGTTAAGGATTTGGTTGACTATATCATCATTATCATCATCATCGCTGGAATCTCAAGACAACTATTCTGGACGATGTACTTAGAGACTGGGCATGGTTTCATCCTCCATATTGGAAATATTTGTTTTCGACTGGGCTTACATTTTCTTAAGTAGCTGTCGTCTGCCGTTTACGGTACAGAAAAATCTTTTGAACTCAATAGCCTATACATTTTTCTCCACCAGCCCTAATTTTAGAACGCATTCCATCTCTGGTCCATTTTCTTCGACTGCATCTTTGTTAATAAATTTTTTGGAACACTTATTGACAGCAATACTAATATTAACTATATTATATATGCAATACATACATTGAACATTCATTTGAGTTCAGTAATGATTTCAATCAAAATGAACAAGAACGGTGACGCAAAAATTGTCGATAATAAATTTGAGCTTGAATGGTTTCAGGGATACAATTTATTAATCAAAACCAATTTTTATAAAATATTGTCATAGGTAATTGGCTTAATTTTCAGACAAGCTACAAAATTTTTTGTAAAAATAGTTCTAGGGAAAATTTTTATAATTAAACACACACCAACACAGAGTTCACAGAAATTAGACATCCTCCAAATCCAAAACCAAAGCTGCCCGGAAGGAAATTACACATTACACAATTCGATAAATGTCGTTATTCTTATGACATTATTTGTACACTTTACATGATACTATAAAGACATATATAAAGCATTGCAAGCCGTTTATCGCAGGTCGCAGATATTCTCCTGAATTCCTTTGAAATAAAAAAGACATTATATTTCTTCTCATTTGGTTTCACTTAGTGGCAAAGACATCACTGAAGATCGAGAAGAAACTCTAATACTCGAATTAAATTTCCCTCCAAAATTTTCAGGAGGAACTCGCATGTGATTCTCAAGGTGTCTCCTTGGTGTGTTGATTATTTTAGAATTTCCAGTTGAATTTAGTACGGTGAACTTGTTTTCACTTTCGCAGTGGATGTCTCTTGGCTCCTTGTTAATGATTTGAATTTCAGAGTGAGAATAGAAGTAATTTTGAAACGGTCCACAAAATCCTATTTATTTTCTTGTTTAACTATATCACCCATCATTGCTGAAATGGATGGCCGAAAGACTGGATACTAGAGATATTCGTTATCGGCTCGGTATAAATTTTTCCCATCGGCTAAGGCGCGTCACATCGTTTTCGGCACAGAAATATTTTTAATGTTTCTCAATAGCCCCAATCACTTAATATCCGTCCCGTTTTTTCGTTATGCATTTCCGTTAATCTTTATTTTTAAACACCGATTAACAACAAAGCTAATATAGGTATAGTTCAATGAAAATGGAGATAAGCGGTAATGCAAATAGTATTCGGGGAACAATATAAATTAATTTCATAAAATATTAATGGCACTATAGTAATGTAAAATGTCACAATTTTTAGATATAAACATAGCTCTATTGCAAATTTTTCCTGTAATTTGGATTCGGAAATTCAACAGAGTTAAATTAAATCTGAGAGTGAATAAAAGACTATTTCGATTTAAATCATAAAACGTTTATTTACAGGAATAACAAATACAGATCATAAAAGACACATAACGCATTGCACCCACTGTTCTCTGCGGGCATTCTCCCAAAATTCAACGGAACATGAGACATTCCACTCTTCAGACCGGGGTAAAGTTTCATTCATGATACAGAAGAAACGCTAATATAGAATTTTCTGTAGGAGTTCTCAGGCCAGTTATATCAAGGACTAAGGTGCCTTTTTGGTGTGTTGACAGTTTTAGAATTTTCAAGTTGAAATCTGTAGGGTTACAATTCTTGCACTGAATTTTTTTTGGGGGAATTGTTAGGTGGTTTGTATTTTAGAGTAATTTGGAAATGGTCCACAGGATACCTATTGACTTCGTTGTTGACCACATCATTATCATCATCGCTGAAATCTGATTACTAAACGATTAGAGACAGTGTACCAGATATTGGGAATTGTTTCATCCTGGATACTAGAGATATTCGTTATCAATTGGATCTAAGTTTTTGTTATGGATACAAACAAAGCAGCGTAATACCATTTTCGATACAGAAAACATTTTTGATGTTTCTGAATATCTTGACTAGTTGCAATTTCAGAAATTATTATCATATTGATAGTCCTTATGCAATACTAAAACAACAAAGAACGTGTTTATACAAACCATGATGATGAAACTAAAGATGACAATAAATACAAGTTTCTTTACCATATCCTTATATGCAATATTGTTTAAATACAAATCTACATGTAGAAACACATTAGACTAAACTTCAATTTTTGTCTAAAATTAGTTAGATTAGGTCAATAAATAAATAAATTACCAAATGATGTTTCTATCTATTTTTACTGGTTCATCTTTTAATTTGAGTGTAGATCTGTAGATTTTGATAAATTTTCTTGAAGAATATGCCTAAGTGGAGCAACATGTTATTTCGATGAATCAGTAGAAGTAATTGTTAAAAAAAGATTTATCATGTCATAATTAAAGTGAAACATTATTTTTAGTGGTAATGTTATGTTAATACACGAGAAGAAATTTAATGAATTATATTATTGGTCTAGACTAGCAGTTTTAGAATGAGTTAGCTATGTGCATCAAACCAAAATCATGCTAACTTGATGTATAGACACCACCATTCAATGTTAAAATCAAAGCAATTAATGATTGAGGATAAACTATGTAGGTATGTACATCGTTAATACCAATTTCGTTCTATTGTGTACACGTTGGATCACATAATAAATATATGAGTATACACTATACATAATTGTAAAATGATGATAATAAATGTCTGATGGTGTTTTGTCATTTTCATTATTTGTTGTAGGCCGCACAGTAGTAACCAGAACCTAAACGAGCATTTTTCGTGCTGGAAGTTTCGAGATAAGATCAGCGGCTAGTCTTCATCTGCTACAAAAAACGATCGGCGTGTTACAACACAGCGTAATAGCCTTAGTATTAACATCATTAGGGACTATTGTCAGAAATAAAATTATATTATTGATATTGCGTAATATACTCATATACATCACAATTAACAATCTTTCTGTGGCTGGATAACGACTCTTGATTAAGGTCTTATTAAAGGATAATGTAATATAAATAAGTGAGTTTTTACACGTTGATTGTTATGGAATGAAATATATACCGGACTAATGTAACAATTTTTGTATGAATATACTATGAATATTGGATTATGAAAACCCAAACATCAGGATGTGGTCATGGGATAGATAATTAAAATTGCAATAACAGTTAATTCAATATCTATTTATTAGTTTTAATGGGCTATCAGTTTCGTGAACAATCAGTTCGATTCACATCCTAAGGTAATTAAATCACAACAGCTTAGCGAAGTGATTTAATTCTGTTTAGCGTCGTATTTTAATTCCTTGTTGCCTGATGTGCGAATTAAACTGAATTCTAAGGCTTTGATGGAGCTGATGAATTCTAGAAGAGTTTCCGGGTACTCTTTTGCGCTGTATATATTGAATTCTTGACCCATCTGAACAGAATCCGGAAGCTCTTGAGCAAATCAAACTAATTGTTCAAGAAACCAGTAGCTAGTTAAAAAGAATTGCTATGATAGACTTAAATTGGATTGACTTCCCAAAATTAATGGACACCATCAGTTTCACTTTGACCATACAAGAAGGAAAAATCCAAAAATTTAGAAAATCATACAGTTTAGAACCGAGTTTAAATACTTTTAGGTAAAGAATTAACACCACTTCTTATAAATATAATACAAAATATTACATATTTAATTTGACCTAAAGTTTTTTCAGCTCCTACTTGATGACCAAACTATTTTTGTATTTTGTAGGTATTTTCAACAAAATTTTTCAGCAGTCTAAGCTGTAGCGTGTAAAATTTAATGAAACCTCATTTTCAAAAACTTGATTTTAAGAATTTGTCTCATTTCAGTAGTAAGTTAAAACGGGACGGGCAGCCATATATGACAGAAAAGTAAAATACGGTGACAGTTCCTTATGGCAACTCGTTCTTGAAGGAGTCAATGGCAGAGTTAACATCATTTTTAATAATCAATTATCACAACAGATTTTTTGAGGTACATTTGGATAAATTATTATTTTGCACACTGAATTTAAATACGTACCTATATCAAGGCCAAGTTTTAGAAGTTGAGTTTTTGAAAAGATCAAGGTGTTAACCTTTTTGCAAAAAGAATTGGCAATGGCAGTGGTTTGTGTCGCCCTTGGTGGTCAAGTGATGCAACTTTCATTAAATAATCTCCATGGAGTATCAATAACAAAAGATCAAATTACCAATAAACATTATGGTGTTATTTTAAAGAAGTAGGTGAAATTGTAAGAGATCACCAATCACTCGTAAATTTTCAATTTTATCATATTTTGGTACAGATTTTTTTATTTCCAATTTATTTAAAACCAGGTTGAATATACATATAAAGTGTTCTCGAAAGAGCGACTATATTTAACATGTAATTATTCATTCTCAAATATGTTAGTTGAGTAGAAAATACTCAAATATTCTTATGGAGAACAGGATAGGTCCTAAAATTTGAAATATATAACTATTTCAAATGCGAATATATTATATTTCCTATGTTGAAACTTTTATTTTCTATTATGGACTCAAGCGTTTGCTTGAGTCCATCGTTGGATTTAATATGATATACCATCCTGCATTAAATCAAAAATACCACTTAACAAGCAGTAGATTTTAAAGCGATTTAACCTAGCTTTTTTTACATCCTATTGAACAATATTTCTTAATATTTTCGTGAAAATGCATAATTCTAAAGATTTATGCTCACACTTCACAACTTTCTAGTAATTTCTGATCTAGAGTGTACCTGGTATCCTATTTGGAGTTCAGCTCGTAGTTCGTCAGCTTTTTCGTAAACAAAACCATCTGTGTATTAATTACTTCATTGACCGATTCGTACGTTTGGACATTAGTTTATTCTCCGATTGTACCTACAGCGATTGCTCCTAGAAGTTTATGCGGAACGGCTTATCTCTAATCATGTCAGTCACTACATGTTTCACTAGTAGGTAGTTAATTTTTTATTGTCTTGAACATGCACATTCAATAAAAAATAACACCATCACCTACATCATTAGCTAAAATGAATTGTGTATATACTGGTTAAATAAAATAATAAATAATTTCACGGTAGACATGTTGTTTAAGTGATGCAACTTCGATTATTGCCGGTAATAGAAGAGAGCTTCCCATTGTTGCTGTGGCGCCCAGAAATTCGATTCCATCGGGTTCATTTGATCAGGCATTTCCATCTGTGATTTGAAATACCAGCGGGAGTTCCGTGGTACCAAGTCCACTGGCCCGCTACCGTTCGTCTCAACCCATCTAACTACAACTATTAGTACCTGTTTACAGAAGATAATAACTGATAGGTTATTTATTTTCAAATCTCATTATGCGTGAAATTAAATTTAAACTGTTTTAGAAAGTAATTATCTTGTTTTAAAAAGAGCTTGTAAGGACTCCAGGATAGATTTATCTTCGTAACGGGCACTCATGATCAAAAAAATTATTAGTAGATGTATTTACATAATTTTTCACTTATTATTTTTGATAAATTGAAATTGATATAGATGATAGTGCTGATACCGCATATCTTCAGTTAATAAGATGATGTCTAGCGCAAACATATACCTAAGTAATAGGCGTAGGATTTCATCAATTTTTTTAGTTAGGAAAATTTATTGAAACGAATTTTTACTTTGAGCTTGTATAACAACTTAGAAAATAGATCTAGAGGAAACGCAGAATATTATTTTTCCTATAGTTAATTGAATATATTTTACCATATTGATTTTCATGAAGTTAGTTACATCTGTCTGAGTAACAAATTTTAATACTTAATCCGATAATCAATCTATGTAATTTGCTTCCTTTCCTGTCGATTTTACCAGGGTTACTTACTAGTCAATAAGGACTAACAAAGGGAAAACCGCTCTAGGGCAATTAGGGTTTTTCAGATTCTTTCAATCTTAAATTTACAATATACAGGGTGCGCCACTAAAAACACCCCAGACTCGTAATTTATTTTTTAAGCGAAGACTATGTTGGGCACATCAAATCGTAGATATTTTTAAGGATTTTAAACATGTGCACAGAGTCATTTTAATTTTTTTTTTTTGAAAAATCGTTACAATAGGAAACTTAATTTCCTTTGTCTCACCCTGTACAGGGTGTCAATTCTAATTTTGCCCCCCCTTCTATTTCCTTATTTGTGAAGATATTTTAAAATTTTAAAATGTAGCCTTATCAGACATTTTCCGAATTTTTCAAATATAATATTCAAAATTACCTAGCGCCAATACATACAGGGTGGTGAAAAAAAAAGTTGATTTTTTTAAATGGAATACCCTGTATATTTCTTGACAGGTTGTAGTACTCTTTGAGCTGATTTAAAAAATGTATAACTCCCTTGGGTTTAGATCAAAATCGGTCGAGATATTCCAGGATAAACATGAGAAATATTTGTTTTCACACTTTCGAGGTGGCTTGGCATTCTTACTTAATTGTTGACTTTTAGCTGTCAAAATAATGTTCCTTAGCAATAAATATCAAATACTTAAAGATCACTCTAAGGTCAAACACGTATTTTATTAACAAAGAAAAGATTTTTAAGAGAATATAAAAATAACAATTAACAGAAAAATAAACTTCACATAATTTAACAAAATACAAAACAAAAACCACCATGATTTACTCGAAATTTATTATACACATTTTTGAAAGTATGTTTTGCAGGGACCCGAAGCCTGGAGAGTCATCTTACAAATTCCCTATATGCTGCAGCTTGATTTTTATTACACAAAAGATAAATTCGACCATTGCACATCTTTCTTCTACAGAATATTCCATTTTGCCAGTTAATTATATACAAGTTAAATACAACAAAACATTATACATATACATAATATGAACAATGTAAAAATTACATTCACAATAACATCCACAGTCAATTATTTTGACAGCTAAAATTCAACAATTAAGTCAGAATGCCAAGCCACCTCGAAAGTGTGAAAACAAATATTTCTCATGTTTATCCTTGAATATCTCGACCGATTTTGATCTAAACTCAAGGGAGTTATACATTTTTGAAATCAGCTCAAAGAGTACTACAAACCTGTCGAGAAATATACAGGGTATTCCATTTAAAAAAATCAACTCTTTTTTCACCACCCTGTATTGGCGCTAGGTAATTTTGAATATTATATTTGAAAAATTCGGAAAATGTCTGATAAGGCTACATTTTAAAATTTTAAAATATCTTCACAAATAAGTAAATAGAAGGGGGGCAAAATTAGAGTTGACACCCTGTACATTATCTGTGTTAATGTTTTCTTATGAAGGTTTTAGTTAGCTTCAATTTATGTTATTACGTCATGTTCGAAATTTGTTTTGATTTTAAAGAAAAAATAAAAAACACTTCGATTCCAAACAAATTCTTTTAAAATAAATTTGATAAGATTGTAAATAATAAAATAATGATATTTATTTGTAAAAGACATATCATAAACAATATTTAAAATAACAAAACAGCAACAAAAAACAAAAGGAATAAATATTTTTAAGAACAAGCTTTTATTAAAATGCACTAAATAGGGAAAAAATGGTCCTTACTTAAAAAATAAAGGAGTTACGAGCCTGGGGAGTTTTACGTAGCGCACCCTGTATAGCAGGCCCTTCTTATCATATGATTTTTTTTTGACAAATGGATAGGTATTATTCATAAAATTTAAGAAATATGGAAACTACGTTTTATTTAAGTTATATACAAGGTGTCTCAGAAATCAGTTCACAAATACCACATATTCCCGGCCGATGTCAAAATAAATCGATTGGACCAAACTTACTTCTGTACCAAAATGCAAAATAAAAGAGTGCTGCAGATCCCTAAAAATGGCCCACCAAAGATGGTTTTTATTTATTATCTCCGAAACTATTCAAGTTAAAGTGTTGAAATTTAGCACAACCACTACACTTTTTAAGCCTAACAAAATGAGGTGAACATCATCTCAAAATTTTTACCAAGCTACAGGGGTAGGGGATAAAAATGACCACAGCTTTTTTATTTCTAATTTTTTTTGAGTTTTGACATCAAACTGTGATTTATCAGAGTTTTTCCCAAAAGAAATCTTCTCCTTTATAACTTCGATCGGAGGCGCCGTTTTTAAGTAAAATTGATTTTAAAACTTTAGCATCTACATGTCCAGTACCTACTTAATTTTCCCATTAAAGTCGGCCAAGCAATGAGTATAATTTTGCAATAGCATTAGGAATAATCTGCCTTGACATTTAATAATCTAGATAGTAATCTAATAATATTAATAAATAAAAACCATCTCTGGGAGGGGAGGCACTTTTAGTGGTCTGCAGCTCTCTTAGGAAGCATTTTGGTACAGAAGTAAGTTTGATTCAATCGATTTATTTTTACGTTGGGTATATGTGGTGTCTTTTTATGCACTTATTTCTAAGACATCCTGTATACCTACTGTTTAATTAGATACAAGTAAAATGATTTGCTTAACCCCCTGGACCACGTGTATGTTAAATAGAAATAAGTGAAGATAAGATAATCATGGAGTAGTAGATAGATTTTTTTTGACATTTCGACAATTGTCGATACAGCCAGATTAGTGGATAGATATTTTATAAATTTACAACAAACATATAAAAAAAATCAGTGACAAATTTTTTAAAGGTGTTTTCATCTCTTGATTATTTCTACATTAAATATACCGTGAGTTCATAAGGTATGGAACTAATTCTAAAAGAATAGTGGTACATATTTCAAAAAAATCTTGAGAAATGCCAAGTTTTGTTTTAAAATGCGTAGATTTGGATACTCAACTTGCTAAGGTGAATCACGTAGAAAGTAGAACGTTGCTGGTATTTTTAAACGGGATACTTTTATTATTTTTATTATTATTTTCTAATATTTCGGTTAAAGCATATCTTTTAGTGGATAGGTATATTTACCGTTACTGAGTTATTGAATAAGGACATCTAACTTGCTTTAAATTATTGCTCACTCATCTTCTAACGTCATTGGCAAGTCAGTGACGTCATCCGTGGTTGATTAGTGACGTTATCCGTATCCGTGTATTTTTTAAATAGGAATCAATATTATAGGTGGATTTTGTGGGTTTTGTATATCTCACAATGCTTTTTATGGCTACATAATTTTTTAAATTTAATTAATGAGAGAAATCGATTTAAAAGCAATTATTTTATTTCATCAAATTTAAAACAATAAAATTGTTACAATAAATATTGAGTTGCATTGCATAAAAGAACATAAGTTCGAAAATCGAAAATTTTTGCAAATCGTATCTTTCTTATATTCACGGTATGAGTTTTTAAAACATTTTTAATGCATTTTTAGTTTTAGGGAAGTTATAACTTTTAATAAGAATATATTTCTTTGATAAATGGGCAATTAGACACAAAAATTAGTAGTATTGTATGTTTACTGAATAAAGGTTGACAATTACCCCGACTTGTAAATATTCTGATTGATCGTTTTTGCTAAATTTTTAAAGTTTTTAGACTACCTACTGCTAGAAGCTACCTATAGGTATAGGGTACCTAACTTTTAACCAGAATATATATTTTTGATGAATGAGAAATTTGACACAGAAATTAATATTGTTATATGTTTACTGAAGAAAGGTTCATAATGACCCCAAAGACTACACTTGTAAATATTCTGATTAATTGTTTTTGCAAAATTTTTTAAGTATCGGTAAAATTTCTTTAGAGTATTATTTCTTAATTATTGACGTACTTAGTAGAAAAATCTAGTTAGAAATCAGTTCAATATGACCGTTTCATTTATATTATCTGTAATAGGATAACTCCGAGAAACTTAATAACGTAGGTAGGTATATAGGGTAGGTAGTATAACGGATAATAATTGTGTTCTCAAATTGTTACTCATATGTTTATTAAAATTGTATATATTTGACTTTGTTTGGAAAAAATAGAGAAACAGAAGCTTGATAAAAATATTAAATACTTAGGAGATGACCCAATACACAACCCTGCGGAACGCCGTGTTTCATAGCCCTAAGCCCACGTGTCATTCTCATTGTTTACACATTGCTAATGAGAATACATATAAACCCTTTCTAATCCTTCTAATTCCTCCACAGTATCTCTCACAACCTTGCAGAATGCAGATTGCATTTACTGTGGAGCATAATTAAATTGGTGCTTATTTGACATATTTCTAAATTATTGGCAAAATTTGTAAATAATAAAATAAAATTCCAGAAATATTTTATAAAAACTCTTAATATTTCTTAATGTTTGAGATTACTTAATCAATTAATTTCTCCCATGACTTTGAAAAAAGAAACTTCGGTTCGGCGGCTCCGTTTTAATTTTTTTTCATAAAGTTCAATTCTAATTTTTTTCCTGCATAATTTCTTCACCTAACCTTGATAGTCATGCAGTACGGTTTTGGATCTATATGCTTCAATAACTAACCCAAATTTCAACAACTGTCATTATTTCCAAAACAATTTCAAAATATTTTCATAAGCCATATTTTAGAATTATTTCATCTTGCCAAATACTGCATGATATTAATTATTAATTTGGACGATAATTCAGGACCATTTCTGAATCTCCCAAAAATAGATTCTGACAGTTGGACAAATTAATGCACATTTATTTACATAGTAATATTATAGGTACTGCATTATGGAGAAATATATATACATATGACTGAGATAAATGAACTTATACATATTACATCCTTGATAACGTTTTATTACCATAATCATAATCAACTTATCGTGTATTAAGGCGGGTTTAAATATTAAATTTGGAATGCATTTTTAACTGGTGGGTATTTTAATGCATCAGTATATAGATAAAATAACCTATACTCACATAACAATGACATAAAAGTCCAAAGTAACATAAATTTAGGTAATATGAACACAATCAACGAGAGCAGCTGTAAAAAACATAACCATAAAAATTCCAAATGCTCAATAATTTTGAAGCAATTAGAGAATGTTTACAAATAATTAGCTACCATAATAGTATTTTCATAATCAACCGTTTCCATTATTTTAATCAACATATTTGTTTACGCCTCTTTTCAACCATTGGTTTGGAAGCCCAAGTAAGTAAAGCCCTCTCTACTGCATTGGTCGCTGCTGATTAAAACTCAGGTGGCGCGATCGAGAAACGAAACACAGAAACCAGTTGCTTTCAGGTAGTGGGTATAGACGTTGCTCTATCGTGTGTTGGCAATATTGTTTTTTAAGTTTTTTTGTTTTGGTTTTGTTTTAAACTACGGCCCTGGGTGAGTGGTTTTAAATTTTTAGTGGTTTTGGTGATAAGTGTCGTGCGAATTTTTGGTTTCATAAAGCTGGCAGTTGGTCACACACGAGTAATTATATATGCATATAGTAGTTAACCGTTCTAACAATAGGTTAGGAGGTTTTCCAAACGACCAGTTTTCTTACTGAAATAATCTTTTATATTTATTACTTCTGTCAGTTATGTTACTAATTTCTGTAATTGAAAATAACATGTGGGTACCTATGATAGATAATTCAAGCTGACGGTTGCTTTTTTTTAAACGAGGTTAATTAGTCTCAATAATTTTAAGGGAACATTTTTATGAACTAAGTACTTAGTTCGTAATATCAAATGAACAACATAACGATACGAGAGATATGCTTTCCAGCTTTTCATTTTGTTTTCTGAGGTTACAAGATTTTTAGTTAGTTTGTTTTAAATTTAATAGTGATCCCAGAAATGGAATTCCTGTATATGCCTGAATTAAAATCATGTTAAATTACCCACACCTTTGTCTGGTATTTAGGTAAGCAAAAGTAGCATTTAAAAATATTCACGACATTTCAGTGTAAACAAGCACATGAAGTCCATTTTTGAGTATCTTAAGTACCTATAGCCAGTTATGTATTATCATACTGAATTTGTAAAACTTCATCCGAGGTAGATACCGTCGGCAAAATCAAGTGAATGACAAAGCTAATGAATGAAAATGAAGGGTATTTCTTGATGATTTTAGTCTATTAACGAGAAAAATTCAGTCGGTTCTTTTTTTTCACTAAATTAATTGAAACAATAAATAGTCCTTTGGTTTTAAGGCTTTCAAGGAGCTAATGGTTTCTAGAAGAGTTCTTGAGTTTTCTTTCACCTTGAAAATTTTGAAATCCAGACGTTTCACTCTCTTATATTCTTTATTCTTCGCTTTAGAAGTCACGGCAAGATGGCCAAAAACATCAAGAATACAAAATATTCAATGCGGAAGAGAAGCTGAAATATACCTGCATGTCCTGCATACAGATCTCAACTAGTTTCAGCACATTGTTCACTAACATTAATGTCACATGAAGTTTTACAAACCATACCCAGTTCTAACCATATCGTTTAATTTATCAATTAACAAGTGCAAAATATGACAGACTGTTCAGATTTTATTTTACGTCTTCTTATTTTACTTTAATTTCTTGAATATAAATCACTTCATATACAATTTAAATTTTTTATTTCCAAACGTCAATTTTATAAAATACACAAGAAGTTGTTGCTAACGTAAACTAAAACATTATTTCATTTATTTTACACACTAGATATCACAACAAGTATAATTCTGCAATTATTTATAAAACAATTTTTCGAACATCTTCTCCTAATTGCAAAATTATGCTTTAAGTTTTATAAAATAATATAAAAACATATTAAACATATTTAACTTTTAATCATTTACATTTTTAAACATAATTTCACTTTTAAACTTTTCAAATTTAATATTACACAAAGGTTTAGTAAAAATATCTGCTAATTGACAATCAGTTTGACAATAGTTTACTTTTAACAAACCTTCGTTAACTTTTTCATTTATAAAATGATATCTAACGTCAATGTGCTTGCTTCTTTTTCCAAATTGTCCATTCTTGATTAGTTTAATCGCACTTTGATTGTCCACTCTCAATTCTACACTTACTGTGTCATCAATTAATTCCTCTATCACCGATTTTACATAGACCCACGTGTTATTCTTCTTTAAAGATGTCTTCTCCTCATCTATTGCATGTAGCCAATTTTCCTTTTCATCACTGTTCACTGCTTCTTGATAAGTCAACATGACATAATCATTGTATCTTTCTGGTTTTCTTATGGTACGTTTAGATCCTTTTTCTTTTGGTTCAACTTGATCATCATGTTCATTTGTGTTTTCTCTTGAGTTTTCTTCTTCATTCCAGTCATCTTCATTTTGGTCTTGATGTTCTGGTATTTTAACTTCTGCACTTTCTTTTACTTCAGTTTCAATTTTTAGTTGTTGCATGTCATGGTTTTGTTTACTTTCTTCTAATTCATTTACAAATTTTCCTGCATTCTTATTTTTAAAAATCACATCTCTGTATACCACCACCTTTTGTTTCTCTTCGTCAAATAATCTGTACCCATTTATAGCATAACCTATAAAAATGTACTTTTTGCTTCTTTCTTCTAATTTTTTTAAGTAGCCTAACACTTTTGCATAAGCATCGCAACCAAATATTTGCAATCTAGTCAAATCAGGCCTTTTCTTCAACCATTTTTCTGCAGGTGTTACCTCAAGACTCTCTGTAGGGCTTCTGTTCAATAAATATGTTGCCATATTTACAGCCTCACCCCAAAATTTTTTATCCATTTCAGAGTCAAAAATTAGCGACCTAGCCTTTTCCATTATTGTCCTATTGAGTCGTTCAGCTTTTCCGTTTAACTGCGGTGTATACGGAATTGTCGAATCCATTACTATACCTCTGGATTTACACCATGATTTTAATTCTTTGTTTATGAATTCTCCACCATTATCACAACGTAATTTGTATACTTTTAGGTTCATAAACGCTTCTACCTCCTTTATGTAATTTTTCACATACTCCGAAACTTCATCTTTTCTACTTAGTAAGTACACCATTGTAAAGTGTGTGTAATCATCCATCAATGTAAGAAAATATTTTTTATTATCCCATGTACTTGGTTCTATAGGTCCACAAACGTCTGTATGTATAATTTCTAGAGGTCTTGTTGATTGTTTTCTTGAATTTTCAAATGGTAATCTCGTTTGTTTTGCTTTCATACATATTTCACATATTTTGTCGAAACTTTCACAATCCTTTTCTGTTATTTTCATTCCTGTCGACAAATTTATAAGCTTTTTCATGTTACTTTTGCCTAAATGTCCTAGTTTTCTATGCCATTCTTCTACTAATGGATTTTTATCATTTCTTGTAATTTTTTCTGTGAGTAGATTTCTCTCTTCTTCTTCTTCTTCTTCTTCTTCACTCTGCAGTTTTACTATAAATAGTCCATTACTTTGTTTTTCTCCTTGTAGAATTTCTATGTTGTCTTTGGTTATTAAAACTTTATTTTTGGTAAAGATAACATTTCCTCCATTTTCAGTTATTGCACTTACTGACAACAGGTTTTTGCTTAGGTCAGGGACATACAATACATCGTTAAATATACAAACATCACAATTTATTCTTCCTACACCTTCTGCTTTTATGTTCTGGTTTTTCTTTGCTATACCAATGCTTGCATCACATTCGTCCATACTATTCAGAATATCCTTGTTTTTAACCATATGTGACGTAGCTCCTGAATCTATTATGAACTCTGTTTCTTTTGTATTTTCATTACATCCAGCAAAAAAAGCTGTTTTATTATTCCCTTCATTTCTTTGCAGTTGTTTCTTTCGAAAATAACAATTTTCTTCTGCATGATTTGTTTTCTTGCATATAGAGCACGATTTTACTTTATCCTTTTTAAAACATGATTTGGCTATATGACCTTGCTTTCCACATTTAAAACATTTTATTTTACTGTTAAATTTTGAGTAACTTGCTTTAAACGCTACAGCTCCCTCACTCTCAGCATCCAGCTTGTGTCTTGTTTCTTCGGTTAATAATCTAGCTATTAAATTTGTTTTAGTACGTTCACTAATAGGTGTTGATTCCCACGCTGTACTGAAGTATTTGTACTCATCTGGTAATGTCACTAACAACTTTGATATCAACATAGTATCATCAATTTCGTGGTTTAATGCTTCTAGTCTATACACTATATTTTGTATTCCACTGATGTGTATCGAAAGATCAGTACCTTTTTTGTAGCTGTAGTTGAAAAACTCCTTTAATAAATTGCATTTTTGTTCTTCGGTGCCTTGTTGAAAAATACCACATAATTTGTCAAACATGGTTTTTGCATTATTACAATTCATAACATGAGTCATGAGTTTCTTGTCTATACTTGTAACTATCACTTTTTGAGCTTTTGCATCTTTTCTAAGCCAATCTGCTTTCTCCTCGGGTTTTATCATTTTTGCAAATTCCTTCTCGCCATTAACAATTTCCCATAAACAGTTCGCCTTAAATACAACTGTTGTTTGAAACTTCCATACTTGAAAACTTTCAGCGTCTTTTAATTTTTCAATCAGCAAAATGTCTTCTGATGAACCGGCCATTTTAATTTTAAGTCTTTAACACTTTATTTTATTTTAGGTTTTCTGTTGCTTTTATATTATTTCTTGACTGCCTGTTTTTTTTATTTTTAAACTACTTCTTGACTGCCTGTGGGCTTTTGCCTGGGCCCATAACCTGTTCAGATTTTATTTTACGTCTTCTTATTTTACTTTAATTTCTTGAATATAAATCACTTCATATACAATTTAAATTTTTTATTTCCAAACGTCAATTTTATAAAATACACAAGAAGTTGTTGCTAACGTAAACTAAAACATTATTTTATTTATTTTACACACTAGATATCACAACAAGTATAATTCTGCAATTATTTATAAAACAATTTTTCGAACACAGACATTATGTCAAGCAGACTGGTCGACCAACAATCGGTTTTTGTTTGGTTACACTTTTTGTCATTGAATTTAAAGATTGTTTTGTTTGCAATGAATTAAATTTTATTTAACCGTCTGTGAATAAGTAATTAAGAAATATGACACCTATTATTAATATATTTTCAATTTCCATCTATTCTAAGCCGATCCTATTTCAGGATAATGACAGTACAGAAAGTATAGCTTAAAACATTAAATTTGGGCATCAACACATGTACAACAAAATTAATCAATTAATCAAATATGGTTGTCTTCCAAAGTTCTTGTCAGCAAGTTACCGTTGACTGGTGATTGATTATTGCTACCAGAGGCCCCAGAGCTGTAACTAATCTTATAATATTCAATTTTCTGATATTTATGCCGTCTCAGCCTAAAGAAACATACAACGCACACGTTATCCGGCGCCCGTAGGCAGGTGCTTACTTTGTCCTACCCCTAGTTACGGCGCTGGGGCTAACAATCGCAAGAATAGTCAATATTTTTATTTTGAACCAATCTAATAAATAGTTACACCTAATTACATAACAAGTGTGAGAAGTGATGCTTTATTGAACGAGTAGGCAGATTTTCGTCACTATCGTCACTATCTACAACGTGCTGCGCAAATTATTTTTCTTACTAAGTACAGCAACAATTCAAATATACATACTTGATTGACGGTTCAATTTATTTATATCATTTATTGACAGTTCTTTTTCAACATGAAATAAGATTACTTTCGCCAGTAGCAACGTGCTAGAAAGTTTCATTACAGTGCTAGTACGGTAAAATATTATTTTACACGCCAAAGTGAGTGTGTAAAAGTTTACTTTATTCGACGGTCGCATGAAAAAGTATTTATTATCACTATAAAAACGTTTATTCAATTTCTGATATATTTTAATAATGACTTTATTTAGGTTTTATAAAAGCATAATACTTAATAACAAAAATATCCAATTTGATATATATTTATATTGATGTTCCAACTCTAAACATACGAATATAATTGGACTTTTTAAATACACGATAAAAAAAATTCAAAACTTCTAAAGACAAAATATTGAAACGAAATACTTAAATATTAACTTAAATATTTAACTTACCACAAAAATAAAATATTGAAATAAAATATTAAATATATTTAACTCACCACAAATTCATTCATTACGGTAACCAATCAAAAAACGATATTCCCAAGGTACCTATATGCTCTTTCATTCTTATTGGAACTCGTCAGGAGGATAGTACGGAATTCATTTATGTAGATATAAAACATCGATTGAGAATTTGAAAAAGTAATCTGCTTAGTTTAATTTGTGTTTGACATTAATAAACTTATTCTTAGTAACCATGACAATTAACATGCATCAATGTCGTATATACCTTCTGATATACAGTGTGTCGCACTTAAGAGTGAAACACCCTTATAACTTTTTTCATTTTTATCCGATTTGAACCAAATTTTACTCAATGATAGATCCCATTAGGGTCAACTCATGGCCAAAAAAACATTCGCCCACTACTAATGCAAAGCCACCTGCGATACCAAAATAAACGCAAAAAATCAAGAAAACATATTAGGCATTTTTTTATCGGAAAATTTTACTAATGAAAGTTGTTCAGAATTGTCTAAAAACCTTAAATCCAAAATCTCATAAAAATAAAAAAATATTGATATTTTGATTTGAAAAATTCCGAAAATATAATTTTACAATATCAATTATCATTCGTATTTAGTTGCAGAGTGTTCATTTAGTTTTTTTTTTATAAAAAATAAAATATTACAATACAATAATCCATTAAAATTATACCGGGTGACCACGAAATGAGGCTCGCCCTTATATCTTCTTTATTTTACAGGATATAAATTTCAAATTTGGACACGTCAAATAACGGTTAAATACGCATTATTTCAACCGTTTTATCACTTTCTGTCGCTTCCGGTTTCACCGGAAATGACACTAACTTTCGTTTTTTAAATGGAACACCCTGTATATTTTTACATTTTTGGATTCAGGAGGTCATTTTGAATACATTTAAGGCATATTGAGATAAAAATATTATTGACAGACATTTTTATGAGCAAATTTAATTTTTGATCTAGGTGGCCGTGAACCCAAAAAAATGTTTTGTTTTGCTTCAATAATTAATCAAAAATAGTAATTTTCGTCACAAGTCCGGAAGGTGACTTGTTACAGTCGAGTAGATATTATGGACGAGGCGACGTCAGGAGCCGAGTCTAGAATATCTAAACGAGGCTGGAACAACACCTTACGGACGTGTGTCGGATGATATTTTATTTCATCCCGTCATTTCTTGTATATTAGTATATTTGTATAATCTGACACTTGGTTATTTTCTTATGTCATTTGACATTTGACACTATTTTTTAATTTACGGTCGATTTTTATATGTCAAACAACTGTCAAAGGGTATAATAACAGTTTGTGATTGGTTCGTAATAAGTTTCCGGTGGTTTCCGGTACTTTACCGGCTCTGATACCGTAATGTCTCATTTTCCGGCCTCATATGAATACTGTACTGTTGTACTTTCCGGACGGGATGAAATAAATACAATTATGATATTATGTGGTATGACATTTATGTTATAAGATCTTAAACATTTCGGAAATCGTTTTTCCAGAATAACTCATTTTTTTTAAATGACACCATGGTGACTCACTATGTTATTTTAATAAAGCATTTCATAACCGATAATTTGGTACCAAACACTTCAGTATTTGTTCATATTATAATACATAAAACTTACATTCAACAAGATATAAATGAAAATAAACTCATAATATTTAACACTGAATTTCTATCAAATAGGTGCCTTTGAAATGTAACAAAAGAAACAAATGAATAGTTTGACAGCTCAAATGATATTTAAATCTATGAGAATCAGGTATTATTTTGTTGCGTATAAAAAAATTATGGTTTATTCACAAAGTGACAAAGTGGATATGCTGTTGATAAGAACACCACTTTGTCACTTTGTGAATAAACCTTAATTTTTTAATACGCAGCATAATAATACCTGATTCTCATAGATTTAAATATCATTTGACATTTGAGCTATGAAACTATTCATTTGTTTCTTTCGTTACATTTCAAAGCCACCTATTTGATAGAAATTCAGTGTTAAAAAATATTTTTGTTTTCATTTATATCTTGTTGAATGTAATTTTTATGTATTATAATATAAACAAATAATAAAGTGTTTGGTACCAAATTATCGGTAATGAAATGCTTTATTAAAATAACATAGTGAGTCACCATGGTGCCATTTAAATAAAAGGAGTTATTTTGGAAAAACGATTTCCGAAATGTTTAAGATCTTATAACACAAATGTCATACGGCATAATATCATAATTGTATTTTTTGATTAATTATTGAAGCAAAACAAAACATTTTTTTGGGGTCACGGCCGCCTAGATCAAAAATTAAATTTGCTCGTAAAAATGTCTGTCAATAATATTTTTATCTCAATATGCCTTAACTGCATTCAAAATGACCTCCTGAATCAAAAAATGTAAAAATATACAGGGTGTTCCATTTAAAAAAACGAAAGTTAGTGTCATTTCCGGTGAAACCGGAAGCAACGGAAAGTGATAAAACCGTTGAAATAATGCATATTTAACCGTTATTTGACGTGCCCAAATTTGAAATTAATATCTTGTAAAACAAAGAAGATATAAGGGCGAGCGTCATTTCGTGGTCACCCGGTATTTTCAGATTTAAAAATTTTTTCAAACAAAATATTAATATTTTTTGATTTTGATTAAATTTTGGACTTAAGGTTTTTGAACAATTCTGAACAACTTACATTAATAAAATTTTTGATAAAAAAATAATATGTTTTTTTTGATTTTCTGCGTTTATTTTGATATTGTAGGTGGCTTTGCATTAGTAAGGGGCAAATGACTTTTGGGCCATAAGTTGATCCTAATGGATTCTATCTTTGAGTGAAATTTGGTTTAAATCGGATAAAAATGAAAAAAGTTATGAGGGTGTTTCACTCTTAAGTGCGACACACTGTATTTGTCAGTTAAAAAAGAATATGAATATAATTATACAAAAATGTCATCTACAAAAGAAGGTAATCCTGAAAAACCAGGACAAAATACTGCACCGATCCACCATATCAGAATTACATTGACTTCACGAAATGTGCGCTCATTGGAAAAGGTATGTTCGGACCTTATCGATGCTGCTAAAAAGCAGAAGCTACGCGTAAAGGGGCCAGTGCGTATGCCAACAAAAATATTACGTATTACAATACAACACGTAAAACTCCTTGTGGTGAAGGTTCCAAAACCTGGGATAGGTTCCAAATGAGAATTCATAAAAGAGTTATTGATTTACATTCACCATCAGAAATCGTTAAACAGATCACTTCTATCAACATTGAACCTGCAGATGTGGAAGTAGAAGTTACTATTGCAGACGCTTAGGCATTTGTTTTATACATTGTGATCGAATTTTAATTTAATTTTAATACTGACAAATAAAACTTTTAACACTGTATTTGTGCCCTAATGAAAAATAATTGATTCAAAATTTAGGTTTCATATTTTTTCGGATTGCATTGCTCATGACCACGACATATTAAGGCACCTTCAGTAAGGTAGTTTAGTGGTCCAGTGTATCTATATAGATGATGACTGGCAATACTTAACGAAATGGGTTCGAACACTACAGCAATTTTTTATTTACAAATCAAATAATTTTGAAGCAATAATCTAGACCCCAATATAAACTGTAGAGTCCGTTTCTTTACTGTAACAGCTATCGCCTTACTTTACATCATTAAGTAAAATATAATAAAGAGGTGCAACTGTCAAGGTTTCGAGATTTTAGTGTTGTATTTTCTTACCAATAGCTTCATGATTATCTTCAATTTTAAGGGCTATACAGCCACATTACAAATACCTCGACAAATACCTTCCCGTAGCACTAAAAATTGCTGATAATCATGAAGTTATTGGCAAAGAAATACAATACTAAAATCTCGAAACCTTGACAGTTGCACCTCTATTATTTTTTACTCAATGTTTACATAACCTTAAATTTTATGCCTTTAACGTCAAAATCCTTTATCGGCCTTATACCATAGGTTAATTACAGCTCTGGTTGTTACATGCTATTCTTATTATTTTAGCACAACTAATTTCTATGGCTGGCAGGCCTTTAGTTATGCAGGCAAAAGGCAATTAAATAAACATAAGATCATTAAGGTTGACTTCTAATAATGCTACCGCACCTTTTATTCATCATCATATTCCGCATATTCGCTATAACTTTTTCACTAAAAAGTCGGTATCTTTCAAAAAAATAATATTGCTAAATCACTAAATATTTTTATACTATACAGTTTATACAGTTTATACTGGTTTATACCTAATACTTTTATTTTATATACATATTTATATATAAATAAATCAATTATTAAAATTACAACTGACATAATGTTGGATCATAATCGTCTTTGACAAATTACGAGACAAATTATAATGTTAGTAAATAAGCGATCTCACAAAGGTCTATACCTCTATTATTATTTTTTATATTTTCGTTGTGAGATCGCTTACTTCTAATGTAGTTACAAATGGAAAGAATCACAGATACCTATATGTCTTAAACTATATCTTTATTGGCTTTCTAGATGGTAAAGAAAAATTATATATTTTCCTTCTCTATCGTGAAAAATCCTTTAAAGTCACCTCTTGTCATGAGTCCATAGAATGGGTTATTTCTTCCAATTATTTTAAGACAGCTCCAAAGAAAACATTAAAATTATTTCATCTGGTGATTTTGTTAACCAAGTCTGTGCTTCAAAAGAAAAAGAGAAATATAATATGTTTTGAATTCTTAGTTTGTATCAAGTTTTTGTAAACAAGTCTCTTTGATCATCTTGAGTGGCACGTAAAATCTACCCACAATAGTTTTAATGTAATCAAATTAATAATTTTCAGTATATTTGCACAAGATTAATCACGCTAGTGGTTTTATGGTGGCCACTTTTTCTTAAAGATTGTCGAAAATTATTTGTAAAAATAAATTACAGGGTTGTAGGTATTGTTTTTCAAGAGAACCATAAAAACTTGACAGTGTATTCTCAATAAACCTGAAGTCAAGTATTAAAATTGTAATAAAAAGTTTCTGCTGAGCTAAACGGTATAGGTACTATTATCTTCTCCTATAACCCATTGGAATTTATAGTTTATCATGTAGGAAATGAAAAGAAAAATTATTTGAAAGTTCTGTTTTTATTTTTGTTTTTATGGGAGATCTCTACTAGAGTAGTAGAATATGAATTTGGTCTGGACATCATATGAATAGATGGAAGTAGATTTAGTTGTTTGTAGATTTTTTCAAATTATATTGTTATTTGAAAATATAATATAATAAATGCCCTGAAAATTTCAGAATGATAGTCTTTTCATAGCTGAGATATTTAAAGCTTTTAAACATCCAGGCTCTTCTAGAGCCTTCTGGTAATTACATTTGGTGTTATTTATATTTATATTATTTATTTATCTGTTTATAAATGACTTTATTTAGGCTTTATTCAAGCATATATATTATGCTTGAATAAAGCCTAAATAAAGTCATTTATAAACAATGCATATCAAGCAAAGAAAGAGAATTGTAAAAAAAAATTATTTATCTGATTGAAAGTGGTGTGACGTCATTACACGGTTACAGTATCGCTTCTCAGTTTTGGCTTTATGAGAGTTGCGCTTATGTTTGAGTGCTCTGGCAATTGGGGCGAGAAATCAAAACAAATCGTTCCTGACATAATTCTATTTGATGAAATTTTGCACAGTTAATGATAATAATTTAATTATAGTACTCATGACTAAAAAGCAGAAAATAAAAAATAAATAAAAACAATTTTAAAAACTAGCTTTTCTTTAAAAAGTCATTCATACCTTCTAAAAAGTAAAAAATTATTTCTTTTTTGGCAAAGAATTTCATGTAGGTACGACTGCAAGAAAAGCTAGGCGTGCGCACTTTGTGTGATTGTACGCATGATTGTATGAAAGGGGTGAGAGCCTTGCTTTTCTTGCAGTCGCACATGGAATTCTTTGCCAAAAAAGAAATTATTTTTTACTTTTTAGTACGTCTTTTTTATGAGCAAGTTTAAAAATTTTTTTTTCTAAATAAACTTATCAAATCGATCCTAAGGGGTATCGGTAACTGTGCAAAATTTCTGAAATTTACGAGCCACATCGAATAAATTAATTGTAAAATAACTCTATTCATATTATAGACAAATACCTAATTTGATATTTTGAATACCATATTTAATTGTAGAAACTGAAACATGCGGATGTTGCGTGTACTGGATGTAAGAATAGAGAATGACTTCCATCAACCTGAGAGGTCATATTTTTTATTATCTATCCTCAAGAAGAAATTTATTGTGGGTGAAAAATCGCTGATTTATAATACCTCAACACTTAAAATATTAGTAGATAGTGTATAGGAATGTTAAAGGATATTATATATTCTTCGAAAAGAGATAAATGTGGAGAGGCAATAATGCGAGAGACAAAAGATCGGGTGCATTTTTAAATCCATCTGGATTGTAGAAATGCGATTATGGTGCAGTAAAACTAAAAGCGATCCAGAGTGCGCCGCAATGTCGCGTTGCTATATTGTTGACTTGAGTTTGTTTGATACGTGCACTTACGCTATCTTAGTTGGCTCTGACTAATGGAGGCTTTATCGAAGTTGACTGAGGATAAAGCCTGCTCGACCTGACTCCCTAATACTGTCTTTGTTGTTAACACGGCCTTTGTCATGTCGGTTTTTAATTACATTAGTTTTTGTGTTCAAATACCGTAAATTCTTTTTAAATTAGTGGTTCCATGGTGACTGACTGACATTTTAAATATCAGTTAGGTTAGGGAGAATTAACAGTAACTTCATTAAATCAATTTCCAATTCAGTAATTTTCGTATTGTTCAGTTTATATTTGCAGATGGTTCGTGTAAGAGAACAAATGGCCAAATGCCAAATATTGAAGACACAATTGGAAAATAGTGATAAAGTTGTGAAAATACGCTCCCATGTGAACAAAAAATTAATTCGCTGTGGCGGGAACTGAAAAGGTGCATAACTTTTGAAAGGGGTTTTAATAAGAATGACCACTTCTCATTAATTTTACGAAGGAATGCATTTAGACTATTACTAACTACTGATATCTTGATTGTTACGTCTGGTCTCGCGTCTGGTTAAAAAAGAAATACGGAAAAACAATATAATAAACACATAACAAATACTTGTGTGCAATAGTTGCTTGAAATGTTGCCCTTCTTTGAGGATATGCAGAGGCTTTTTAATATATTCGTAAGTGTTTTTACCCATGTCATATTTTGGCTATTGGCATGAGCACTGAGATGGAACTGAAACCATGTTGGTGTAACATATATATTGTCCAGAATATCATTTTTTTAAATTATTCGTGAATTATTCACCATTTGTCCATATGGAATTCGATGTTGGAAATGAATTTTGTAGTGGAAAATGCAGATCCTTGAAGATTTAGAAATGTCGTCTTCCATCATACCTTTAAAGTTCTATTTTCTATTCTTTTACTTGGTAATTTAACTTTGCTTTTTCAATAGTGCCTGACTCAAAAACTAATTCTCTTCTAAAGCCAATATTACAATAGTTTTAGAGTTCACTGCAAAATTGGTAAAACGCTTCCGGCTTTCTTTGTAACTCATTTTTAGTGTATGATTTCAGTAAAAATGTGTTTTGTACCAAGGAAATAATTTTTCCAAAAAATTTGTTCAATCGAAACTTTTACAGAACCTTCTAGTTTGATATAACAAGGAAATGACCCTAGTAATAGTCTAATCAAAGACATATGCCTTTAAAAATTCATAAGGTCCTTTAGAGCACTAGATGTTTATTTCTATGTTGGGGGAAAAATTTAAAAAATATATGAACAGTGACACATTATTATATCGGTAGTAATGTAAAAGTTGGACTTTATACAGCTTTTCCAAAAGCCTATCTTGCTTTTGTCAGGATGATATGATGAGATTCCAGAGTTTCTTAGTAATACATCAATTATTTCAATGGGCTTCTCGGAACCAGTAGTTCTAATAGAACACTTGGTCCTCATTCTGGAGATTGTGTACTAAGTGTGACTTTGACACGCATATACCTTTCAAGTTTAATTGTATCGCCGCAGCTTGTTAACTGTCTGCTTTAATACTACAAGGTGGTAGCCCAGAACTGGATTGGCAAGTCTATTGGTTGTTAAAATGTTGGATTAGGTGTTTGGAGAGAATCATATGTCGCATCTTGGGTGTGTGTCTGTTACACACTTTATGCATGAATTTCATCAGGGTCTGGATTTATTGTAATGCCCTAGTCTGTGAACAACCCATTTAGTGTGAATTAGTGACGTAGTTACTGAGTAGTTTATTTGAAGCTTTTCAAGAATGACATCACTGACATTTTTTAAACGAGATGCTCTATATAGTCTTCCATTTTTTTTATTCAAGAACCTGTCACAGTTAGATTCTAAAGTTGATGATTTAGGAGCTACAGACATTTAATCGTATTTTATTAACTTAAGCGATAGCTCTGTAACTCAGTTTAGAAAGTTGCATACATACATTCAAAAATAGAAACAGACGTAGATTTTTTTTCTAAATATTTTATATTCTAAGATAATTAATGTACTAGATACTTTTAGGACACACTGTATATAATAGAACATGTTCATATTGTTCATATATGTAATCAACATAAAGAGAATGTGAAAACAATACAATGTAAACATAAAAGAGAATTAAATTTAGTTTAAAATAAAAAAAACAATAATACTTATAGATAGGAAATATGGTTACTGTAAGAAGAGTAAAGAAATGGGTTAGTGGTTAGCGCATAAAATATGTATAAATACAATACATTTCTTTGTAAAAGCTGGATACAAGACAAGAACTGCATGAGACTGTAGAAAATTGTAAAAATATAGCAAAATTATGTGGTTGAATAAATAAAACCACTTGAAAGTTCTACTCGATTGCTGCTGAATATTTTTAACATTTTCTTAGTACCAAATGAACACTAAAAATCATCTGAAAGTCAATGAAGATATAATTTCTTTTACTTTATATTTTAATTCAATGAGCCCGTTTCTTCGGATATATAAATGTACCTAACTAAGCTCAATCAATGTCCATCAAACTGCGTGGATGGTATGGAAGCGTTTTTAATTTCTTTGCATTTCCGGTTCCACCGGTAATCACATCAATATTCCTCAACAGTTATAGGTGTCAATACTGTAGGTACATTTTTTAAAAATTCGTGATGCTAGATCTATATGGTAGAACTTTTATTTTTTTGTTACTTTGGAATCATGTTTAATATAGGTATTAAAACTTATCTTTATATTCTAAATTATTCAATTTTTAGTTTAAGGATAAACTTTGTGTTTGTTCTTTTTGTTGGTGTTAAATTGTATTATCTCATATATAGTTTTTATTTTTGACTGGGTGTGAGGAAGTTAAAAATTTCTTAAAAATTGTCATTAAAGGTGTTTAAATAAAATATTAATTTTTTTATTTTTCCGAAGACGAAGACTTGTTGATATCTTAAAAAATATAGGTATTTTTTGGATCTTTGTGCCTTCCTAGGTAAAAAACTATTTACTAGAAACATGTAATTTAATCTTTGCGTCAGCATGTAAAACCACAAAAACATTTTTAAAGGAGTTTTCGATCATCTTATGCGTATCGTAGTCTTCGTCTAAAACGAAGAAGACAAGATTTAAAATATTCAACATGGAAAAGTGCCCGAAAATTTTTCTATAAAGCATCAGCCATAAAATCAAAATATTATTATACAATAAGATGAGATCACTTTTGGCGAAATCAGAAATGAAAAAATTAATGTTGTTTAATTCAATTATACGTGACGCCTTATATGTATTATTTATAAACGATTGTACCAATAGTTTTGAAAATCCATTTAAAAAGCGCAGTAGAATTACTAAAAAATTACCTTCAAATTATTACACCTACATAAAATCAACTTGCTTTTAGAAAAATGCTCTATTTGAAATTATATTTTAAAAACTCATTTATCGATATGAAGGGAGAAACTCTGAATTGAATTCGGGATTATTTAATTAGAAGGTTATAGAAAGTAAAAATGAATGAAACTTGGTAGATGGTGAACCACAAAGTACCGTTTTGGAATCGGTTCTCGTTTTAGTAGACTATACTATCAACCAATTCAGTTGGTGTATTGCTCCACTATTTGTTAACTTAGATAAGTTTCAGACTCCGCTGAAGCGTCTAAAAAGGCCACAGCCTTTACTGTGTAATATTTCTTTTTTATAAGAAACATAATTTATAACCAGTACCCTGCTCATTTAACAAAGAGTATACTTGCAACTCACCACGTTGTTCTTTTTAAAAATTTAACAGTAGCAGTTGTGTGACGTGTAATTATGTTTGTAAATTATAGGTTATTATTGATTATTTAAATATTTATTTTTTTTAAATAATTAACCACCACCATACATGGCACTCATTTTATCCTTTTGTATTCGGAGTAAAATCAAAAATTATTACAATTATGAACCGCGTAATTATTAAATACTCCTTTAATTGTTGTACATAATTATATATTTGTACAATGGCCACAGGTCAAAAACGCAATCTCAATTAAATCCACTGCGGTAACTGCATGTAAACTGATTATGACGATAGAACTTTAATGTATGGAATTACCTTCTAAATAGTTTCGCCGCAGCGAAATTTTTTGAAAAAATATGACTAAATGGATTGGAATGTTGTTCATTTACTTCTTTTTTATTTAGCTCATAGGATGATGTGAGGTTGACGAACCATGTCCAGCCGCAGTATCTTATGTCAAATAAAATGCAATTCAATTTAATTCAGGCATTCATTGTTATAAAATATGAAAATCTCGTTTATACTTGGAATTTGATTTAACAGCCCTAAGGCATTTGATGTCTTGTACCTACCATTTCTGTAAGCAACTTCTCATTTGCATTATTGCCGTCAAATTAATTTAACTCTTACATTAGAGATGCAAATTAACTTTAACTTAATTTAAACATGAGATAAACATGTCTACAATTAATAGTAGAATTAACTGCCTTTGTGAGTTGATATAATACCTTTAATATTTATGAGTGATGACAGTTTATTGCAATAAAATCGAATTTAAATAGTTATTAGTTTACAGCTTCTATAAGAGGATGAATGTGTTCAGCGATCATCATAATCTTATTTACACTGAATTATTAGTAAATAGTCTATATAAAATTCATTAGCAAATTTAATCCCGTTTAATTTAAATATAAACCGTGCTTATTTCTATAATAATTAGATACCTAATAAACTTCTAAAGAAATCGTTACTATACGTACAGAGTGATTGATTACGGATTATATGCTTTCAAGGAAACTAGGGAATCGAGATGTTGGGTATCTCGATTCCCTAGTTTTCTTTATTATCTGAGGAAACACAAAAGTAGAAAACAGTTATGTTTAACTTAAAAAAAATAAAATTATACTTATGTAACAAAGAAGGAATTTCCCTCACTCAGTGATGTAAATAAAGCTGCATAATTATTTTATTAAATAAATCTTTTGTTTTCTAATTAAAAGTATGAAGAAGAGAAAGTTACATATTATAAAGATATATGAAGTATTTCATCTATGTAATTTTTTCATTCATTTTATATATCTAATAAAAGCCTCATTATAGAATCTACGATATAATAATCCACACATACATGAAATGATGTCTAAATATCAAAGTCAATTACATATAAATTAAATAAGAAAAAGTTCGTAACCTTAAGGCGAATCCTCAATACATCGACTTTGCCAGTTGGTAGGTATGTTGCAGGTCGACCTCTCGTATTCTTTGCAGGTCCTCGCTAAATTGGGGAAGACAGTCTATCCAGTAAAGGATCCAATGTTTGGTAGCTAAAATGTGCCTAATCGCTTCGCAGCTGCATTCATAACTCATTCATAAATATCATCGAAAATATAAGAAAATACAAAAAAAGATTTGGGGTAGAATTAATATTAATAATAATAATAATAATAATAATATTTATTTACAGAAAAAACATATTAATAATAATTACATAAGGAGTAATTTAGGAATATAAAGACAATAAGTAATAATAATAATAATAAATATAAAGAGAAATCCATTTAGGCTCAATCAAGCGTCAAGCACCTGTCTATGGATATGGGTATATAATTCAATCTTGACGCTGTAAAATGTAAAATGTAAGTGCTAATTATTGATAAAGGTGGAATAATGCAGTGTCAAGTTACTCTACTCACGCAAACAATGAAATGAAAACATCGCACACATGCACATATACATAAAAAGTAGTACAATATGATACACATTAAATTAATTTACTTTACACCATATTTAAAATTTGTTGAAAATAAATAAATAAATAAATAAAAATCCAATATCAAAATTATGTATATTGCATAAACCTCGGCACAAACACATAACATGCCCATCACCATATTAATGAATTAAGGTTTTATTAATGTTCATTTGTTGATTAATAATGCTGTGGAAGAAGTGTCGATCATTTGAAAGAATCCAATACCTTAATTTCTTCTCAAAAAGACTTTATTGTAGAAATGCTTAAGAAAATCAGGAATATTATTATGTACAATCTTGGTCCAATGTAAGTAAAATATCTTTGACCAATTGTTTTTTGGACTCTCGGTGAAAATAGGTGGGATGCTGTTCTTGCCTTTGTATCACGCATAATATGGTTAAGTTCATTTAAATAATATTCATTATTAAAGAGGAAGGTTAAAATGTAAATAATTGTCTGATATCAAATACCTTAAGTTCATTATACAATTTATCAGAGGGATATCGTGTTGATTTGAAATATAAAATTTTTAAAATTCTTTTTTGTATTGTTTTTAAAGAGTCCATTAAAGTTTTTTTTAGTCGTAATTAGTCCAATTACCTACTTAACGTCCATTCTGTCATCTTCATATGATATGCACTCTTACATTAACGAATTGGAATGAAAATTACTGCACATTGCCACATACCGATTACCATCAATACTACATGTTTCCAATGCCATTATTGGACTTCTTTTGAAGTTTGGCGTCCTTAGTTGGATATCAGATTGGTATGACTTTTGTAGTTTTCTTAGACAACATGGTAAATTGCAATATTAAGATTTTACAGGATTTTAAATCTAGTGATAATCATATATCAATTCAACCAGACGATATCCTACTTTCTACCCATATATAAAAAATTAGTATAGTAAACAGACCACTTGTAGCGACGTTTTTGATGATCTACCACAATTTGTTATACTGTATCCGCATTTGAAGCCGGACCTGGTGGTTGCTGAAAGAACTATGCAAATAATGCTGTCAACAACTTATAAGGCCACCATTAATACTTTATTCAAATAATATTCGGTATTCCCACTTAGTAATAGTAGTTTTAAAAATGCTTGACCAAAAAATTTTGTTAACTAAAATAGTTGACCTTTTGGTTTTTTACCGAATATATATACTAATACTTACCTTCCCATGGTCTCCCATTTGTATGTACATAATATGTATAAATAATTGTTATTAATGAAAGATCTATAGAGGAGAAATGTGTAGGCCAGTTTCATTTCCATTGGTTGTTGAAAATATATTCCAGGTTATAATGTTTTAAGTGCAGTCTTAGGTAGTATTAATTTTCGAAGAATACTTTACTAGTACTTTAACCACAGATAATATGTGGTTAAAGTACTAGTTTCCATTAGTAGAAAAACTTCTCAATAATAGATATGCCTGGATCTCAAAAAATATATATTGTTTTAACCACCTCTCAAGTCACTATAGTAACCCTCGGATCTTAGCATATAGTGTTAGGTAAAGAAAGGCGAAGCTCCATAGTCTATTGTGGAGTTCGAACCACATTTAGGACATTGGTAGTTTCCTATCCCCACAAATTAATTCTCTAAAATGCAATCGAATTAGAGATCTTTATAATCAAGTGTTGCCTAATAATAAAACTATAGACTTTGAGTCATAGAATGGCTTTTCTGGTTGAAAATCAGATATTATGTTTCCGCAGCGTCATTACGGAAATTATTCCTTTTCTTTTTAATTCCCACCTAATAACTTAGCGTCCGTCTATATCACAAATCATTGTAGGTATCTTCTATTTATTGCTTCGATGGCTTAATGTTAACGTTGGAATACATTCGCTCAACGTCTATCCTCCATAGGACATGGCAAATGTTTAACAAGTTCAGGTTGGTGGAATTCTTGTATGACGTTCACGAATTCCGAAGCAGAAACGTTACGTTATTTGTATAATAATGGTGGTTGCTGTCGAGCAAAATAGCATAGGAAACAAAGCGAATTTTAGCTATTATCGAAACATGAAACCAAGCAGAAATTATCACAGATTCGAGGAGTAGGTTTCGAAGAGCATTTACTTACCACACTCAGTCTCATCTATTGCAAAGCAAATACTATTACCAGCGACACTCTTTGTGAAATTTTTCAGGGTTGTTAATATAAAAAAGGAACAAATTTGGTGATTTAGTACAATACCAGACTGATGGAGAACGTAAAAGAGAGTGGTTCGAGGAAACATTTGATATTCATTTGGCTTCATTAATTTGGATAATGTTTTTTTTCTTTTTTTCCTTTTGGCTTTGGATGACCCGTCAGCCATTTTCTATTGGGTTTGGATGTCATGTGTACTAATTTATTTTGTTTTTTTGTGTTTGTAACTAAAATAATTTTTAAACAACTAGTAATTTTGCCTAATCAAAAATGCATTACTAAATTTGCTGATAGTTACCCGTTCTGTATATGCCTGTTTCACTGAATTAAATAATATTATTAAATTATCATTGGTTACCTGCCTCTTTGGGCAAAGTATTATCAATCATCTTTGCCAATATTAACTAGTTGTTAGCATGCGAAATTATTCTGATATATAGTAAATTTTTGTTGTTCATTCTGGACCTTACACCTAAAGTCATTTACTTTAAAAGGGCTTTAAACTCAAAAAGATCAAATCCATGTGAATAATAATCTTTGCGTTATTTTTTGGAAAATCCACATAATTAATAAATAGAGATCGTATCTAAGGGAGTTACGTTAAAATAAGATTAAATAGGGTTCCAATATACATTCTGAACGTTTTCTTTAGTGGGTGCAACTCTGGTATAAATACAATATAAAAAGATGAAGTAAAAATATATCATTAGTATATTTTTTAAATAACCTAGTGTTAAATTTCGATGGCTTTCGTTAAACATCCACTTTGTTGTTTGAGATTGTTCAAAGTTTGCCGATGTAACATAATATGCATATCTAAAGCAGGTAAACTTTTCGAGGAGGGAGTAAAATGTGATTTGATTTATTCACTTTTTATGAATAAACAGATAAAAAGTTCCAGCTATAAACATTTTTAAGTTTAAAAAAATAGGCACTCATAATAACAGGCTTTACCATACTCAACTGTTAACACACCCAATTACACAAACGCGATATTTAAAATGCACTGTATAAATTTTTACGTGGCCTTATATGAGATAGTTATTGTCACCATTTTGTGACGTCACCTGCTGTATTCTATTGATTGGTTGCTCCATCTTAAACTGGTGAACGTAAAATGAAATTAGCTGTCAAATAAAACACGTGTCATCGCAATAATTCCTCGAATATTTAGCAAGTAAAATATTTCGATCTTACTTTCATACCTTCTAAATATCAGATGTGCCTAAATTTTTTTATTTTCCACACTGACTAATATTTGTCTCTGGTATCCACCCGTGATCCGGCCTTTGCTAATAAAAAAATATTTAGGCGCAACTAATAATGCAGGAAGTAAAAATAGCATGGACATTGTTTATATGAATATAAATATATAATATAACTAAAATAAATACAAAAGTAAATAATATTATATTGTGGATATGTGGTACTGCAACGTCACGTTTAATTATTAAAAATAATCTCGACTAATAACTTTATATTCTTTGTATCTAAAATATTGATTTAACTTTAAAGTAATAACGTTAAACAGCTTGATGAACTAATCATTTTTCAAATAGTTTAAACACAAGACATAATGTTTATGGTGATTCTACAGAGTCTAATCTGGACCATAAACTATACCTTGATATTATGACAAACTGGTTCGTATAATAAAGTTGCCTTTAGGAACGTGGTAGTAGTTGTTTTATAGCCACTTAATGGAACCGGGCACTATCAGGTGACTATGACTTGGCTAATTGTTTTTTCTGGATGGGTGAAGTTTAGGCAGACGACTGACGCGCCTTGGGTGATAACAAGGAAGTGCAAGTACACGACACAACGCATTCCTTTATTCGGGACCCCTTTGAAAAAAGTTTCATGGATTATCGAGAAATAATTGAATGGTTTCGGACAACAACTGGGAAATCGACCACTTTTATTACAATAATATTTTTCGTTTTTCCTACGTTGATGTGTAGTTTCTTTTGGTAATTAAAATGAAAATTATTTTATTTTCTTGTTTCGGTTTATTTCCATTTACAGAAAACTCTCAACACGTGTTTAGATTTTTAATTATAGTAAAGGTTTAGGAGGTTCAGGAAAATATTTTAGGCAGACTATTTCTGGTAAACTTATATTTCGAATCCTAACGTTCAACAGATAATGCGCGTGTGATAATTTTTAAAAAATGTCTTAGATGTCTCCTGATATACTTCTGTAGTGTACTGTTTACCAAACACCCCTGTTAGTTTTTACTTTAATTGAGTAATAAACAGATTAGGTGCGTTTGGGGCAGCCTTCATAAAATTCAACTATTGTTTGATATACTGCAAAGAATTGTCGGACTTTAAAAATATATTTTACAAAAACGCTTTTTGCTGCATAGTCGCTTTTTTGCACATTTCGTGCTGTCAATATGGGCGTTTAAGCGAAGTTTGCAAGCATGCATTTTAAACTTAGATATTTTCACTTTCTTGTGACGTATGATTTAATAATATATCTGTAATATTTTGTGAAAAATATCTACTTAAAACCTAATGATTCTTTTGTAGTAACTCTGCATAATAATATTCATTAAGTGAGTAGAGGATTGACAATTTACATAAAGTATTCATAAAGGTACTCTTTTCACCTCTCTCTAGAGTTTTTATGAACGTAGCTCCACACTTTCAGTTTTTACAAATTATTCTACTTTCTTAGCTTCACATTTTTCTTATTATTATGCTTGTAAAAAACCTAAATAAAGTTGTAAACAATGTTTTAACAGAATTTTATGTTCAGTAATGTAATGTTTGCATTGAAAAAAGTATGCTTTTATAATTAATATTATTATTATACTTACACGAAAAGATTGACAATTAATATTTAAATTTTATTGCCACTTTACTTTAATGTTTAGGAAATATAATAATTTGAAACATTTGTATTAGTAATTTTTTTCCATCACATGTATTTGTTTGCAAGTTGGCTGAAAGATTTTGACTTTGACGACTGACTTTCTTAAGACAATTTGGGCAAGATTTTTGCCATATCCGGAAATTTATTGCCATATTAAGATAATTGCTATCATGTAATTAATAAATGTGAGAATCTATATTTACGTGCGCAGCACCATAAATAGCTGTTATATTCGAGATAACTTGATAAATTTAAAATAAATCGATGTATATTAGTATAGTGAAGTTAATTAAAAATAATAATAGTTAATTAGGTGAGATTATATAACGGTACAATTTTATCTCTTTTGCTATACCTACAGCAAACGAGTTGTTGATTTTACATCGTTTAACATTTTTTAAGGTCGGAATTGCTTTTCGCATATTTTATCCACCCACTCAATACATGGATTATGTAGATTGCAAAGAATTTGCGTTAATTAATTTTATAAAAATGTTAAAACAAAATATGGCAAATATAATATTTTTCATCTGCTCTTCAGGTCTACGGGGGGGGGCGCAAAATTAATTTAAAATTGATTATAATAAATAACAATAAACCGATATTTCGTTAACGACCGATCGTGGGTAGTAAATGTCTTCCTTCATCAACTGACGAAATTGAATTATAATATTACGTAATATCTTTTGCAAATTAATTATCATTTGTTTTTTTACATATTTAGGTTAACCAAAATAGGTTGAAACCAATTAGTGGATTGATGAAATCTTGTATGACTATTGAAAACAGTACCTATACAATTATTTGGGTGCTTGACAGAACCCTAGATTCGAAACCCGGACGTGGTAGTGGGTTTTCTGAAAATAAATTGACCGTTTGTTGTTTTTAAATGTGTACGCTCTTCTCGTGTAATTGCTCTCTAAGATAACGAAGAGCTAACAACCTTTTGTTATATTTGTCCACCTGATACCAAGCCAACTGACTGATTTAATTGATATTTAGAAAATCTGAGCATTTTTCTCACTACATATTGGAACAAACATGTCGCTAGTCTAAATTCTAAAGATATTTAACAGTTCAACAATAGGTAAAAATGGTTTTCCAAAGCCACATAGATTTGACAGAATTTATGTGGTCAGAAGTTGAAAAAACCATAGTTCCTAAAAACCATTATATCTCCTAACTAAACTACTTGGTGTAACGAAAAAAATAAAAAATCAAAACAAATCAAGCTCCAAAACAAATGCATTTTATATTATTTACTATTTTGTTTTAGGCAAATGAAAATAGTGGGTTTTTGATCAGTTTATAATATAATATAATATAATAAATATTAGATATTTTTTATTTATTTTTCTTTTCGTTAATTTGGTGTTTTTGTTGTTATTAACAATAACAAAAACAACAGAAAAATGAAAAGAAAAATAAATGAAAGATATATCGATTATAATCGATTATAATCACTATAATTTTTTTTTCGGTTTTTGTTGTTATTTATTTTAATTAAAAACAACAACAAAAGCACCTAAAATTCGAAGAGAAAAATCAATTAAAATAATTATATCGATTATTATTATCTATAATTAGAGTAAATATTAGATATTTTTTAAATCTATTTTTCTTTTCGTTTTTTTTGTTATTTTAATTAAAAACAACAAGAAAAACGAAAAGAAGAATTAATAAAAATATATCGATTATAATCGATAAAATGATTAAAAATGCACTAAATAGTTGACTTATAGATTACTCGCGTGACCTGTTTTTTAAAAAGTAATGATGAGAGGTAAACGATTGTTAAACAAGTAATAAATCTAGCTATTAACCAGTAATAAAGTAAAAACATTTACAACGATCGTATATTGAGATGAATAAGGTGACCTTATTTGAAGAAACCATAAATTACGGCATATGTTTTATTTTAATGACATTGTCGGTTGGAAGAAGAATTTGACGTGTGCGAATTATTTCATCAACGTAGGCTTATGGTTATTTTATGTTTTAATTAAATTGGAAAAAGATAATAGACGTACGCGTATTTCTTAAGAATTCCCTTTTTGCCCTCTCGAATACAAGGAATGAAATTGTCATTTTCATTCTTTAAATTGCTTTGTATTTAGTTTTTTTGATTGTATTGTTCATGCTCCAGTTGAACGTTAAAATGAAACATTTAATTTTATTATTTTCAACCTTCAAGTTGTAATAAATGTTTTATTATCGTTAATTGTTCAGTTACATAGAACTTAATTAATTTAATTAATAAAAAACTTCCCGTGATTCATTATAACATATATTAATCATTTTAATGTGCTTACGTAAATACGAAAAAATCACTAACATGTATTATTAACAGGCATTTTATATTTTAATTAATATTCTAAGGTTTAAATAATTGATTAGCTTACAAATTGTGTGCAATAAAATAAGTCCTTTTAATTAACAAACTCTTAGAATAAATCCTTTATTTAGAAAATGTTAACGTTAGCGGAATTTGTGTCGAATACAATGAAAATGTTTCATCACTATGAAAGGAGACGGCCCGGCCCGCCCCCACAGTTTACGCTGGACCTTGGGGATAATTTTTATTGAAAATTATTTTCATAGGAATATCAATACTAAATTTTAACATAGTAAGTATGTCAGAAAAAAGATCAAAATTAGCAAAAGAAGATGAAGAGTAAACCAACAATGTATATACAGTGTGGAAACTTATTCGAAATAAACTTGGATACACAAAAATTCTGTAAGAAATCGTAAAAAACATCAATTTTACTTATTCACTGGCTATAGTCCAACAGCAATGTTTTTAGTTTATCTTCACTCGGAGGAACACAACCGCACCTCTAACTTTTTCAAATTTTAGGGCATGTCAAGCGACACATCTTGTGAAAGCTCATATTGAGAGAAATTCAATGCTTTTTTATTATTACCTTTTTTTTATTTTCTAAATATTTCAAAGGGTTAAGTAATAAGAAAAATAAAAAGTTACATTTTAAGTTAATCACTGTATAATGCAAAAGATGTTACAAATGTGCATTATATACTTCTTGCAAACGCTCCTAATTACAAACAGAAATGTTGATAGGATGCATTTCTTATTTTGTCGCAACTCTTGTGGAGCATTGATTATTTTCTGCGTAAAAAAACTCCTAAATGTGTTAGTTTTCATGTATTATTTGTGAGTTTACAAGGTCTATAAAATTAGTTCAAAGAGTAAAGAGTACCTTATTATTTAACAGAAACTCTTCGTATCGATATTTTAATGATGATTGAGTATGATTAATGGAGCCGAACTCAGACTGAGGTAGCTTGATTATTCAGAGAACAGCATCGAGGTTTACCACCTATAAGCCAAGGTGCAATTAGTAAGTAAACTTAAACATGGTAAACTTAAACTACTTAAAAATGAGGATGCGTCTTTACCAAGATCTAAATGCACCAGAAATGACTAAGGATAACTTTGTGAAAAAATGATGGATTTTATTATTATATTTGAACGGTCAGTTTTTCGAACGCAAGTACATTCAGTTTACATGGTGCAGTCAATTGTCACTATTGTCGTTATTGAGTTGACTGACGATAACCCTCTCATTGGATGCGGTAAATCCACACTCAGCGCCCACAAAATAGTTAATATTATGTGGGTTGGGATCAAGTAATAGAGTTAATATTCTTGAAAAAAAAATCTTACTGGAGCAACATGATGTTAATAGTATTTATGTCCTTAATAATGGGTATTATGATACCTAGAATTGACCTAGCACTGGGATTATTAGAGCCCACCATAGGAGTAATGATCTTTGTATTATTTCATGCAATCGGTTTTATTATCGCCAAAGAATACCAATGAACTAATGCATAATATGTTGGCGTTTTTATTATGGTTTTGGACATCTGAAAAAATCTCCACAGTTACGATGTCAAAGTCAAAGTGGTATATGAAATTGATATAAAGAAAATGTGAAGAATGTACAAGCTACCACAAATTTTAAGTAACGAACTTGCAAAAGAAAAATAGACCAACCTGTTGAAGAGGAGGATAATGATATTATAAAAGTTAAGGATAATGATATAAAAAAGGATAAGGATGAAGGTAAAGGCGAAGAAGAAGGTGAATTTCCTGAACTAAATAAATCTATCAACTTGCCAATATGGAGTTACATAAGTATTTTAGTTTTCTTCAAGAAGATCTCGTTTCATGTTTGGTGGCTTTATTTTCAAATCATTTAGATCCAGACTTATTCAATAAAAAGTTATGGTATTAACAAGATGGAGCTCCATCGCACATGTTGTGACCGTTCGTCAGTATCTAGACGATTTTTTCTTAAATAAGTGAATTGAAAGAAAGGTCCATGTAAATGGCCAGCAAGATCTCTGGACCTACTCGAAAGGTAGGGTTACGAGTAAGTTTGTATGTAACAAAACCGGATAATATTGAGTATCTGCAGCAATGTCACATCACATATGAAATCAGGAAAATCTCACAGGAAATATAATAAAATATGATAATTATATCATCAATTGGCTTTATCTCAAGAAAAAAGTGATGAAACATCTGTTACATTAAATAAAATTTAACTTAAAACGTAAAGCTTCTATTTTTTTATCACTTAATTATTTGGAATATTTGAAAAATAACTATTGCGTTGTAGCCCACTTATTTGAAAAAAAAAAGTTATGTTGACCATCTCCGAGTGAAGATAACTAGAAAGGTTGTCTCTGAAATGCAGTAAGTGAAAAATAAAATTGAGTTTTTTACAAATATACCGCATATCCAAGGTTTTTATTTTAATTCAAGTGTCCACAAAGTATATATTTTGATTATTTTATTTACGAAACTCATTAATTTCTAAAAATATTTTGGAGGTATAATCTACAAATTTTTTGCCTAGTATAATACTTATTACGTTGCATAATCTTTCGTACAGGTTGGTCCATCTAAGGGAAAACGTTGACATAGCGGCTTTACGGTTGTGCTAGCAAAAACATTGAAACATTAAAAAGTATAAGTATTTTTCCTGGCATTCCAAATATATCAAAAAAACAATACAACCGCAAATGGTGAAAACATGTATTTCGTTTAAAAAAATCACCTTGTATATTCCTACTGGAAATCAAATGCTGTGAAGTTATCAACGATAATAAGTATTCTTATTCAAAATTTAAGTACCAATTAGTTCCAAAATAGCGACTAATTTCGTATTTTCTGGTCAATCCTGTATAATTTAAAAAAAATCAGATTTAGATTTTTTTACTGATATTAACGAAAAGAAAGTAAATAAATTAACATTCACATAGATAAAGATGGTATAGTGATTAATATTTGATTCTTATTTCATGTGACAAAATCTTTAATAAAACAAACTGTTAAAGGAAAATAATGATTAATTTCTTGACATTATCCCCATTTCAATTACAATCTTGGTCAAAAATTAAATATATCTTCAAAACAACAACAAACTACAAATTTTAACAAAAACGCTAATAAATTATAATACCTATTCATGATAAACAAATTGCTTAGCACATCGTTCTTCAGAATTAATTAGAGATAGTAAGTAAAAAAAAATGAAGTGTCTATTTTGTCAGAAATACCCTTACTGATTAAAATATACCTATGTATAAGTAGAATGCCAATAACGTGAAACCTTATTTTCTTTGTTGTTTATTTCTGAAAATGAAAAGGTTATTAATTTATTTTTCAAATAATAACAATGTTCAATTGTCAATGTAAGGGATGTTCAGATCGTCTTCTGTAGATAATGGGCTAATCATTCTTCAAAGCTTCGAATAACATTGTCCAACGTTGCCATTGTAGCTACTATCTGTAAACCTTCCAAATTATCAGGATGGTTCTTGTGGATATTGATTGCTCTTGGAATTGCCTCACAAACAAGGCCAGTTGCTTTAGATCAAAAGGGATTCTTTCTTCTATATCCTTCATTTAGGTAGACTTAGACGTGAATTCCAAATTGTGGTACTGCCCCATCAAGTTATAACCATCAAAACCTGTCAAAGCCCGTTGAAATAATTCTGCACAATGAACCTATTTCAATTTATGCAGATTTGAAGTTTGCATTGAGATTACCTTTTATCAAAAATAGACCGATGAGCTGACGTCTAATAATATCCATCCATGCATTTAAATTTTAAGAATAAGTATTGAGTAGGTATAGAGCTTCTACATTAGTGCGGATATCCTTTTAATCAGCATCTATAATTATTGTGTCTATTCACCGATTCATTCAGAGAATAGGTTGTTGTATCAGAAAAAACCATTCTGCTGACAAAGCTTTTGTAATTTACGATCAAAATCATTTTCGATTAAATCCTGTTTTATCTTTTTTTACAGAATTCTGACTTCGAATGAATATAAAAGTTTACAGCAACTTCTTTTATCGTAACTTCTTAATGAAAATTTTAGACTATATATCTGCATGTTGCATTCATTGATTAATTAATTAATTGACATTTGTTTTTGCGTTAGTTTCCTATCTCCATACAACTACGAATAATTCTTTCTCGTTTGGACATTATTACACATTAATTTATCAAATTTCACACATTTGTTGATTTATAATTATTCATAAATAATGGTATTAAGAGTGTAAACATTTTTGTTTAATATGTATACCTATTTATAAAAAGTATCAAGTTGTGCGTGCATAGTTAAATCGTTTGCGTAAGTAATAATATGAACAAAGAGAATAATAAGAGAAGAGTCATATTATTTTATAAATTATTCTAAAAAAAGTATTTCTAATTTCTATATTTAGTGCTAATAAGAATGTTTTTGATCTATTAATTAGTTAAGGTGATACATCATTAATGTAATGAGTTGATGCAAAAAATGAATTAATGACATTAATTAAAATATTGTATAGCGCTGTTTCTATATTGCGCGTATAATAATGGTGCAATGTTCGAATACTTAAAGATCTACTACGATCGAAAATGAACAATTTCACGTTTAATCACAAAACGAAAACTTCTTTGATTTTACCAAATATTTAGGTAGGTATTATGTAAAATAATACTATAAACGTTGGTTTTCTTTAATTAATCAGTGAAATATTTTTACTCGTTTAATGGTAATCTTTCTGATATCACCAAATTCTCACAAACTAGAAATGTCTACCTTATTTCTTCTATTTAAGATATTAATTTGTATTTGCCTCGATTTACGGAATCCCTCTCATATTTTCTCATACACCTTCTGCTGGTGGCTCTTTCTTATCATTCCTCAAAATTGTAGGTCAGTAAACTGCATCTCAATAGGTTATAAATTAAGTAGATACTAAAGAATCAGACAATTATCACTTTATTTCAAAATTACTAAGAACATTTTTATATACGAGGTTTGAATTTACACTATAAGACGGTATTACCGGCATTAAATATTTAGAGAATCACTTTCTCTAGATGAGAGTCTTTACAAGAATTACTATTAATATTACTATTTCTATAACTATCACAAAGTGAGGATCGCCTACAACCTGATTTTAGTGCCTAAAAACATTCAATTACTTAATACTATCTTTTTAACATTCCCAATGTTTAAGTACCTACCTTCGGAGAGACAGAATAACAAAGTTACTATTGATTAATTCATTATTGTTTGTCTTAATTAACAAAGTAGTGTGTAAGTACAGGAAATGTTTGATCTTTCCTACCATAATATTAACAATAATGGGGTGTTTGCGGCCCATTAAAACCTTCTAGGTAGAGAGCATAAAAACTAGTTCATACAATTGTTCAGTCATCAATTACATAGGCGGAAGTTTAAATTTCCGACCTGTCTTAACTCCAACAACTTCCTGTTTTCGAGTTATCAAGCTACACGTCGTATCACACTACATCAGCTATTAATATAAGGTAATCCATTATTACCACAGCAAATTCAAGTAACGTTGAAAAATATGCTATTTGTTTGCACTTAACACATTTTTGTTCAGTAATACTACAGTAATATTTTTTATTAAAATATATTTCTGCATCACAAATTTAATATATAGCAATGTGTAATGTATGTTAATATGATAGAAATAAAATTAGTTTTAGCTAATTTTCATAATTTTGTCTTATAATCCAGTCATTTTAAACAAACAAAAAAAAAGTGTGGAAAAGTTCGGGCTAACTGAATTCTTGTATGCACATTCATCGAGTCGTTTTAAGTACTATAGAAAAATTTAATTATTTTTTATATGCTTAAAATTTTACAGCAGGACAAAAGTTTAAGAATTTTGTGAATTTCTATTAATTTCTATTAATCTAATAGCGAAAATATTTAGTTACCTAATGTCAAATAAATTAGAAAATTATCTGCAAAAGAGGTTCTATACTTTTATCTTGTATGAGTAACTGTTATATAATAATATGAACAGCAATCACACAAAAATTATGGCTCCTCATAGTCCTCATCCTCAACTTCTCCTATATATCTTGTTATTTCAGTTTCATGCTCAACATCCGAATCCATATTTTGTAATACAAAATCCATTGGATCAATTTCAGCTATGTCTTCTTCTATTTCTATCTGTATTTGTTGTGGTATTGAAGAAAGATTGACAAGGGAAATGGCCAGAAACTTCAGAACAATTCAATCCACTCTTATTAATTATTAATTTTCTTGACATTGGCTTAAAAAGAATGAATGAGGATTTTATAATATATTTTACGACTAAACAAAAGTGCGTACAAAAATTCAGCTGGTTCAGATTTTTATTAGAAATACTTAAACTGGACGGTTATATATGGCGACCTTTTCAACTTCTTTTTTTGTTACTGATTCTCATTTCAATTTTTATTGAATTTTAAAATTTTATAAAATTATATAAAACACAGTCACTTGGTGTCAAAAATTACCCAAACTTCTGGCTAATTCTATAGCGGCTTTTGCGGATTCTCAAACTATAGGGTGTGAACTTTGATATTAAAAAGGAATAAATGTGCTTTTATTCTTTTAAGAGGGTGAAAACGTAAATTTCAAAATTTATTACTAATTCAAGTATTAAGAGTTAGTTATTGAAAAAATTTAAGTATATATTATTTAGGTCACTACTGATTACGAATCTGCAGTCAGAATTTTAAAATTCGCGAATGCACCCCTAATATGGCCGATATAATAGGGGTACAATGGAAAAATATTCTTTGTTTGTTTGTTCTTATATTTTAGGACAGGAAACTTATATCCTAAGAAAAATTGCTCTAACTCCTAAGAGGGTGAAAACCACCCCTAAAGTCAAAAAATCAATAATTAACGCAGGTCAGGGTTTTCGTTTATATCATGACACCCACCTAGCTTTAATCATTAAAGATAGAGAAAAATCTTAAATCCAAAAATTATAGGAGTGTTCCTTTATTATCTATTGAGAATTTAAAAATTTTAAAAATAACGTTAAACATTTGAAAAACGTACGAATACAACTTGCATTTTTTTTTAATGGAACACCGCGTATATTATCGACTTATGAAAAAGATTTGTTTTTTCTGATTTCAAAAATATATCGTATGTTGAGCGTATTTCGGTATTTTCTGATTTCAAAAATATATCGTATGGTATTTCGGTATTTGGCTCACTTATTTAAGTCCAAACAATTTTAAATTAAAAATATCTAGATTAGCATGGCAAAACAGACGCATCAAGGGAGGTTGTTGTTTTTGACGTTTTCTATACAAAATTATTCTTTATTAAAGTAAGACATTCTTAGCAAATTTTATTCCATCAAATCTAACAGAAATGTTTGTCATGGAAATGTAGGTAGATCTTTTTAATTTAAAATTGTTTGGACATTTAAAAAATGTAAGTTGTGTTTGTTTTTTAAATGATAACCGTCATTTTTAAAATTTTTGAATTTTCAAAATTCTCAAAAGATAATAAAAGAAAAGTCCTACAATTTTTGTATTTAAACTTCTTCTCTATTTTTAATTATTAAAGGTGTAAGTGGGTGTTAAAATATAAACGAAAACCCTGTAGGACTGCAATGAGATTAAATTAATGAAACTTATTATTATTATTATTTAGGTTATTGGGGTCGCTGATTATTATAATGTGAAGTCAGAAATTAAAAATTTTATGTTGTACCCTTAATATGACCGATATAAAAGGGGTAAAATGTATGTATTAATTATTTTTCGTTTATTTTGAGAAATTAGGACTTTCTTAGCAGATTGTTACATTTTGAGACATAAAACTCATCGCTTAATAACCATAACAATTTTTCTTACACCTAGGAGGGTGAAAACCACCCCTAAAGTAAAAAATCAATAATTAATGAAGTACTAAGACGCCAAACGGGCAATACCGTAATTTAATAATATAAAAATAAAATAGTGGAATAAATTGTATCTTTAAAACACATGAAAACTCTTTACAGAGCTTTTTATATTATTAAAAATTTACCTCTATGCACTTCTGACTTCTTTAGATTTCATTTCATTTCTAATATCATAATTTGCTAAAAGGATTATATCCTTTGCAATTAACGCTAAACATCATACAAAAGAAGCATTTTGAAGATCTTTTAATCCTCTCTAAAGTCAGGTGTGTCAAAACAGTACAGAGGTTGCCAGTTTTTCTATATTCATCTTAAATACGTCAATTAAAAAAAAACGATAAACGTTAAGAGTTAACTTCAACACTTCTATCTCATAAACTAATATTTTAAAAAAACAGGCATATAGAAGTAACATTTTCCTTAGTTTATTGCCATAATTTTTCATCTCTAGTAACATTCAGTTAAGATTCTTAAGTTAAGTTATTTAACCTTAAAACCAAAAAAAATAATTTTTTCAATAATTTTCTAAATATACCTAATCTTTTAGATATCTAATGTATCCATCATGGTTCAAAAAATTTAAATTTATAAGACTAACAAAAAACAGGATTTGGAATTTACTGGAATCAAAAACGGGTATTTTTTTGAGTAAAAAATCAAAATTTTGCCATTATTTTCCTCATACCATTTTTGATTTAGCAGATATTAAAATTTGACAAAAGACGATAAGCTATTGTAATAAGCATAAATTTGGTTCAAGGTACATGTCAAAAAATTTTTTAAGTTCCGTTCAAATGCATCTAACATGAACTGGTATCTCTGCAACGATGAGCCTAAATAAATTTTTATTTCATGGATTATGTTTGTTATTTCATTAGCTAACGGTACACTTTTTCGAAAATGTGATTCTTTTTGAGTAATTTGCTTAAAACTTTTGAAAAATCAGTGTTCTTTGCTTAAAAATCAAAATTTTCAACCCTCTGTAACTTGGCGAGTATTAAAGCAAAAATAACTTTTCTATTGGGGTAGAATTCGACGATCTACACGTTTCAATAGTTACTTTTCTTTCTTCGAAACCCCTTAGTTGGGGTGAAACTCACCCAACGAAAAATCCTTTTCAATATGTCATATTATTTGACCCATTTTGAATCAAACTATCTAAAAGTATTTGAATTTAAAATTACTATAAAATTATTCCAAAGTAAGATCACCAAGTTATTGTACTATAATAAACGAATTACTTTGTTAAAACCAGAAAAGTGGCAGATATGGGAGATAATCGAGGGAATCCCATGCAAACAGTAGCGTTAGATATATCCAAGGCACTAATTTTTAGACAAATTATTTTTCTAGGCCTGTCAGCTCAGTTGTGTTTGTGGATATCGAGATAGGGATAGATATTAATATTTAAAATTAAAAAATTATAATAATTTGTATATCTAAATTAAAATAGTTAACAGTTCTTGTAAGCGTGAAAATTGCAAAAAACAAATAGCTTGAGCAAGGGACAGCAGGGTTCATCAAATAGCAACAATAATTTAGGTATAAATAGGCAAGATTCTTAGATTAATTTTTGTTAAATCATCTACTGATGATGCCATCTTGATTTTCAAAACTTGATTCAAAGTCAAGTATTTAGTGTTTCGGTGTCAATTTTAAACTACGTCAATGCCAGTGCCGCATTAAATGATTGAGCCCTCTACAAGAAGAAATATAGCTCGATTTCCTTTGTTTAGAAAACATGGTAACAGCCTACAAAAATACAAACATTTATTTTCAATAGGAAAAATCGTAATATATTTGTAAGAGCATTATACAAATGTAGATGAAATCCTTATTAATACTGAAATGGAAATTCCATCAACGAAAATGTCATCTATGATCACAACAAGCTTAACGGTAAATTTAATTATGTGCCTCAGATGTAAATCTTTTATAACACGATTAGTGTCCTAAACAGCATAATTACATTAACGTCTTGTATTTTTATTTTATTTTCCTTATATATTTTTATAGCACTCTAAATTGACAGAAAAACAAGAATCCCGCAGTGGCGGCCCAACATTTCGCCGGTATTATTTAACAACATGCGTGATCAAAGCAGGCAGGTGTCAGGGAAACGAGTTCGGTCAACTTGATCAAGTTTAGCTTACAAACAAGGGATAGCATATAATATATAGTTTTAATTTTACGTTTGAGGCTATTTAAGTGCCCATAAGTCAGATGGTTTTATGACAGCCTATGAAGTGTTTATAGGAAATTATTTTTGCTGATTGGTACACGTTACAATAAAAATGCTAATAAACTATAAGACCTGATCGATAAAAGTGGTTAAGTAACCCTTATCTAATTAAATAAACTATGTATGAATACCTCAAGATGGTTTATTAGACCCGCTGCAATTTTTCATTTATTTGTCAAATAATAATTACTATACCACGCCCTATATGTTAAACTATAATTTATCACTTAATTTTTATTGACATTTTTGTGAGTAATGTTTGGCAATTTCACTTTCATTATTTATCTTTTTCTACGTATTAATTGAAATAAATTATTTATGTTCTCGCTAGTGGTTTTTATTCAATATCTAGTTTTGATAAACCGCATGAATTACAGCGTTGTTAATAATCGTATTTATTATTTATACACTCGCTTACATATACATATAAGTATAAGAAATTATTTGTTTGAAACTACAATACAGATATTTTTTTACATATTTCCTTTTCCACAGTAAAACCAATACGATTTCTGTCACAATTAAAAAATATGTTCTTTATATGACTTACATTTTACAATTATGACCACTGTATTTATTTCATCATATAACTTTTGAAATTATATTCAATATGATATACTTACCTTCAATCTAAGGCCGGTTGAGTCATCCATAACGAGCCTTTGATTAAAAAAAATTATTTTGAACTCAAATGTATGGTTTGCATTTCCAATATTTATATACCCACAAATGTTTAATAAGTATAAGTAAAATAAATGACACTGAAATCGATAAATAGGTATACACCTATATAGGTGAGATTACTAAAAAAAAATAGGTATGTCAAGGTTACATAAACTTAAACGTACAGTAAGTAGAATAACGTGAGATGTAGAATCTGAAGACAAATTTTATAAATAAGGAAAAATGTTAATGCTACACTGATCAATTTCGGAATTTTTTAACATTCATTTTATTATCTGTCGACAATAAATGGATGTTCTCTTTTATCTGATAGTGAGAATCCTCAATCAATGGAAAAAATGTGTTTAAATTAAATAAATATTTCAAACTTTTTTAAATACTTCTTCCTTAAGCAAACGTGATGTAAAACTGTTTAGGGTAGTGAACAATATAATGGCGCAATAATAAAATGTTGTAACATATTAACATTTTCTATTAATAGTTGATTAGTTAATTTAAGATTTAATTTATTTCCTTCAAAAAGATTGTATGAAAATTATAAATTACACCTAGTGATTAAATTAGGTATAAAATTGAAGTGTGAGAACCTATTTATAATTTAATATCAAAGAGCAATTATTGCGAAACGTGTGATATTAAAAGGCCGACATTAATGCTATAACACTAGCACCGAAGCAATCATATAATTAATTAGCTTTCTATTTGCGTGATTATCAATATTTTATTATACTTACATGGAGCAGGATATGACCATAATTCAATTAATTTTTTAGTTTTAAATAGTTATACGTTGCTTACAACAAAACAAATCTCACTACTGAAGAGAAAGAGCTCTTACTTGCCGCTCTTTGTATCTTTATTTACTGAGGTATTCAACAATTAGTTTATTTACTGAACTCAATAACGTAACGTTGTCGAATAACTCACAAAAACATTATGAGCCTTTAATCAGTTATAATGCAGACAAAGTTATTTTTATATATCTTGTCTCGTTTTTGATCGAAAAAGCAGCCCGAGAAATAAATAATTTTTTAATTATTAATCATTTATTTTTTGTTAATCTCTTAGGTTTTAAGCGAATTCCTTTGATTATTCTGCTATTTAATATGAAAAATCAAACAGCACTTATTTATTGGTTTGGTAGCTTATACATATGTATAATATTTCATGAGGTACAATCAAATGATCACTTTTTGTTTTTATAAAACAAAAGAAAATATTCTTAAATTAATTTTGTCTTCTCATATCAAAAAAAGTTTGCACTGGATACCTGGATGCACGTCCGAGGGAAATACGTAAATAATTGCTTAGACAAAGCCATGTTGTTAATGTCCATACAATCATTATAATTTAAATTAAATTTTAACTTAGATTAAAAAACTAACTAGAAGTCAAAAAGATTTTTTTAAGTACAAGGTGATCCACATGTGTTCAGTGGATTTCTTGATCTTATTATTGAAGTACCTAAAGACAAATTTGAAACGTTTATTATGCAATTTCCTTTGTAGATTCTGGCGAGATAAAGAAAATTGAACTACAAATAAGTATACGAGGAGTAGTGAATAAATATTTTTCCAAATTTTAACACCCTGTATACTACAGCCAATTCTCTGCGAGCGTCATGTGCATTCATCTAGCTTTTCACTTCAAAATGATTTTTTGTGCTATGGTAATAATTTACTACATAAACGTAATACAAGTCCTTCAATTAGGTATAATATTTTAGGTAAATGATTACTTACATCAGAGACGTTTTATAATTTTTGGTAACTAAGTATTTATAATTTATTGCACTGTCAACATTGGCAAATTTGTGAGGCGCGCTGCTCGGAAACTGTTGGCCTGAGGAAAAATATGGGTATAACCTTTTTTATAGATAATTTGATTATCTTTAACTTTGGATACTGCCATTTGAAGCGTAAGATCGATAGAAAACGAGTTATTGCACAGAAACCGATTTTGGTACGTAATTTGCATAGGTAATTAAAAATGTATTCCTGACCTCGAAATAAAGCTGTTAAAAAAGGACACTGCCGCCTCAATTTGTCAAAAAAACATATACTTACTTGCTGAAAAGTGATTTTTTAACGTACTTATAAGTAATGTATATAGTTTAAAAAATGCATTTCCTGCAATAGGTATATTAAGAAAAGACGTAAATAATAGAAATTAAAAGCAGGATAAAATATAGGGTCTAAAGATTCTTAAAAAGTCTTAGAAAATTAATTGGGATTCATAATTATATTTTTCACGTTTGTTCGGTTAACAATTACGATACACGCGTATAATAATATAGATATCATAAGTATTAATATTGCGTAAGTATTTATACTTTTTTATTCTTCATTTTACCTCCAAATTGTCTTTGAAACAACCTACACTGTTGATAACAGCAAGTTTTATTTTTATTTACTCAAAATGACTTTCCTTATGCGGAATAACATAAGATTGAAAAATAAAATAATGTTCTATCACAAGCGCCGGCACACTGATAATTGACAATATTGACGCGCGTCTTCAAAATATTAACATTTAAGACATTAATGGCGATATTAATAATTTCCTGCTGATGTAACCGTGATCTGATTTTTTAGCACTATATATAGGAAGGCTCAAAAAACGTGTTACCTACCCGCTTTTCACTTTATGTCAAAAATTGAACGTCAAATAAATTCTTCATGAAATTGAAAACATATAGGTACCTATAGGTAGGTATATAGGTATAGTAGATAATGTATAGTTATCGCACTTTTTTAAAGTTGATCGTAATATAATAATGCTTATAATAGGTATACCTAAGTTTACCTTAGTAATTTTTCTATATTTGAGGAAGTAACAAACTAAACAAACCAAGTAAACAATAATAATTTAGAATAATACAACAATTGACAAATGAAAACACGAACTGAACTGAAAATTGTTCGCCATAATGATTACAAAATATAGTCTACAAACGAAAACTATACCATAGTTATAAAAGAATACCTATTACCCACTAAATTTTTAATAATTGTAATAATTCTTAAAACTAACCTAAGTTATATTGTTCTTGTACTAATTCGAATTGTTATATACCTACGTACTTATTTATTAATAAACATAGTCTACAAACGAAAACTACCATAGTTAAGTAGGTATAAAAGAATACCTATTACTTACCCACTAAATTTTTAATAATTGTAATAATTCTTAAAACTAACCTATAAGTTATATTGTTCTTGTATTAATTCGAATTGTTATATACCTACATATTTATTAATAAACATATATTACCTATATATTTATTAATATTGTGCGTATTTATTATAAAAAGCATTTACATTTACCTATGTTAATTTTTAAATTTATTATAATTTTTTCAGTTTTAATAGAAAATTAATATTTGAAAAATTTGAACGACATTCAAAACGGAGGTACCTACTGACGTAAAGACAATAATTGTGTCTCACTGGGTACCTATAGGTACAGCTTGTCACATTATATAGGTATAGATATTAGGTAAGTATATAAATAATTATTATAATATTAGAAATGAAATCCAAAGAAGCTAACTTTCAAGTTTAACATGATATTTCCAAAATCTGCAAAATGTACAAGGGATAGAAATATACCTAAAGAAAAGTTTTAAAAATTTTCAAACTTCTATTATGCTGAGTTACAAGATCTGTAAACTGTTTTTATTTACTTATTATTTTACATTAAAAAGGCAGAGTACCTAACCCCACCAATAGAAAGCGATTGTTTTCTTCCGCAGAAACTTAAATTTAGAGAGAGCGCTGACTCATATTTTTTCCAACTAGACCAATACTTATCAAATTTGGATATGCGATGTAGTACCTAGCAGCACCGAACGTTTTCGCTCCAAAAAGACGTTTCAACCCCCGTATTTTCGCCCCCTCGAATTTAAAATTTTCTACTTCCAATAGTTTACATTTGACGAGATCTTCAAAATGACACTAAAAACATCCACCTAGCATGCATAAAACTTCAAAAATTCGTAAAAACTGCAAAATTTCCAAGCGTAGGTCTGGATCCACGGTATTAGGTACCTACCATTACACCTTCGATTTCTTAAACATACCTACATTCAGTGTTAAAAGGGTTTGAACTCTTTGAACACTATTCATGAGATAGGTATTTACTTTTAAGACGTTGGTTCTTGCAGGGTATTGCTTGTCACATTACTAGCGTACACTTGCTATTTACAATGATTAATATTCATAAGGTTTCGGTTTTACCTGAGCGTTGAAGTCTCTCAACTAATTGTACTAATATCCATTGTATTTAGTTTGATTTTGCCTTTTCTCAGTGAAAAATTATAAATGTGTAGATACTTATAGATTACTTGCAACAGGTAAAAGTACTAATAACATTTAGGACCATTTAACAGGTGCCATGGTTCTTCAAAATTATTCAAATTGAGTGTTGTAAAATATAAACATGCTATGCAAACCGTTGAACATATTTTTATGATTTTATGTGATACACATTTTCGAATATTGATAGGTAATCATACTTGTAACAGGTTTAGGTATTAAATATCTGTAGTATTTTAACTTGACATTGTGTTTTTGCGCGAGGGTAACTAAACGTGGGAGATATTATAACTAACTATTTATGTCTTGTCGCTGTTACAGGCTCAAGACTCTTATAATATGCAGTCGCGGTTTCTCGTAAACAGACGCATTCGTGTAGATTTTAAAAATGAAAAAATATACAGGATGTTCCGTTTAAAAAAAAGGTACCTATAGATGACGTTATAACCGAAGCAGCGATGCTGTCAAAACTAGTAGTAGTAGTAGTATTTGCATTTTGGCATTGATTTTTATAAAAATCATTAGCTCAGCGCCAATGTCAAAACTAAAAAATTCAAAATAAATATCCACATCCACCTGTCCTAGAATTTTCTTCAAAATGTTTTCGTATTCAAAGATAATGAATTTATGCATGCATATTCATTCTCTCATGTACAGTCACAGAGAGTAGTAGTGTAGCTCTGTGCAATTTTAAAAGTATATTAGTTAATTATAATAGTATAAGAAACAATTAATAATCAAAATGTCTAAGTTTAATAAACAACAAGAAGATAAAATTGAACAAATAGTGACTAATATAATAATTAGTAAATTTGATGATACTTGGATGTCTACCGTAATAGACAAAATCACTGAAAAAGTTGAGCAAAGTTTTAAAAACAAATTAAAAGAACAGGAAGAAAAAATAAATCAGATGGAAAAAGAAGTGAATAATCTGAAAATAGAATTAGAACAAGTTAAAATGGATAAGGACAATGTGGAGCAATACACAAGGAAAAATAATGTAAGAATATTTGGCATAAAAGAAGTTAATCAAGAAAACACTGAAAATTTGGTAATAAAATTATGTCAAGAAAAACTAAATATTAATCTTACTGCAAATGATATAGAGATTTGCCATCGAGTGGGTACCAATAATAATAAAAATAATAGACCAATATTTGTAAAACTAATCTCTAATAAAGTAAAAAATGATATCTATTATGCAAAATCAAAATTGAAAGGTTTGAAAATAACTATTAGAGAAGATATCACAAAACATCGCATGGAAATTATAAAAACAGCTGTAGAAGAATTTGGACCTAAGAATGTTTGGACCCAAAATGGTAATGTGTACATTTACTGCAATAATAAGAAAAATTATGTTAAAAACGTAGAAGAACTCTTATCCTTAATCAAATAAATAATTAATTCTGTATTAACTTATCTTGCATCAATTATAAGTATACATCTATCTCTTAACTGAAAACAATTAGAAAGGAAAAATAATTTAATTTCAGTTATTAAAATTTGGGGAAAAAATGGGGAAATTAATTATAGGTATCTATTCTGTATGCATAAAGGTTTATAATAAAAATTGTTTTCTTAATCATTCATTTAAAATATTGCACGGGCGTGTTGTACTTCGTATAAATACTTTTTAGTAGGTATTTTAAAGCATTTTTTGCATTAATTTTTATTGAGATAGTGTTATTTTTGTTTTTAAAGAAAAAAGGTGGAATAATGAACACAACAGAAAAAGTACTAAGTGATTTACAGACATATAATTCTATTGAAACACAATACGCAAATAATATCTTAGAGCATGAATCTAATATACAGGGTGTACCAATAATTAATATATTTCATATGAATATAAGAAGCATTCAAAAAAATTTTGAAGAACTGCTAATATTATTAGATAACTGTCAAAATGAGTTTGATATTATTATTCTGACAGAAACTTGGCAATTTCAGGCAATTAACAACTTTCACATTCCTAATTACACATTTTATTATAACAATGCCAATTTTAATCAGAATGATGGAGTTGTAGTATATATTCATAATTCTATTCGAATTATTAATGTATCAAATATTAGAGATAACGAAGTAACATTTACAAAAATTCTGGGCGAAAAGTCAAACAAAAAATTCTATATTACTGCAATTTATCGACCACCATCTACAAACTCACTTATATTTCTTGATGATTTAAATAAAATAATAACAGAAAATTATCAAGTTGACATAGAATTTTTAATAGGTGATATTAACTTAGATATAAATGACACAAATAACGGTTTAGTACAAGAATATCTCAATTACCTTAGTGCATCAGGGTATTATCCACAAATAAACAAATCGACTCGGGAAACAAATACATCGTCATCATGCTTAGATCATATCTTCTTTAAAAATAAAAAGAATTTTAATTTTAAAATTTTACCTTGTATATTAAAATGTAGTATCACAGATCACTATGCAACCATATTAACTTTAATGAAAAGTCAAATAATATCTAATGAATGTAGTAAAACTCACTCATCTGAATACCAGAAAATAGATGAAGTTAAACTTATGAAAACTTTAGAACACGAAAAATGGGATGATATATGCAACCAACCCGATATAGAAATAGCTACAAATAAATTTATAACCAAATTCAAACATTTAATAAGATCGTGTTCAAAAACATTGTATAATAAAGTAAAAAGCACACAAGAACTAAAACCCTGGATCACTCAAGGACTAATAAAATCAATTCAAGTAAGAGATAAACTAAAACAAAGAATGATTCAACAACCAAATAATATCATATTAGAACAAAATTATAAAAGGTACAGAAATTTAACAACAAAATTAATACGAAAAACAAAACATGATTACTACAAAATTAAAATACAAGAAGCTGACAAAGACATTAAAAAAGTGTGGACAATAATTAAGGAATCTACAAATGAAATCAAAACACAAAATAAAATTGATAAAATAAAACTCGAAAATGATACAATAACAGTTAATAAAATAGAAATATGTAATGCATATAATAAATACTTTTCTGAAATTGGACGTAAAATGGCTGAAGAAATTATAGACAATAATCTGCAAAATGCTCACTTTGAGCAAAATATAAACTTTACTTTAAATTCAATTTTTCTGCATCCAGTTTCAGAAAGTGAAATAATTAATTGTATAAATAATTTGAAAAAAGATGGAACCCCAGGAATAGATAAAATTAGGGCAAATGATATTATAAAATCATGTCCATATATTTTAAAACCATTGAAACATATAATAAATCTGGTATTTGTGACAGGAAAATTTCCTGAAATTCTAAAAAAAGCAGTTATTAAACCTATTCTAAAATCAGGTGATCCACTTGAAATAAATAATTATCGCCCAATTTCTTTGATTAGCAATTTTGCCAAAATTATAGAGAAATGTATAAAGTTTAGATTATTAGAACATATCAATAAATATAATTTAATTTCACCTTTCCAATTCGGTTTTAAAGAAAAAATGTCCACTGTTGATGCAACATATGCTTTGACTCATGAAATATACCACTCATTAAACACTGATCAGAAGCCTTTAGCGATTTTCTTAGATCTCGCAAAGGCTTTTGATACAGTATCACATAATAAACTGCTTGATAAACTAAACAACTACGGCATTCGTGGTATATGCAATGATTTGATCAGAGATTATCTAACAAACAGAAAACAAGTTGTATCGATTGATTCAGTTTATAGTGAAGAAAGACAAATAGAATACGGAGTTCCACAAGGAACCGTTTTGGGACCAATTTTGTTTCAATTATATATCAATGATATGTTAAATTTAGAAATCTCTGGAAAAATAATTTCATATGCTGACGATACAGTATTAATATTTTCAAGTTCTAGTTGGCAAAACGTCAAAATTAAAGCTGAACGTGGTCTTTTCAAAATAAAACAATGGTTAAACAATAACTTATTAACATTAAATAAATCTAAAACTAAATTTATCACCTTCTCCTTAAATGTGCTGGGTCAAACAAATATAAATTTTAAATATCATAATTGTAATAATCCATCTACTTGTGATTGTAGTAATGTTATAGATAGAGCAGATCAAATAAAATATCTAGGTATTTATATAGATCAATTTTTAAAATGGAATAATCATATTGAAATATTAAATGGCAAATTACGCAAATTATTATATAAATTTTATCAGCTCCGCAACATATTGAATATTAAAACTCTAGTAGCTGTCTACAAAGCATTGATAGAATCTCTAATAAAATATGGAATAGTAATTTGGGGAGCAGCGTATGATACAATACTGGTAAATTTAAAAGTAATTCAGAAGCATTTTATTAAAATAATTCACAAGAAACCTAAACGATATAGTACTAAATTGTTATTTGAAGAGTCGAAATTACAGGATATAGATACTATATACATAATCTCATCTTTAAACTATATAAAAAAAATACGAAATTACAAAACTATTTACCAACTTTTTATACAACTCGCTCTCAAGCAAATATGAACTTTCTAACTCCAAAACCCAATAAAACAGCATTTGTTAAATCTATAGATTATACTGGAATAAAACTATTTAACATTCTTCCGCCCTGTATAAAAGAAATTACTACCAGCAACCGGTTTAAAAAGGATATGATTAAATACGTGTGTGAAAACATTGAAAATTTTAAAAATGTACTAAAAGCGTAAATACTTTAAAATAAAGTGATCTACCATTTTTCTATAAAAATAAGCAAAAATTTATAATATCTTTTCTATTAAGTGACTGCACTGTAACTTATATTGTTGTTATTCATATTATAACGCACAAAACAAGCTCCTTAGAGCTTAGGTGCATTACTCTGTAAACACTTATATGTATTATAAAATTATAAATAAATAAAGATATTATTATATTATTATTATTATTATATACCTTATCTACTGCACACATACCTACTGCACACATACCTACTGCATATTTAAACAAGATGGTTGATGCGATTTTTTTCCATCTTTAGCAAAATTTATTGACCATATTTACCCGTTCTAAACAGACTTTTAAAACGTGTTTATCTGCGGGATGATTAGCTAAACCCTAATATTTTTCTAAATTTCATCGTTTTTTTTCCCGGATTTTTAGTTATTTAAAAATAGGAAAATTATATAAATAAGTACTTAAGTAAGTATACCTACTAAGTAAACCTTTCTAACTGTTTTTTTTTTCAAAATTGCTTATAAATCATAATTACTTAATATGTAGGTACATTAAAGATATTTTTTTAGAAATTTAGGATGAATTTTAACAAAAATTTAAGGTCTCGCTATCTTGTAGGTATATATAAAACGAACAACCAAATTTAAGAATTTAGGAAGTGTGCATTAATTTTGTTCTAATAATAAAATATACTTTATTATAACCATACCACAAAAATTGTTAAAGAATGCTTTGTGCAGTATGTAAATAACGTCTACGTACAATTTGTATGATATACTAATTTGTCGAATGAGTAGCCACATTAAGGCCTGTAAGTGGCTCGATCTGAACATATATAGGCTCGTTGGGAATAAAGCCGGTCTGGTAATTAATCGGAATGACTGGAACAAGCCTTACACATTAACAACTTGTTACGAAAGATAAAATTTCGCCGCTGGCTCTACTGGGGGGCGGAAAGCAGGTTGCCTGACGCTGAGGAAATGTTAATATAGGTTACTCAGTATTCACACAGGTCAGTTTTGTCTAATTCATGTAACATGTTAGAATTTGTTACAAACAGAGGAATCTCTTAAGTGTTTTGTAATTTTACCTAGCGTTTAGTAAAGAATATAAGAATACGCATTGTTGATCATATACATGTAAGATACAAAAGAAAAATAAGTACTTTTTATATTTAGGTATCTATATAGGTAATTTTATGCAATGCTTTTCTTTTTATTTTTTTCCATTGATTTAAAAATAATTAATGATTATTTGTAGATAACAACTTCTTAAAAAATAAAATAAAATAAAAACACAACATATACCACAATAGACCCCCAAATCCAAAGCCAAAGCTGTCCGGAGGGGGGCTATACACATTCAACTTCTTCTCTTCAACTTCTGTATTTACTTTCAGCCTCAGCAATGGTGAGCTATTGACACATTATTTCTATGATCCTTCCTATTACAGCGTGTTGTGATTTCTTTAACATTTCTTACATTGTGATATTTGAAGCAAACATACTTATTTCTGAAACAAAATAGAAAATAACTAAAAACATTTGTACAAGGTGGTTCAAAAGTATCTCCCCAGAATCTTCGGGACAGTAAGTACATTAAAAAATAACAGTGCTCTGTCAATATTATTATTTTATTTTGATGTTTGTAATTTTTTTTTAACTTAAAATGGCAGGTGTTGAGGTGTCTTCAAAATAATTAATATTTTTTAGATGAAAATAATACATGAACAAAATTCAGAGGCTGAAATTTTCCACAGGGTGTTTTGAACTTACGACAAAAATCATTTTGATTTGCTCCGGTATAACACCATCTAAACAAATAAATGTTCATTATTAAAAAAACTCAGTATAATGTCAATAAATTTATCTACCAAGTGTTAAAAAAAAACAAAAATCGGATTGATAATTAAACATTTATAACAAATCAAATTTAGCCAAAATTTTAGGATGGCGGTATTCTTTGCCGGGAAGTTTTTATTTTCAGCAGTAGAAAATGTATTCCTTATTTTGTTGGAGGAGTTGTAATAACAAAATTGGGTAAATTTACCGAGGGCACTGCACCCTTTACTAGACTCCTTTTTTTAGAAATATAATTGAATAATCTGTGCTGCAATGCTCTACAAAATGCAGCGAACAAATGCGTTAGCGGTGTTTATTTTCGATTTTCTGCAGCACTTTTCCATCAACCAAATATCACAAAGTTTGTCGTTTGAAAAGGAAAAATAATGCACATTCTTTTTTGAGTTTTGTTTTTGCAATTTAAAACTGCACGTCCACCCATTTTTCCTTGAATTCACCCACTCCACTTGCTTAGCAATATTGTATTTCAAATTACTAATCAATCACTATCACCTAAACCGTCCATACCCGGTAATATAAAACATCAAATAACTTATGCGGATAATTGTGCTTAAAATACACACAGCTTAACACGGACGCCTACGATACGTCGTTCACCGTTTGGAATCGCAGGTCTGGGTGCTGGGTGGCGTAGTATCACTTGCCAGTGGGGATATTGCTGCGTGAGAGCATATCTTATATTTCCTAGTATCATGGTGCCACGTATTGCTAGCCTAAATATTCTCATATGATAATTTGTCTACTTAGCACATAAAATAAAAATAAATTGGAATTTTGGTGAGGGAAATGAGAAATAGACATTTTGTTCTGTTTCTAATTTCCAAAATGTTCGTAAGTCGGCCTACTAAGTACTCATATTGTTTCTAGTAAGCATAATTGAAGAATGAACAGTTCGATGGTATTAAAATTTGGACTCTCCATAACTAGAGATAGAAAAACGTATTGTGTTTTAAAAATATAAAAGTTAAATAAAACACTGAAGAAATATTTTAACCAGAAAAACAGTCCTCGAGAGAGTGAAACGGAAATAGTACACAGTATTAAAGCGCGTTGCTACAACCAAGGAACCAAGTGAGCATTATCAGTAGATGACTCACTACGAATTATACTCAAAAAATCTGTAGTGACCACCTTACTTCCTTAAAGAATTATTTAAAAATTGAAGATTATTTTCAAAGAACTGTAAAGTATAGGTACCTACATATGTAACAATTATATGAAAAATGATATAAATCGACTATCTGCGAAGAGCTTGTTTTTATCACTAGTTTCTCTTGAACGAAAATATAAAAATTTAATAAAAAGATAATGTAAAAAGTCACTAATTATTTATTACAATATGTAGTTGTAAAAATTCTTAGGAATGCTAAAAAACTTCAAAGAAATTCCATAAAATTTCACGAAATTCCAAGGGAATTCCACAAGCTTTGTATACAAAACTCTCGAATAATGCTACGACCCTTCGTTCGAATTTCAGTCACTCTGTACGTTAGTGTTCATTTAAATGTTTAAAATATATTTTTTTACTTATACTTGAAATATAAAACATTGAGAACTTGGAGCCACTATTAAATCGTTCCTATTATAATTTAAACAAATACCAATTGTACTAGACATAATTCTTTTGTTGAATTATTAAATTAGTTGACTATGAAATATAAAACCGCAGTTATGCTTTTTTAGAAAATTCAGTTATACGAACAAAAAGTCGTTACAGACCTACCTAAATATATCTAAACAATAAACGATTATTTTAGTTTCAGTTGATACATTTCTTATGTCGAAGTTTGGCAATAACCACAAAAGCTTTTTATTTAATTGCATGATTTGCTTGTTTTGGACTGCACATAATTAAAAACCAAGGCTACCAAAAGATAACATCTGACTTATATTTGTCTTATGTAGGTACTCTGTTAATAATTAAAAATCCATATGCACTAATTTATTATAGATATAATGAGTCAGCTAATTGTTGTTTCTTATACAAAAAATAACAGTCGTTAGAGAAAAGTCGATTTAAGTTCTGTTTCACCATATCCATTAAATATAATATATTTAATATATTTTATATAAGTATAATGCACTTCAAATAAGTAAATCTGGGTATCTTTATATATATTTTTTTAATGAAAATTGATATTTATGGTTTTTTTCAATTAAGGACCTCCTTATAACACCAGTAGATATTTAAAATATGTTTGCTTAATGGTCTATTTTCTAAAACGTAAACTTTTTCCTTTATTATTATATTTGGCAGTCTTAAGTCATCTACATACTATTCTTAATTGTGTTTGCAATATTTTATAATTAATTGTTCATCCATTTACCAGCAGACACATAACAAAATCAGGTGAAATGTGGCCTTTATTTAAAACAGAACGGCTCTGTTGCTATTGTTATTTTGATAACCTTTTGAATTTGCAATATGTACATATAAATCATATTTTTATTTCACCTTTTAGCATCCTTTACTTTCGGCTATTCTACATAGCAAGGTACGTGCATTAGCATTGAATAGCATTAAACATGGAATCTATTGTATCCTAGCGATATAAAATCCGTTAGGAATAAATTAAATATGTATGTTGGTTGGTGTCATTTAAAATACGGGTAGAAAGGTATGGGCTTTAATTAATGTAATTATACTTATCTACGTTCCGAGGAAATGGGTCGCTAATGACGCATGATTGTTTAGTCGATTAAGGGCCGAATCTCAACATCAACGTTGTACACAGAATTAAATAATTTTGGTGTAATAAATACTGTCCACTTTATGATAATACATGCAACTTAATTAAGTAAATTAATATTAAGTTGTTATCATTTAAAATTTTAATTTCACATGACTTGTTTTTTATTTAGAATTTTAAGAAGGATTATAAATTATAAAATATTCCGTAATTTATAAAATTACGAAATAACTAATTCAAAATATTCTTTTAACAATAGAATTAATATTTTCATTTGTACAATAATGTAATGTACGAACTACGAAGTAGAAGTGGAAACTTAAATATTATGTTTAAAGTTTTGAAATGTACAACGTAAATGACTTTATTTAGGCTTTATACAAGCATACTAATAACAAGCATATCCAATTTGATTTTCCAAGTGTATGCGCAACATTTGATTCTGATTTATTCATTTTCGTTTACCCTATTTTATCTAAAACATCCAATTATTATTACTTCCTCTCGAAAAGTGAGGAAGGTATATATTCGTGAAAAAACGTTTGAACATTTTAATTGCATTTCTGGACGAATTTCGACGAATTATGACGATGCAGAAAATTTTAGATAACAGAAAATTCTGCCTGTGCGTGTGTGTATGTATCGCGATAGCAGCTACACGTTTTGAGATAAAGCTTTCAAATTTGGTACACACGTTCTAGAGGCCAAGAAAAAGATTGGGTTCAATGATGAGCAAAATCGGTCTACTGGGACGGGGTCTACCGGATCCCAACATTTCTATTTCTAACTTTACAAAAAATATTATTCGTGATGAAAGATTATAAAAAATAAGATATGATATACAAACCCCAATCACTTTTATTATAAACACCAGGAAGTTCTGATCCCATAATTGACAGCGGTTTTTATATTATGTTGTATTTGCGGTTTCTGTCACACAATTGAAAGTATTCAATGTTTCATCTCTTTCCCTCTCAACTCAAAGTGTAAGAATTTTGTGGTAATTTATAGCGATATGTTTTATATTATGTTTGTTATAAATTCACTTGAAATTTAGTTTTAACCACGGTGTAAGACAATTAGGTGGTGAAACGCCTCAATGTAACGTATGGTTAGAGTGTCGCCAAACTGTTAACGCAAGAGACGCGAAATCGTAAGACAAAGAGAGAGAGTGGGTGGCCGCGAGGGCCGCGCGGGCTAAGCCCCGCAGCGTCCCTAGTTAATTTCCACTTCATTTTACCAGGTCGAAAAATATACCATTCGATGCAGAAAAATATGTAGAACACGATTGTTGAAAAATTATGTGTCTAAATTGTCGGCTACTGTGCAAAAAAAAATAAAAACCATAAATGAAATTGGACGCCGGCACGTTTAACTCGAAACGCTGCTAAAACCGTTCTAGTTATGAAAAAAATTAACATAAACAATTTTATAGAGAACTAAATTTCCTATAAAAAAGTGGTGGCATTAGTCTATCTTTAATAGTTTTGGTGTGAGGGCGCCTCAAATTCGCGCGCTGATCTTTTGTTAAATTAAACTTATCGTTTTCCAGCGCACAACTTTCAGCCACCCTCACGCCCACGGTGTAAGAATTGTCTTACACCGTGCTCACGCCTAAAATATTTAAGATAGACATATGCCGTCACTGACTTTTTTATAGGAAATTTAGTTCTCTATAAAATTGTTTATGTTAATTTTTTTCATAACTCGAACGGTTTTAGCAGCGTTTCGAGTTAAACGTGCCGGCGTCCAATTTCATTTATGGTTTTTATTTTTTTTTGCACAGTAGCCGACAATTTAGACACATAATTTTTCAACAATCGTGTTCTACATATTTTTCTGCATCGAATGGTATATTTTTCGACCTGGTAAAATGAAGTGGAAATTAACTAGGGACGATGCGGGGCTTAGCCCGCGCGGCCCTCGCGGCCACCCACTCTCTCTCTTTGTCTTACGATTTCGCGTCTCTTGCGTTAACAGTTTGGAGACATTCTAATTGAGGCGTTTCATCACCTAATTGTCTTACACCATGGTTTTAACAGACAAGAGCTAAAGAAATGAAGGTAGGTATATTGAATTAATTCTTTTTTTATCTCATATATTGCAGAAATATGTTTGTAACATGGAATTACGATCAACTACAGTTTATTCATTCATCTTAAATACACGCACTGATTTTAATCAGTAACTATGGCATACTAAGAAGATGATGGTGGTTAAAAAATATGGCTGAGTGTTGTTTACGACCATTAATGTACTACAAGAAACGTAATTTAACTGTCATAAAAACATTTACTTTAATATAACTATTTGAAACATCTTTCAGTTTTACTATATCACCAACAAACAATTAGCCGTATTTTTTTACACCAAACTGAAGAGAATAGAGTTATTTCTTGGAACTTTCTTATAAAATCTGATAATTCTCCAATTTTGTGATATCATATTTGTTTTTAAACTTAATTTCGTGTATATCTAGTTTTTCAATATATCTATTGAGGAATTTGAGTTATATGGAGGTTATACATATTTTGTTACTATACTCTATTTACTGAACATAAATAGTTAAACTCCTCCCCATTTTGTTTAAGGTAAAGTAAACACTCGAGAATATAAATGCACGGCAAAGTTAATACCTGTAGTTTAACGAATTTCCTTTACAATCATCTCTATAAATTAAATGGGAAATAACAAAACATTAACCTTTATATGAAAATATTTACGCAGTATAAATATCTTTATTAAAAAATTCATAAAGTTACACGTCATTAAACCAATGTATGCAATAACCAGTTTTCCACGCTACAAATTAATTTATTATTAATTAATATAAATCGATGGAATTTCTAACCTCTAAAAGAAAATGTTGTTCTGACATTTAACCAGTAATAACTATTTTCATTACGTATCTTAATATACATACAAATGTACACCAAGGTATTGAAAAATATTATTTTATTAGATTCATGGGAATAACAGCAAATGAAAACAACAAATAACTAAACAGTAATCTTTTACAAAACAGTCAGAACCACAGAACCAGAGATTAGGGTAATCTCTGCACAGAATGCGTGTGTTATGTCAGAAAGAACATTAACAATTAAGTATAAAAAATGCGGGGAAATAAATAAATATACTAGTAGATCTGCTTCAAATTTGTATGTATACCATCGCATAGAATTGCTCAGTAGAAAAAGGTCATTTTATTCAATCTATTAAAATGTACAATCGATTGCCAGAGATAATAGGGTACTTGCAAGTGTCAGTTTTACACCCAAATGTGTTTTTATCGGAAGCTTTATGTTTGAAAAAGACCAACTACACTATAATTTAGATTATTTAGACACAATAATTAATAATTAATAAATAAAATTCAGGTTTCCGACCAACTGTCGAGTACCTCCGACGACCCGCGTGACGTCATACTATTTGTTTACTTCTCGCCATAAACAAATTATCAAGGAAGTGACTGCTGCACGGTCCGAATATTTGACATTTGACATGTAGTAAATTTATTCTTGCTTTACTCACATTTTGTCAGGGGAGCGATGTCCTAGAGACAACGGGCTTGGTAAGCGGAAGGTTCCGGGTTCAAATCGCACACGTTGTTGTTCTTTTTTTCTATTAAATGCATCAGGCATGAGTCTATTGCGAGTTAGAAGCCGGAGGCAGGTTAGATATGTGTGTTTTTACCCTGATAAAGGAGAGCAGTTGAGGAAGAAGAAATATCCAGACCGTACAGCTATTATTATTTTAACGGGGACGGTCGAACCGTGCGGTAATCACTCCCAATTATCAATGCTTATTCGACTGTGTCTGTGTCTTTCCAAGAAAAGTTTATTTCAAGAGTTTCAAGCGTTCTGTGTTTTTTATTAACTGGTTTAACGTATTTTAATAGTTTAGAAGTGTTTTATTATTATTACAATGGCTGAAAGTGATTTCGTAAAAGCACAAAGTGACAATTTCAGTTGTTTCTGAGGAAGAACGTTTTCTATTTGGCATTTAAATAATAATATATGTGGAACGATTTGATCTCTCAAATATATCTCGCATATATTCATATCTTGTTCCAGCTCAAAAGAATAAAAAAATATGTTTTACTTTCAATACATAAATACTTTTTCCGGTGTTCTAATAGATTTGATTCACATTATATGGCACTAAGCAGTATATAGAGCACTTTAAAAGTTAAAACAAATTTACGAGTAATAAACAGTAAACGGGCAGTAAACAATCACGCTCTTGTCGCTTTGACACTGCTGATGTCAATGTCAAAAAAGTAAACAAATAGAGTGACGTCAGAACATGGCGGTCATGACGTCAAACCCGTTTTGCCGGAATGGCATTTTCAAATTCGATTTTATGCCACCAACAACATATTTCAAAAAAATTAATAATCAAAGGTGTTATTAAAACACATAGAGAATCTAATTTTATTGATATTAAAATATGTGCATGTTCCCTATTGCTGCAACCAAAACTACTATAAATTTTAGGAATTAAAACTTAATTCTATAACATGGTAATTTTTACCCTTATAGCTTTATAATATACTTATACTCTCTAATAGACATATTTAAGTTGTACAATGTAGTAGCGGAAATATTTCTATATCAGTCTTATAAATCTTAAAGTAATAGTCACGCTACTAAAACACTTATATAACTCTACAACTACTTTAGTAATACTATTAAACCTCGGACCATAATTATTATAAATTCGCTTATTCAGTGAATAATACACGCATCATCATCTGGAAATACTTTTACATGGATGCAACTGGTTTATTGATTGATTCTTTAGGTTTTTAGAAGTAGGTACATCTAATAGGTACTAGGTAGTATAGCAAAATTTGTCTATTGATTATATTAAATGTTAAATTTGACTCATATTTTAAAGTATGTATTTAAATTTTTTACTAAGGGGTGACATGTTTTATTTTAAATCTATAGTTTAAACTGGCGCGAATCTTTCTTAGAGAAAAATTGCCAATCTATTATCAACGCCTAACTTTAAAGATATTATAGTAAATGGTTTATCAAAATTTTCAAAAAATAGTGTAACTTAATTTGTATATTCAAAAATATTTGCATTTACTGTGTAGTCATTTGAGTGGACACACCCCCATAAAAACTTTATTAATGAATAGATTTTAACAGGATTTTTTTAAGTTGTAGTTCTCCGAAAGCTATATTTTGTAACCACATGAGGTGTTTGAAAAAAAAAAAATTGCCTACCTACTATAATTTATTTTACAGGAGCCAAAAATCAGGAAATCATGTTACCGATTCTTTTATTGATAGATAGATAGATAGATAGATAGATACATTTATTGGTGTTAAAACATACAAAGTATATATACACAAATCACAATGGGGTATAAATATTTAAAAATACAATTAAAATTATGATAACAGTTACAAAATATCACGTCCAAAAATTCTTTAATATTATAGAATGCCTTTTCTATTAGATAATTTTTTAATACATTTTTAAATTTAATTAGGGGGAGATCAGTGATTTCTGTAGGTAACATATTATAAAAAAGAGGCCCATAATAATTCGTTCCATTTCTGCTACTTGTGAGTATTGACACACTGAATAACATCTTGATGCTTAACGCCCTCTAAAAAGTATTTGTGCTAAGTTTCATGCAGAAATATTTACTCGTCTGTTTTTAATGGAAATGCAAAATTTTTAGGGAAAGTTGTAATTACCTTTTTTGAGATAGAATGCAATGAACTGACAAATCGAATGAAAATTAATTTTCAAAATTGAATGTTTACTTTATGTAATTTGCATTCTATCTTAAAAAAAGGTAATTACAACGACTCTCTTTTAAAAACTTTGTTTTCCATAAAAACAAACGTGTAAATATTTTTGCACACTTATCACAAATACGTTTCAGAGGGCGCTGAACATCATGATGTATTCAGTTTGTCAATAAAAAATCTCTAACATGATTTCCTGATTTTAGGCTTCTATAAAATAAATTATAGTACCTAGGCCAAATTTTTTTTTCAATCTACCAAATATAACTATCAGAGATCTACAACTTAAAAGAAATCGGTTAAGATCTATCCATAAATAAAGCTTGTGTCCACTCAAATGAAGACACACTGTATAAACAAATTGCATACAAAAAAATAATGATTTTGTCTTTGATCAATAGCTGCATAAACAGAATATGCAGTATGTCTCATCGTATATCGTACTTTTGGGTTACTTGTCTCGTTGAGCATTGTAGTCTCCAAAATATTACTGTAATGTATTTACATTATCTACTTTTTTTATATTGTACTTTTTTATATATATTTTATTAAACCTTTTTTATGTGATAAAAAAGAGTATACTGATATCTAGATATATGAAATTCGAATGCTTTGTACAGTTCAGTTGAAGTTTAAAGATTTGAGGTGAGTTGAAGTCGAGCACATGTATAATAATTATTGTATATACGCTTACAAATTACCTGCCTACCACCGCATATATTTTTTTAAATTAAATTTGTTTGGACAGCATATAAAAAATTGATATTCAAAAACATTTCTGTTTATTTTACTTTGGTTAACTTTTTTCACTGATAATGTAGTCGGAAGTTCAGATTTTCTTTTGTTTCCAAAATAAAAAACTTTTTTAGTTCTGCTTTGTTTTCATTTTGTCCGCTAGATGTCAATTGTGCTTTAAATGTATGGTACTTGGCTATATTAACGCCAGATGCCAATATAACAATAGAGAATTAGGCAAATTACTTCCGAATTTTTTAGGTCTTATGCGAGATACCATGAAAATTCTCATTTAGTTAATGATTTAATTGCACACAACTATTTAGTCTTTACTTGTCATGAAATTCTTCAACCGTGAAATTAACTTTTAATTATTTAAAAGAATAAAATTTTTGTTTGTTGTTTTCCTGAGTTATACAAGAAGTGAGATACGTATCTATTTAATTAATCTTGTGGTTGTTTTAATATATTGTAAAAGTATATACAATTAGACATTCATTAATATAATTAACCTTAAACATTTCCGTAGCCAATAAAATACATTTTATTTTATTTTCATTTTATTATCTTTGTATTAATATATATGGACTTCGCATATGTAACGTTAATTGACGGCACACAACTCATATATCGATTTTTTTTTCAATTATTTCAAATAAAGAAAAAAATAATTTCTCAAGCCAGAGTTATTATACAACAGGTTTTGCGAGAGTATTAAATATGGAACGAAGCAGTCTCGTTTCCAGTGATGTAGAGATAAATTATTAATTAAGTTAATAAGATTATCGGCGATACTTTAACGCTACAATGAAACATTGATGGCAGGAAAGGCTGTGATTAGAAGATATACATAAATTTGTATATTAAAACTGATTATATTATACTATACTTAGCAGTTTGATTGTGGCAAACATGATTTAAGGTATTTGATATCCTTCAATAGAAAGGTATTACTCATCTAGGCAATTAAGTACTGGACATAATGTATACACCAGTGATACACACATGTCAAAAAGATTCGCATAACATAAAAATATACAGTGAGTGTCAAGTGTTTGGTTCAGCCCATGCGAAATCAAAAGTAAACGGTAAAAAGAAAAAATTTGGAGTGTATAAATAGAGACATTTGTGCTTATTTTAACGTCATTTAAATTTTTTTATCATTTCCCTTAAGAGGTATTTTCTCAAGGTCATTATTTTTTAATGACAAGGATAACTTTTGGGATTTTCTGAAGGAAAGTGCTTTTCTCGTTAAATTGTACAAAGAATCTAAATATTGACTTATTGAAATACGAAACATACGACGATAGAGTTAATGATCATACCAGTCTGTCAAAAGTCAGGAAATCCCGCATGTCAGGAGAGTACTAACATCATTCGTAGACCAGTTTCTGATTATTTATCATCATCGTGGGTAGTAAGTACATTTATACTCACAATTCAAATTCCTTAAGTCAACTAAGAATTTCTTAGTTGACTTAGGAGTTAAGGCAATTTCATCAAAAGAAAAAGAAAGAGGATACACTAAGTTTGACATTGCGAAAAATTTACAGTCAATAATAGGTAAAATACTCAAAAAAATAATATTTTACCAATAATTTCAAAGCGGTTTCGATAAAATAAACGAGATTACCTGAAAATAGGGACAATAGGAATTGAAATAAGTGTTTCCATATTGGTCATTGGTCCTTACCCAAAAATGTAACTGTCGTAATCTTGTTCAATATCCTTTTTATTCCAGTATTCGTAATCCACATTACTGTGGATTGATTGACTTTCAACTCAATTCGAAGTGCACTAAAATTGATCTAGATTTGTAGGAGTTTGAACGTTTGAAGTTTTTTTTAAGTAGTTTATATTAAAAACATTTAACACAGGATTTATGTAGGAGCTAAAATAACTGTTATTAAATTAAATTTTTTATTGTTCACACTAATGTATAACTAATAATGTCCATTAGTTTTTAATTCTTCAATATGTCTTCGGAATTTCTTGACCATTTCTAATACATGATTACTGTAGCATGTTGGGGTGCATTGTCATCGATGTAAATAAAGTTGTCTCCCGCTGGTTCTATAAAAACACGCACATGAGACTGCAGGATGTCCTGAGTATAGCGCTTTAATGGTTACTGGAGGAGTTTTAACACCAGGTACAATTCCAACCCAAAATATAACGTTGTCTTTTTGAAAAGTCAAACGAAGTAGCTGCAGTTAATCTGTTACGATTTTCAGGAATCTCCAAATAAGTGTATACCTACTATTCCTATCCTGGTTTCATCGACAAACAAATTGCGTTTTTGTGCCCGTTTTTTGCTCTTCCAAGAATATAGAGAAATGAGGACTTTTATAGTCTACTGCGAAATACTATTTATTTTAGCTACTCTCAGTCTTCCTTCATTTTTTCCTTTTGGTAATTGAATATTTTTTAGAATAGTGATATTACTAAGTTGATTATTTTCATTTATTTTTCTGATTAAATAAAGGATATTAGTATTGTCTAAAAGTTATTTGTGGCATCATGATATTATTTGATGGATTTTTTTATGATAGAACAATAATTTAAAAGGATGAAAAAATATTTTAAGAATAAATTCTGTTGAATTGAGACTCTAGACCTCTATAGACAAATGTATATTTAATGGCAAATCTAGGCTATGAATGTCTTCATACAACATCGATCCTATAGCTGGCAGGAAAATTTTACTTTACCTAAAAAAAACTTAATTTAATTCCATATGCATTCCTAATATTATGGAAATCGCTATTCAAGAAGAATACCAAAGTGTAAAATTTCGTTAACAATAATTTTCCTTTTCCTTATTGTTTTCATAAAATGGTAATCTATGATTGTTCCTATTCTTAAAGTGTTTCCTTGAATTAACTCCCTCAAATGATTTCCTTGAATTACCTACCTCAAATGATTCTATGTAAAGCAATTTCTATGGGGAAAGACGAACAAAATTCGTAATGGGAAAACGCGTACTAATAATTAATTATTATTCTTGTTTCAGAATCTGCTCCATCTGACAGCAACCCGGACATAATGGGAGTATCAGAAGAAATAACACCTAACGCGGGTATTGAACCCAGACCTCCTGGGCCTGATCAAAGCGACGGAAGTGATCCAGAACCTGATGAGTTTACGCCAAAAAGAAAGCAAAGAAGGTACAGGACTACCTTCACAAGTTATCAGTTAGAAGAACTTGAAAAGGCGTTCTCTAGGACCCATTACCCTGACGTGTTCACAAGGTATGGTTTATTTTAACATACAATTTTTTGTTCATATCCTTAAGAATCTAGACAGTAAATATTAACACTTTTTTTTACAATATTCATTTCACATTATCGAGTATCCACGTCTATAGTTATGAATGATCCGCCAAGTAGGTATATAGGTTTTTTGTCAGTACAAATGCAGACAAGCTATATTTATGTTGGAGCATATAGCATTATAAGGTAAATTATTTTGAGTCGTTTTCAATAATGTATTATGCAAATTATAGTTCAGAGGCAAGATGATTAGTAATCGATACAATATGTAAAAATAATTGTGAAGAATCAAACACTTTTGCATACGTAAAACTAAGTTAATTGGTCATTTCCTTTAGTTTATTACTCGCGTGGATTAAAATGTTAAGAATATTATCCATGGTTTTTTTTGTATGTATATAGTAAAACCGCTGTACGCTAAAAATTACGTACACTGACTGTTGAAATCGAAGAGTAATATTTAAGAGATGATTAAAATATTAATTAATAATCATTGAACTTAATTCTGGGAATCACGCCAAATTCTAAAAAATAAATAGAAATAAGAAAATTGCCAAAATATGTCAAGATAAAAGTGTAGTATCAAAGGCAAACCTCAACAGTTTGCCCCAGAAAACCACTGTATATAGTTCTAAATGAATATAAATACAATATTGTTATCTAAAATTCGTATCAGTGGTTTTCTAGTATTTTACACTAGAAAATATAACAAAATGTATATTATATAATATATAGACATATATATTTATATGAGATGTAAAAAACAATTATAAAACAATAACTTATCTTAACAGAACGTTTCAAACCAAAGTCTAGGTCCTTTTTCAACTGTGATTACAAAAAAAACTTGTCAAAAAATATCACTTTGACACCTGACACTGATTATTAATTAATGCATAGATCACTAGATAAAGAATTCTAATTTATTTTGATATTTCCGTCACGTACTTATTTTTGGAGAATCGGTAGCCAGACTTCGTCTAGCAACACTGAACTAGTAGAGACGCAGTCGGTACTATTTAGTTGAATACAGGCACTCTCTTTAAGTTTTCGTTTATTACAATGTGTTTCCGTTTGAATTATTTTTGCCTGTGTCCAACTAAATCTGTGGCCATTACTCCAAGCATGTTGTGCCAGTGTAGATTTATCAACATGGTAATTTTTAACGTTATTTTTGTGTTCAGATATTCTAACTTCTAATGGTCTAGACGTCTCACCTATATATAGCTTTCCACACTCGCATGGAATGCTATAAATACAATTTTTAGATTTTTGAACACTGTTAAAAGGTTTGGTTTTTGTTAAGAATGATCTGATGGTATTGCAAGTTTTAAAGGTGGTTCTTATATTGAACTTATTACCAAGTCGTCTAAGTCTATCAGAAAAACCAAAAATATATGGAATGGTCATTGTGGTTACCGGTTGTTCTCTCAAAACTCTCTGTTGTTGCTGATTTTGTCTATTCTCAATTTCAAGAAATTTCTCAACAAAATCCTGTGGATAACTATTTTCTTTTAAGACAGTTTTTATAAAAAGTTTTTCGTTATCAAAAATTTCATTTGTTGAAGAGATTATTTTAGCTCTTTCATACAAACATTTAATTACACCTTTTTTAACATTTAGGTGGTGGTTGGAGTTAAAATTCAAATATCTATTTGTATGAGTCTTTTTTCTATATACATTAGTTTCCAAAATATCTGTCTTATTAATTAATACATCTAAAAAAGGCAATTTATTATCATTCTCAATCTCTAAAGTGAATTTAATAGTTGTTTCTTTATTATTGAAAATTTAGAAAACCGTTTAATTCCTCTTGGCCATACTACACTTTTATCTTGACATATTTTGGCAATTTTCTTATTTCTATTTATTTTTTAGAATTTGGCGTGATTCCCAGAATTAAGTTCAATGAATATTAACTATCCGCCACAAATAAACTACAAACAATATTAATTAATAACTTTATTATTATCTTTTTAAATTTTTTCAATGCTCTTCTTAACAGTATACACGCAACTATTCCCTACATTACTGCCGTCTGCCGCAGCTGAGATATGTAATGATTAGTTAAAATATCCCACTGCTCTGCTATTAGCAAAATCTTTGTATTTTCTACTATCCTTACGTTGATTTTGCCTTCTATTTTAAAATTTTTACGTCTTTTAAAAAAGATATTTGCGAACAATTTTAGGTAATTTTGTTTAACTGAACTGCTCTCCATTGGTACTTAACCCGGATACAGTTCTACCGAAAGAATTTCGTTCGGTAATTCTAACGTTCGAAATTTACAAACCACACACAAATCTTAGTTATCGTAGTAAGTAAAATGAGGATATCGTGTTAGGGTTCCGCAACCATAGATAAAGCGGATAAAGCCGTCGAGCTGGCCAAGACAAACATTCCGAGATGTCTGCAATTTGTCCGGCTGGCGCGGCGTGACATTGTAAAGGTCTTCCAATTAGGCAATTAGCTCACAAAAAATTGATTACATCTCCGGTTGCTTAGAATTCGTGCTACCTAATGCCTTTCTACCCTTTTACTCGATAATTACTCATTGGACACCTGATTTTATGGATATTTAGATACGTCAGAGCTCGTGCCAGCGTCTTTATCAGCAAGGTGCATCACTTATCGATCTCAATTAACCGATAGAAACATTAATTTAATATTATGATAGAAATTACCATACTCTTTTTGTATTGTAATAATAACAAAATTTTAAAGCTTGGTAAAATTGTATTTAAAAAAACAACAAATTAAAAACACTTTTTTAATTAAAACAGTGTTTTTAATTTGTTGTTTTTTTTATATAGTTAATTAATTATATTGTTTGTATTTTGTAATCTTGGCGAAAATTATTAAAATGAGGTATGTGGGATTTAAGTTAGATTAAACAATTATTAATGTTTTCCGTTCCATTATTTATAAGGAAAAAAATTGGTTCAAGGTCGTTTTAGTTTTACTCCTCACTTGATTCCACACTTGTTAAAGCAGCTGAATTTTTCTAAGGGGGATAATTTATTTTAGTAACAATCGTAATTGAATTATGTAATTCAGTTTTGTACACTTGCAACAAAAAAATTTACTACAGTTCGAGATTCGTTAAACTAAAACTCAAATCAGAACGTTTACAGTACAAAATATCGACTCGAAAATGGTAGAGTTCAAATTAAATTAGGACATCTGGTCACTTTAATCATTCTACGAAATTTTATAAATTGTACGTCTCTATTGGCCCACACCGTATATAAATTTAAAAAAATGTGATCATAATATCTCTAAAATTATCTATCATGGATGAATATAAAAATATTGTTTTAGGGCCTATGAATTTAAAAAATTTGTACTTAATTCTTTTGGTTTTAATATTTTCCTACCCCTGCTTATTCCTTAAACAGGGTAATCCTGGTAACGATAGAACATCGGAAAAAATATGAATTTGCTACATACAACATTGCCTCTAAAACACATCGTTTTTAAGATACAGGGTAGGGTGTTGAAGTATTTATTTTAGTTTTCAAAATACATCTTGGGATAATTTATAATGAAACTTTGCTGTGGAGCTGAAACCCAAGCTCGAACCCAAGGGATGAGAAACTTTTTAGTTAGTTGGTTACATGGTAGAGCGGCTTGTGCCGAATGGCGCCAGCCTATGTTATAATTATTTACTTCTTTTTTTTATTTGTATAGAAAGAAAAAATAAAGGCAATTTATTATTATTATTATTTTTTTTTTTTTTTTTTTTTTTTTTTTTTTTTTTTTTTTTTTTTTTTTTTTTTTTTTTTTTTTTTTTTTTTCGGTTTCCCGAACCTAATGCTGGACAATCTCCCTGTGGCCTCCGACACCACACAGAGAGAGCGCCAGCGAATAATCTACAGCAACTCCCCACATCCCGCAGGGTTAGTCACTGTAGATTCCAGACTCGTGTGCCCTAAGTAGACGGAGGGATCCCAGGATGACCGCTTTCTGCATTTGACCAGCCAACCATTCTGCCGATGTTTGGCAGGCAGGCATGGTCTTTAATGCGGAGAGCAGCGTGGGCTTCATACCTCCGAGTACACCGATTATCAGGACGACCATCTTGACAGAGTAGCCTGGGTATAGCACTTGGAGCTCGTACCGGAGATCTCTGTATTTAGTCCGTTTCTCCTCCTCCTTCAAGGCGATGTTTGTCTCAGCAGGTGCTGAGAACTCGATGACATACATCACCTTGGTCTGATGGTCGAGGAGGACTATGTCAGGCTTATTGGCTTGAATTCGCCTGACGGTCGGGAACGAGTAGTTCCAGTAAATCCGGCATTTCTCGTTCTCGACAACGGACTCGATATTTCCGGGGATATAAGGCAGCACTGGTGTTTGGTCTATCTTGTACGAGTGCCGAAGATGGTAGTATAGCACTCGTAAAGCCGCGTTATGTCGTTGGATGTAGGCCGAAGTCGCATAAATCGGACATGCAGATAATAGATGCATGAGCGACTCCGGCGCCTGACGGCAGGTCCTGCAGTTGATATCAGGAACCTCTACACCCATCACGCGACTCCGATAGACCAATGTATTAATAACACCATCTTGGCAGGCCACAATGAATCCCTCGGTCTCCGACTTCAACCCCGCTGACCTTAAGAATGCGAAGGTCAGCTCTGTCGATAAACCCAGTGCTTCTATGTTGTTAAAGAAAACACCGTGCAGGGGCTTATCAACGTGCTGCCTGAACAGATTCCTCTGTTCGGCAGCCTTAATTTGGGCTGTCAGACGATTCGGCGGAAGCTCAGTAACTGATTCTGCATCAGCACCTCGCCTGCCTCCTCGCCTGTAGTCGAACACGAGACCGAGTTCATCTGCGGCCCTCTGTGCTGCCTTAAACAATAAAGCGCCAACTCCCACGGTTTCATGATCTCTCACTAACCGTAGGAGCGGATCCGAGCTCCTTAGGATATTACATGCCATACTTAGTGCTACTCTGCCATGCATACACTCCAGACTCAAGAGTCCTCGCCCCCCCCGTTGACGTGGGAGGTACACACGAGGAACGGACGATCTAGGATGAATACTCCTATGGATATTCATCATTTTGCGGGTATCCCTGTCCAATTGGCGCAGCTCATCTACTCGCCATTTAACTACTCCAAAGGAGTAGAGCAGAATCGGAACGGCAAGCATATTAGTGGCAGACACCTTGTTCTTCCCCGAAAGTTCAGAAGACCAAATCTTTCGGAGTCGGTGTCTGTACTTGCCACGGAGAGAATCCTTTATTTGGTTCACATCCTGGATGTGACGTTGTTCCACACCCAGGTATGTGTAGGTCTCTCCGGCATCCAAATGTCGTAGGATGCTTCCGTCTGCGAGCTGCGCATCTTCGTGGAAATCCCCGCATCGTCCTCTCTTGAGGTGGACGACTGCGCATTTGTCCAACCCAAACTCCATTCCAATTGCCCGCGTGTATTCCTCGACCACCCTGAGAGCATTTTGAAGTTCTCGCTCTCCGGAGGTATAGAGTTTAAGGTCATCCATATAAAATAGATGGGTGACCTTATGCCTCCGGTTGCTGGGTGGCCCACACTGATACCCGCGGGTTTGGCGGAGTCCAACAGATAGCGGCAGCAGTGAGATGCAGAAGAGGAGCGGACTCAAAGAGTCACCCTGAAACACTCCTCTCTTAAATGTCACCAACTCTGTCGAAACTCGCTCGGCACCGGATGTTATGGTAAAGCGAGTTCTCCAAAGCGGCAACAGTTGTTCAATGCATCTCACTAGTGGTGCTGGTACCGCAAGACATCCGAGCAAGTGTAACAAAAGCTCGTGGGATGTTGTATCAAATGCCTTGCGATAATCAATCCAGGCCATTGACAGATTCCGCTTGTACTGCACAGAATCCTGTGTAATACAGCGGTCTATCAGCAGGTTTTCCTTGCAACCTGCCAGGCCCTTCTTGGCACCACGCTGTTCGTTTATCTGTTGGTAGACCGGATCAACAGACCTCAACATCCTGGTATACAAGATACGAGTAAATAACTTGTAGCAGGAGTTGAGGCAGGTAATCGGCCTATAATTTTTTGGGTCAGACAGATCCCCCTTTTTGGGGATTAGCACAGTTCGCCCCTCGACAAACCAGTCCGGAATTTGCTGCCCCTCGTTCAACCATGAGTTGAAAACTCGGGCCAGATGGCGGTGGGTGGAAGGAAACTTCTTCCACCACCAGTTGTTTATACCATCTGGACCCGGGGCAGCGAAGTTCTTGGTTCCAACAAGTGCTTGTTGAACCTCTTCCGTACTGATTGCCGGGCACACTTCGTCTGGCTCTTCTAAGACTCTACGACAGAGAGCCTCGAAGTGTGCTATAGCTGGAGTGTCATTATCGAATGGACTCGCGACTTCGTAGATTCCTTTCCAGAAGGCTTCGACATTATCCACAGTTGGCGGATTTTCGACAACACGCTGTGGCTCTTGGAACAGGCGAGACGGGTTTGTTTGAAACAATTTGTTTTGTTCCAAACTCCGCATTCGCCTGACCAAAGTTTTCTTAATAGCCATAAGCGCTCGAATCCTATCTAGACAGTGCTGCTTGATGGTCTGCAGCACTGTGCGATTTAGAGTGTGGTGTTGGCGTCTCAGTCCGGCTGCCACTCGCCGGACCTTCGGTGTAAATGGTCTACCTGCGACTATATAATCCACCACACTCTGGATTCGAGAAGCGTGTTGCCTTGCTGATCGAATTTTAGCTTCGAACTTCTGTACGCGCCGCTTAGCTTTCCCGACCCTATCAACTGCGCTTGCCAGGCGCTGTTGTGGAACGAGTTGCTTGGCGGCATCGTACACCGCGCTGTTGATCTGCCAGATGTTGGCATCTTCTGGAAGCTCCTCACTAATCAACGAATCCATTCGTGCCAGGTCTTGTGGCTTTGGGTTAACCCTGGTGTTAAGGTTAACCCTCGTCCTTAAAGCGATATCGGTGTACTCAGGAGGATGTTCCTCGTCAGCTGGTATTTGCCGCGGTGGAAGTGCGGCAGGCACTTCCTCACGCTGACGAGGTGCCCTTACGTAACCTGTTCTGCGCAGGAAGGATACTTGATCTCTCAGATGTTGTTGAGAGAAGGCGCGATACTCCGGGTGCATATCGCACCACAACCGGTGTAATCGCGCCATGTATCCCCTGCGCCCAGGTTCGCTGCTCTCGTAGCAGGTCAGCAGGTCATCCCTTAATCCCTCCGTCCACCTAAAGCGTCCATGTACGTTTGCAAAGTCGTCATCGTTAAGACCGTCCGGTATGGCCCCTCCCATCTGTCTTTGACCCCCATCCGAATGGGGTCGATTGTGAGGGGCCTGTCCTCCGTTTTGGTCGAGAACCAGAGGAGATGAGTCCCCAGGATGGTTAGCCCTGAGGACCCACGGCCGACATTTGTCAGAGAGGGTTACCCCTCCCTGTCCGGGGTGCACCGCGAGGAGGTTGCCGGTCCGAATTTTGCACCCCTCCGAATTTTGCACCCCCAAGGTAATTACGTCCCTTTATTATTATTATTATTATTATTATTATTATTATTATTATTAATATTCTTAGGTTCGTAGTCTATTATAAGTAAACTGTATTGTCAGAATGTTTTCCAGTTTTAGTTATAACAAATTTTGCTTCTTTACTCAGTCGAGTCATAATTTGGACATATTTGCATGAAGAACTAAATTAAAACAATATATTTCTAATGAATTTAAAATAGTACATATTGTCTAATCACTAAGAACAAAAGCACTACATTTTGGTCACTTGACGACCGAATACACCTTATGGTTTTCTTAAACTTGAAACTTGTTTTCTAAGTCACTTGTCTTTGTGTATACATTTCGATATAAACTGTGACACTTTTTTTACTCTACTGGGACTGTTTGCAAAAGCTGGGTAGCTGCAATGAAGACACGGTCTTGTCCAGGGGTCCGTTGGATGGATGTCGGTTTTAGCGGACTGGACAATTTACCATACGGGTCTAATTAGTTAGCAACAGACTTTAGCCGTTGCTACATATAACAGGTACTATAAATACAAAGCGAGCTGGAAAACAAAATAATTAGTACGTTCAAAACGGTGTGAGACTTTCAGTTAAACGATAAGCGGCGGCGGTTTACGGTCGCCAAACGCGACATTAAGGAAGGATACAAAAGATCGGGACTCTTGTCTCAAATTTCGAGCCATCAAAGAGGTATACAGCCTCGTATGCAGGGTTTCTTTAACTAGAGTACCATCACCCCGAGGTAGAACTATGTTATAAGGGGTAATTACGTCCCTTATTTAACGTGTGACGAGTACGAGACAGGGATGCACATAAATTTGCCGGAACCCTTGGTCAGTTTCTATCTCCCGAATGAGAAGGCTAGAATCTCATTAGGGTGGTTTGCACGACTTTCCAGTGGAGTCCTATCTCCCGAACGAGAGGGCTAGAATTTTATCGTATGTAATATCATAAGTGCTTAAAATTTTATCGATAAATTTTTTTCGAGAGCGATATTGCCTAGTAGATAATATTAAGAGTGTAAATTGGCCACTTTATTATCTAATTAAATCACGAGCGCTTTAGCGCGAGGGATTTAATTTTTGATAATAAAGTGACCAATTTACACGAGTAATATTACTGTTGGCAATATCGCTCGAGAAAAAATTTATAGGTAAAATTTTCAAGCACGAATGGTATTTGCGGAGAATATTTCACGAATAAATTATTTAAATACAAAAACATATCTTTAACGACGAAATGTCAAAGTAACGTATTAAGTGACAGTTGACATAAAGAATGATTTTATCGCGATAAAACTGTTTCAGGGATTTTTATCGATATAATACTGCTGTCATTGGTCCAAATTTAAAAATTGTAGTAGTTTCATTGGTTAATAATTTCTGAGTGAAATAATCGGCGTATAATACAGTTCCACGAGTTCAGGTATAATAAATAAATAGTGCAATTCGATGTTCATTCACAATGACAAACTTGCGAGATATCTTTGTTTGGTAGGGTCAGGTATACGTTGGACGGTAATGGGTTAGTCCTGCGTCCTTGACGAAGAAAATATTTTACGAATTCGAAGGCGGAATATTACTTTTTTCATACCCATGATTACTAGCAATTTTGTTTCTTAACTAAGTGACAAAAGAGCTCCCTCGCTTTCTACGCTCTCGGTGAATTTATTACCAAAATATATGACGTATCATTCGTCCACGGTGCTGATAGATTCGATTTCTATTCGGTTTTAAATGCGTGTTGGCTTCTTCGACGTTCGTGTCCACAGCGGTACGCACAAGATCCTAGCACGTTGCGTAATTTACAAACGTTACTCGTTACCTATATCTGCGGCCGGAAATAAGTTTTTTTTGCAATTTTTATACTAAATATACTGCTAAAACACCCCGATTAAAACAACCGCGGATTAATATTTCAATAGTAACGGATGATTTTACTTCCGACTCGATTTCTCGTTTCCACATTAGGTGTTTTTCTCAAATCTTGTATTTTTCACCATAACGGGCTGAAATATATTTTAAGTTATTCAATTAATTTACTTCTTGTTTATCAGCGGTTTTACAACTTAATTATAATCTAACCGGATCTACAGTGTGTACCAAAGTTACTGCAATAATTGAAACACCAGGAGATCATTGACGAAAAAAATCACTTCCTTACAAAACTTACATTAATTCGTCATTTAAATCTTTTGCTGCTCATAGTATTAATAATATATTGTTGCTTAGTAAAATATTTATGTCATTACATGGTATAGTTCATTTCATTTTTGTATCGCAGGGAAAAAGTGCCGCATTTACAAAGCAGTAACGCGGCATCTTTGACCTTCAGAGAAGCCGCCGCACGTGTTCCTTTGTCGGTAATTTTTTATTTGCAGAAGAAATCTGCAGTGGACTTTATAATATGCTGACCTATTTTTTTAATTTAATTTATAATAGTTATTCAGATCACCTGTATTATTTCCACTTCCTTTGTTTCAGAGAGGAGTTGGCGATGAAAATCGGACTAACAGAAGCCAGGATACAGGTAAGATTAAGTACATGAAATTATTTTATTAATCAAGTTTTAAGATTGCGTGTCAGAATTAATACGGGCAAAAATCGATAACTGTACTGGATAAATAAGATGAATTTATTGAATTCCATGGTAAAGGTCTATAATAATTATTGACCAATTAATATGAATATAACATTCAGGTAATTTGCCTTAATTGAAAAGGAGCATGTGCACAGTTATGGCAATAAAGTGGTTTAACTTAATTTGATTACTCATGTTTAATTAAATAACAGTACAAATCCAAGTAATAAACAAAATAATTATAATTTTTACAGCGGAGAACGAAGAGCAATATATTAAATTACTGTAATCAATTACACAACCAGAATAATTGAAATAATATATAACTTTTATGACTACTAAGGTCAAATTAATTTAAATTTTTATTCTGCAATTATCTGCTCGTAATTTTTATCATTTTCAGTGCAAGCATAGTCTCGACTTATCATTGTCTGCGACTACATCGCGTAATCAAATAATACCGCCGTAATGCTTCAATGAGAAATTAAATTAACAGTGTTTGATTTAAGATTACCGGATTTCACTATCGGAAATTGCGTGTCTATTATAATTTATTTGTACTGTTAGAAAATAATTTGTCTGCCCACTTATTTTACCTAAAGCGACGTATAAATATAAAATATATAAATTTACATATGTTCCAGTGTTAAATTATCTTTTTTCTCCACACTGAATTTAAAGTTTTCTGCATTAAATTGGACGTTTATCATATTATGTATTGTATGTATTAAAAACTCTCATGGCCACAAAACACAATATTTATATAATAACATATACCTATAAATATTATTACAGAATATTTTGCGTCGGTTTGCTTATTCTGATGGAATATTCCATCAAAAATAAAAATTCTGCATTTTTGATACAGTATGTTATGATGAATACAGATTGGTTTTAAGATTTTTTAAAATGTATCATAAAATTGTCAGAACACTATAAATATTGGTATTTTTGCCCTACTTACGAACCCCACAAGAATTATCGCATCACTAGAAATTGACCATAAGTTAATTTTCTTCGAGTCGTTTGTCCAATTTGGATGACCTTTTTTAGCATTGTTGATTGACTCTTCAGGAATGTTACTACTGCTACTGGATTTTTAGTAAAAATTCACTTTTGCTTAAATACCGGATGTAACCATGATGTTGGAATTTGTAACACCCCGTGGAGTGCACCAGCAATAACAGCACGTTACATTTCAGTGCTAACTTTAGCCTGCTCTTTTCTTAACATTCTCTTTTTTAGCACAGTAACATTCCAAAGAGTTAACCTACAATGCAAGAAAAAGTCATCCAAATCAGACAAACGACTCAGAAGAAAATTAACATCCAACTTATAGTCAATTTCAAGTGATACGAATATTATATATATTTTTGCACACCAACTCCCTTAAATGCACTTCAATGCGGTTCTGCTCTATTTAAACATTAACGTGCATTTATTTATCCGTACCAATGGTCATTAAATGTGTGAGGAATTGTTGGGGAACACGTGGTTGTTTCATACATTTTTAATTGTTATACTAATGAGCCCATTTAGTTTGACGGAGTATCCGTTTATAGTTACTTATAGAAGATGTACGGTAATTATCTTAACGACTTCTTCACAATGAATGTCTCGAAAAAAAAAAATTGAATCGGAAATTTACTAGCTAGATCACTTGATCTAACGATAATTGATTTCTTTTTGTGGAGATGCGTGAAAATCATTACGTACACGGAAACGCCAACGACGAATAAAAATAGGAATGAAGAATAATGTTTTTAAAGTTAAAGACCTAAGGGTCCTATTACGTTCCACTATAATATCGATGTCTGCACGTATATAATTGATTTGTGATGCGTTAAAAATTAGTCCTTCATTTAGGAACTACACATACATCACATAGTAAAGTAGGATAGCTAGATATAAATTCCTGTAAAAGCAATATCCGGTGCAATTTTTCCTACTTTCAAGGTTTATTTTAAATAATTATGGTAATAAAGAAACTGATTAATATTTCAGTCACTTATGCATAGTGTACTTTTAAATGACTTATTTTAGGACATGATCATGCATTGATGGAAATTGGATTCCTAATATTGACTATATTAATAAATATGAAACTTGACATAGGTACTTATATTTTCTTCACTAGCAATCAATCCATTTAAAATTTTACATCCTCATGCCTTCAAGTTATATAAAAGGTGACAAATTAAGGGCGACCCATTTTTAAATAATACTTAATAACAAAAACAGTAATCAGTTAATTTTAACTGTTAAATCTTCCGCTGACCATAAAGTTTTTGTGAAAATGGAGCGGTGGCTGATTGCTGATTGATCGAAGAATTGTCTATGTAGAGCATTTTATTAGAATCAATTCAATTATTTAGGTTTCGACAACAATTTGTTCCCGTGGCTCCAAGTCGCAAGACAGTTGGTAGATGGGTCGAAAAATATCTCCGCACAGGTTCACTTGAAGATATTAAACCTGCGGAGAGGAACAATAGCAAGATCGGAAGAGAATATTTTGCAAGTTACCAACAGGATTGAAGCAAATTCATATCAATCCGTGCAATATTTATCTTAACAAGTAGGAATTAATTAGAATTTGCCTCAATCCTGTTGCTAACTTGCAAAATATTCGCCTCCGATATTGCTGTTCTGTTCCTCTCCGCAGGTTTAATATTCAAGTGAACCTGTGCGGCGATATTTTTCGACTCATATTCCAATTGTCTTGAGACTTGGACAATCATTCCAAATTTGAAATAGTTGTTATTAGTGTAATAGTAGAAATCAAATTATAAACCATTATCCAGCAATAAATGCATAAAATTATTACATTAGAAACCATTTAATTTACTGCAATATCACTCTCGTGGTAAAAATTCAAACAAACCATTGCCATTGCCCTTGAAATGAATTAAACTGTTTATAATTCAATACACAAATTGATTTGATTAAATTCAAACAAAGCTTTTTTTGGATAAACTGGAATGTTATGCAATCTTCATAGCTACCGAAATAATTGATTTAAATCTTAAGCACGCTTTGTCTCTGTTTTTGTTGCTGCTGATAATATAGTTTACGTGTCTAATTCTACTTAATTTTGATAATTGTGTTTAAACTAAATTAATTTACATCAAGGTCGTATACTTACTCTTCTAAAAATAGGCATAGTTTCTTTTGTTATTTTAAATTAAATTTCTTAGATAAAGACAAATTATACCATTCGGAAATTGAGTTCCAAAATTGGTATTTAAATTGTTAGATGAGGATGCGAATGAACATTATTAAAAAATTAATTCCCAGAAAATTACACCACAATTTAAGTAAATTTCAATTCAGTGAGAACTATTAAGGTAATTCAAAATTAGGCTCATAATTCCTATTATAAACAAATTATGAGCGAAATACAATTGCGTACCTAAATAACCACGTAATTGATATCCATTTATTTTTTCGTTTCGTCTGCAATTACATGTCATTATACGAGCCAACACGAACTTCCGTCTTCTTCTAACATCTCATTTTAACGAAATATCGACAGAGCTATAAATATGCGGGTGTACATAATTTCCCGCTAACTATACGTTAGGTTAGGTATAAGAGTCTATGCTTCTTTCTAGCTTGGTAAATAAAAAACGAGGATGGCAAAGCCCATATTAAAACCGGGTAGAAAAGGATAAAAATAATATGCTGCCAGACACCTGTTATGTGATGAAAATGACACACTGCTAAAGGAAGAGAGTCATTTTAGTACATTTTTTTTGAACACCGAGTGTAGTACAGTCACGGACTTGAGCCATTAGGCTTAATTAAATAAATTACATGTCTCTATTTCACAAGAATTGTGGTTTAGTGAAGGTTACCATAGTAGAATTCATTGTTGTAACAATGCGGTCTGTTTTTATATTTTCAAATGTCAGCGAGAACATTCTTAACATTATCTAAGGAGGAAAAGCTAAATCGGATAGCTTTCATGTTTAGAATTATTAGGTAAAATCTAATAACTTAGAACTAAAAATGTAAGGAGTACCGACAATGCTACCAGCTACTTTAAATAGACCTTTCCATAAAATGAAAAGAAAATACGCATTGGAAGCAGATTCGAGCTAAAATTAATTTATTAAGTATAGGAAAATTCAAATAATTAGCTTATTGTTATTTATTTAGAGTTTTACATCATTAACATTGCCATATGGGTATGTTCTATTTTGTAAATTCCTAGTTCGACCCTGCCACCTAGTCGCTTTACTAACAAGTCGAAGTAATGAAAAATCGGTAAGGAGTTACATTTTCAGTTGAAAATTGTTTGGCTTATAATAAACTACAACAAAAATCTGATTTACTTAGTATTTAGTATGTATTCAATATATCTTTAACGGGATTAGTGCCTTTACTACTTGTATGAATTGTTTGCTAACTGAAATCATTGTTTTATGAATGGACACAATATCTTCTAAATGGCGGATGAAATTTGAAAAGCATTTATTTCAGTTCTTCTGTGCTTTTTCAATTTTTATAAATTTTTAAGCTTTTTATAGAGGTACTCTTGAAGGTGATGGAATGGTGTCATGTTTTTAAATCAGCATATCCGGAAAAATTTCATACGAAATATCTATACTAATTCTGGTAATATCTCTGTCCTGTTGGCATCAATATTGTCCCAATTTATTTTGAACTTTTGGTAAAAAGAATATTTCAACGTAGCGCACGCAGCAGTAACCGTGACAACCATTTCAATAATAATTTTCACTGATGATTGTTACGATCGTTCATAAAATAGTGACAAAATTTAGCTTTGTTAATCTTGTTTTAAAAAATTACATCCTGGATTACAGCAATTTTGCAGTTGATTTTCTTCAACATTCTTCGACTTGACTTTTTGTCTGAAACTGATTCTAGTTCATTCCATTTACATATCTATAGATATAAATAGTCATACGCTGAGAACACTGGAGGAAAATGAACTGTCTTCGAAAAAACCAACGATTAAATTGAATTGGACGATTTTTCAACACAAAAAACTGAATTTCTGGGACCCCCCCCCCCTCAAGGGACTTTTTTTGATTTTGGCTTAAATATAAATTGTGGCAAAAATACCTATAATATAGGAAGTTAAACAGGAACAAGCAATTTACAATGTGAACCCTGTTTGGTTGTTCTTCTCCAAACCGTTTCTTTGAAAGGACACCCCAAAGTTGACCGATTCATCCTTTAAAATAGACATTTCGTAATTTTTTTATTTTGACTCACAGACAATACCTAACTACTAATGAAAAATAAAGCATATAACAGTTTGTAAAGTTCACTCCATCGTATCACCGAGGTTGTTCATATAGTTGTTAAAAATTTCTGGTGTTTTAGATTTCAACTTTAATATTTCCTCTTCTCTTTGAGAAAACATCATATATCTTTGTATGCTCGCTTATGAAAACAAACAAGTATAAAATATTTTTTTTACTGCCACCATCCAAAACAGGCTTCTGTGCACTTAAGAAGTGACATAAGCGTGCCGCAAAGTGACATAACTGTGCGGCAAACATTTTATCTACAGTTTCAAGAAAAAGTTTTTATTTTTGGAGAAATAGTGTGGTTGTAGAAAAAGTATAGTGTGCTACACGTGCAAAAATGCAATTTCTCACTCGTTTGAATTGTGGCACTCGCTTTCGCTCGTGCCACAACTTCTTCAAACTTGTAAGAAACTTGCACTTTACTGCACTTGTCGCACAATATACCTACTATACTGTACCTATAGAAATCAACAATTTTCTACCAATATCAAGTCAGAAGGCTATAAGTACTGCCAGGTTAGTAAAAATTCCCATTATTATTATTCCGATTATTCTAACGGTAATATTTATAAGATTTCAATGAGCGATGAGGAGAGCAACCTCTGCCTGAAAGTAGGATGCTGGATGGTGAGGAGCTTCAAATAATTTTAGAAAAAAATCTGCTCTTGCTCGATAAGTTATTATTTCTTCACGTTACGACGTTACGTCAAACAAGTTTACCATTCACAATGTATGTACAAGTACATGTATTAATATATTAAACTGTGCAGTCAGTCATATGAGAGGCACAAACTTTTAGGTAAACTTTCCATGCCAATCTTCACAATTTTAAATTTGCACCTCGTTTGGTACAAATGTATTTGTAGTTAAGGTGCACCATAACAAAAGAAGAAATATTGGTATTTAGGGTAATTTATAAAGTAATAAGTATAAAATATTAAAAAATGTTCCGGCAAAACTTCATTATAAATCTCGTTATAAATTATATCGGGTGACCATGAAAATATTTCCTGTGGAATAAATAACTCGTTTACATGAAAGATAGACTCTTGAAATTTGGAACGTCAAATCTTAAGCCTACTTCCTAAATAAAAGTAGCAGCCTACTTGTGTTTTCAGTATTTTCACAATTATCGACGCCATAAAAAAAAATTGCAATTTGTGACATATCGTTGAAATCAAAATTTCATGATGAATAAGAAAATTTAAAAATATATAGGGTATTTTACTTAAAATAAGAAAATCGGTGTCACTTCCAGTTAGACGGGAACTAGTATTTTATAAACAATTATGTCAGATTCTGATTTTGGAAGTTTATCTTTCATAATAATCTAGTTCTTCCACAGGCAATACTTTTGTGACCATCCGGCATATTGTTAAAAATTGATAGTACCTTCCTGTACTACAAAAAAAGATTTGAAAAAAATGTGTTAAAAAACAGGATTTATAAATTTACGAAACTCATAAAAATTCAATTCTGTAGCTGTCTATATAGGTTTATTCCAGAAGTTACAAATTAGTTGGAACTAATGTGATTGGTTGAAAACAATTGCTGTTTGATCAGCAGCATCAATTTAGATAAAGCTGTAGTATGTGATTTCTGTTGGAAAAAACCTAATATATACCTACAATTCTGTCGATTCGTTCGTACAAATTAAAATTATTTTGCTAAAACTAGAGAATGAAAAATGTATTATGTAGCTATTTGATAAATAAATATGACATATTCTCACTTCCAATATAAATTCTGAAACCAATCGCTTTGCATCTGCAACTTTTCTTCTTAATAAAATTTTAGTAATATTAGTAGAGCGGCCGTTTCCTTGGTTAAATCTCTTTATCCATTTAATTTTCTAAACGTTTAGAAAATATAAGTAAATATTTTAAAATATATTAAACTGTTATGCTCAAAATAATTATTTACTTCCTAGATGCTATTAAGGTTAAGTCCATTAAACCAGTACTTTAAATTGCCATTGTTTAAACTGTATAAAAAGTCTGTCAAGAACTAAATATAAATTATTTACTTTCTATTGTCCTTTTAAACTTCTTTCAATCAGGAAAAATAATATCAATTTCTACAAAATTAAGTTTACGAATAAGTTAAAGGTCAGAGACAGTTTTAGTACTGAAACATTACACAAATAATAAAAAAATCCGTCTAATTGATTAAATTTGCTTTAAATGATCCGTATTTTTTATTTGCGGTGTGCACTTGAAATATGACCTTCTACTAGAAACAACAATAATAATTGTTCCATTGGGTGATTTTAAAAGAATGAATGTCACCAAATCTAATTTTAATTATTCTTTAGTTAAGGAACTATTCTTCTTCAAGGTCTAAGTATTTTTATTTCTGGTTAGAAAGATTTGAAAATAATTGTATAATGAGTACCTATTATAAAATAGTTTTTCCTATCGATTACTTAGTAATTTAATTTATTCCGTGACTAATTTGAATTATTATTTTATCTTCACACATGGAGAGGTTCTTCTTTAAATGATATGGTAAATGAAGATAAATATTATAAATGTCAAATTAATATTAATGTGTAAAAAGACCATATAATTGAAACTAACACCTTGGATTAAAGATAAACAATATTTATTTTTTTATTTGTCATCATTCTGTAAGTTGCTTTTGATGGATTGAATTTTTCCGTACATATTGTAGATTTTAAATAAATGCACTAGGTAATATTTACCAAATTTGTGAATTTTTATAAGATATAAGTAATAGCTATTCGGTATGAAAGTAATGAACTAGCATGATTGAAATGGCATTAACATGATTTACAATCATTAATCATTTTTACTTCAATGCTATTGTGTTCAAAGTCTATCTCGTCCAGTAATTTCCAGTAATAGTTGGAAGTAGGTGTTGTTTTAAGAAATTCTTTACAATATACTTTTATATGTATACATGTACACTATCGATCAAACATATCTACATTAGCATTAGATAATTGGTTTATTTCATTTCGAGATATAAAAGTTCTGGAAAGATTCAAATTTGATTAATGTATGTTAAAAATATACATTATCGACATAATCCTAATCACAAATGAACAAATGTCGTGAATAAGAACCCATTGAGAACAAAATCTCGCACATAAAATCATACCGGCAAAAGAAGTTGCATGTTATTTAAAATAGATCAATTATCGAATAAACGACGGGTTCGAACAATTAATTGAGATTGGTGATACAAACAATGAAAGTATTTTTAAAGATGAAACAAATTTAAGGACTATAATGACAAAATAAGAATTGCCATGTTTCTCATCTCGACCGACCGAAAGTCTACTCCAAAATACCAATTTTACTTAGTAATGCTTTAATCATTATATAATTGACCAAACAGCGCATTCTCTTATTTGGATGTCCAAGACTGTATTTTTACGACATTATGGTGACAAGGACTGTTCGCTCTCTTTTGATGTGAGGAAGTAGTCTTTGAAATGGTGCAATTTATACGGTGTTGAAAACTTATCCAAAGATATTTGTTGGTCTTGTGTTGATTTTTTACTATTAACCGTAACACCCCACTCATTTACCTATTACCTCTTATCTGATTTCAACAGAATCCAAATATTAGTTAATTGAAATAATAGTGTTTCTGCTGGAGTCTTAAAATTGCAACATTTAAATTAATTTCTTTAGCAAAAGAGGTTTATACCTATATTCTCATCACCAACCCCAACTGTACAATCCCAACTATTTACTATTGCAGTACACGTGAACATTCATTTATTTGTTCCATCCTGGTTTTGAATTACATCATTGACAAATTGACAAATCTAATAATTATAATTATCTTTCGACAAAAATTTATTTCTTTCAAGGATTTCGGAATGCTGAAACATTCACAACTCAAGTCGGTAAATACATTCGAACAAAACTAATAATACGTATTTTTAGTTCAAAACAATCTGGCTCAACTGGCATGCTGATTTCGGGAATTCTAGTGAGCTTCTCAATAGAAACTCACTTGAATTCCCGGAGTCAGCATGCATTGTATGATGGTCTTAACTTCTTGGAAATCTGGATGGTATACATCCAAATTTCTGTTCTTTTGGTAATCCATCATGTATTTTAAGTTAGCCCAATGGATCTTTTTAAATTTTGTTCATTGAATTTATTACATGTATGTACACTTTGTATCACATGGAATATTATTGGGCATGGAACTATACGTACAGTCTCGATTGAAAAGGAGACAACTTTATCGTAAGTGGCCAGATGAGATCAAGGAGGTGTCGATTGAAGGCAAGGTTATTAGCGATGAGGCTAAAACAAAACAAATTGGCGTCATCTTCATATGAAAGCCGAAATTTATTGGCCTGTAGCCAAAGTCATTGTCGAAATTGTGAATAAGTGGCTCATTCCCTCTTACGAAATTGGAAAGACCGAACTCTTTGTAGATACAACTTGTAACTCCATCTTGGAAATGAAAAGTTCCACCTGAAGTAGCACCTGATACTGATAAATACTAAGAAGCCAGATGGTATCCTAACTATTGTACTTAAAAAGTATGCCTTAGAGCTAACTCCAGTAGGTTCTTCATCGATTCTTAGGTCTTTCTTACGAAGTATTTATTCATTCAACTGGAAAGTTGGTTGTTGCAATTTATGACAAGAAAAAATAATCTAAATAATTTTCATCCCTTGCCTTGCTTTCCATACTTTCGAAAATAAGGGACAAGCATCAGCAACATGCAACAGCAACATTTTCTCTTATCGGTAGATATCTTAAACGAATAGGGATTCCGTAAGGACATTCGACAGAATATGAAATGACGCAATGAAAAAATTTTGGGAATTCCTTGCTATTGCTTTAGGTACACCCAAAATAGTTGTGGTTGTGCTCCAATTTTTTGTCTAATCGATCATTTTACTTTGTGGTAAAAAAGTTAAAATATGAAATATAAATACCACTTATCGGGAGAAATAATAAATCACTCTGTATTTACGAGATTTTAAGACACCTGGAAAACCAAGAAATCTTTCTGCAACTGCGATAACCTGAAGAACCACATAATATACAGTTCTTCGTACAGTTTGATAGTATTTCCTGATCTTATAATTACTTACCAGCTATGCACATTTAATTAATATAGACATTTAAAATAATTAAAGGATGTAATTATTGCTACTTAATAATTTTAATGAAATCATCTGAGTTATTGTAATATATGTAAAGTTGATACCAATAATAACACAAAAAAGATTGATAAAATTAATAGTTTTACACTAATTAAATTAGATACCAAAGATGTCTGATTGGTCGATCAAAGGTCAAAAACATAATCCCATAATAGTGTTTTTTTTTTCATGGTCATAATACTTACACATTATATAATAATATTAAAGAATCATAGGTTCTCGAACAGATCTTTGCAATGGGACAGCTTTTGGAATAATTATTACCGATAGCCACTGGTTGAAAAATTTAAGACACAAGAATAATTACAATGGTCTCAAAACCATATGGTATGTCAGTAGCTTAAATAACAGTATGTTTTATCGTGTCGAAAGATTTAGAAAATTAAGAAGTATTAACACTGTTGAATGTCCGTTAGCTAATGGTCTTAAATTATCTACTGATGTATTTAATGGAAAATGGAATTGATGTGGTATTAATCCCTTTCCAGAATTGAGTTAAAAGGAGAAATCATATTGCTATTATTGTATAATTAGGTCTTCATAGTATGCGAATTTTAATTCGTTTTTGTACGATTTTGGATAATATTGGTTCTTTACGTTATTACGTTATTCAATTCTTAAAAGTATATAGTATTTTCGCGACATATGACAGATATTTTTTACAGAGAAACACTATTGTCAATGCAGTTTCATTATGTTTTTAACTCTTGAAGATACCTCAAACCATTTCGGAGGTACCAAATGAAGTTGTGAAAAATTCATCATTTAATGGTATTTTTTAATTGCAGAAAAAGTAAGTCGAGTCGTTTTCAGCTAGCGAGATCGGTAATAAAACTTTAGTAAGAATGGATAGATATATCGCCTTTATTCCAATTCATAAATACTTATTAAGTGGAGATAATTAAAAAGGTAATGCTTTGTTAAGTGATAAGAATGATGTAAAGATAATTTTCTTTTCTATTTCTAATACACCTTATACACCAATAAAAAGCGCACACAATTTTGAATGATCTGCGATATGAAAAGAGACTAGACTAGGTACCAAACTATACGACAGTAGTTGTCTTTGTTTTTTCCGCAATTTGTACAGTACATTTCTGAAAGTTGCTGTGAAGCTATTGGTTGATTCCGTAATATGTATTGAAACTGCACGTCCAATATCTTTTTCAACTATTCCAGATTTTTGATCAACGAAACCTCCTTCGAATACCAATTATCTTGTATTAGATTCAATATGACCTTGTCTTGTATCTAGCTACCTGGCTTAATGTGTTTCTTCACCAAGATCTAAATGACCATATTTCGTATAAATCTTATGTTTATCAGGGTCATATAACTTCAATTTAATACAACCTTCCAAAAGTGGCTTGCACTTTTCATTATTTGTCAAAATAAATATAGGTAACTTAATTTTTTCGTTATCCGTTTTACATTAATAAAAAGTAAGTTGGTAGGTATACAATTTAAGGGTTATTTGTTATAAAATAATTATTATTAAGGTAGCACATTTGTCTTTAAATTAATCATTAATTTATTAATTAAAGTCGTTATGGTGACAATATACTATGGTACATTTTGTATAGTCATAGAAATAATACAAAACGGAAAACATTAAAATAAATACATTCCTTATCTAATGGTTATGGTGCCCACATTTACTAGTTATACAATAATTTTTTCTAGCCGAAGTGCAAAAATGTAATAAAACCAGTACATACATCTTGAACTGTTAATAAGATATAAAATAAACCATCTTTAATTCAAATAAAAATTATAAATTTTCGTTAAATACATTAATTAAATTTTTAGTTTAGGAATTGCATATACAAATTAAACGTGACGGACGGGCGGCCGAACCTGGATAACTAACAAACCATGCAAATATTTTTATGCTACAATTGATATTAGCGATTTTGAAAATCCATATATGTAATAACACGATGATAATTTGTTTATGATCGATGTGGTATAGTAGGTAACAGTTGTCATAAAGTAACAAATAGCTTTCGTGGTTAGAGATCAATCAACTCGAACTGATTGAGCATACTAACCTATTATAAGTTCCTTCTCAAAAGCTGTTTATACTACATCTTTAATATTGGTTGTAGATTTGATAACTAGATTAAAGTTGTTATAGCAATAATAAATACCATGGTGGATAATTGTATATAGTCGTAGAAATGATACAAAACGGAACACAATAAAATGAATATTCATTATCTAAATGGTTTTGGTCATAACTTTATAATTTTGTACTTAATTGGAGGAAACATTTTTTGTAACCAGTTTATATATTTCATTTTTTCTTAGAATTTTCAAGAGATTGGCATAATATAATTTTACTATGGTAAATAAATTACTTTTAAAACACACTAATTAAATTCTTAAATTAGAAATTGCAGTAACAAATTAAAGTGATGAACGGACGAACGGGGGGACGTAACGTTGTAAAGCATTTTTGCTAGTAGTATAATAACAAGATGATAATATATTTATTAACCACGAGATGTATAGGAGATATCAGGTTGTCACAAAGAAGCGAATAGTTTCAGGGTTGAAAATTTATTCAACTTGGACTAAACTGCTTGTCAAAAATGCTCGTCCAATTAAATTTTCAGAACTTCCAAGCGAAGAAAGGGTAACAGAAGCAGATGGTCGATTATTTCTAACAGTTTGCAAACGGTTTATAGAAAGAAACCTACTAAATTTCAACAGTTTAAATACCTCTGATACTAGTTCTAGGTTTTATTCAAATAGGTGCGCAACTGCGCTGAACTAAAATTGTTATAGTACCTAATAATATGCATTCTGGATAGAAATAAAAATATTCGTTATCCAAATGGTTTTGGAGACTACATTCACTAGTATAACATTTTTTTTCCGGCCGGAATGCAAAAGTGTATTGAAACCAGTTTATACATTTTGAATATTTCATAAGATATCGGCATAAAATAATTTTATTATGGTAAATAAATTACCTTTAATTGAAATAACGGTTGTAAATGCTTGTGTATAAAACACACTAATTAAATTCTCAATTTAGAAATTGCATATACAAATCAAACGCTTGTTTTTATTTAAAACTGCAACTTCAAAGAAAATATATTAATTAAACTCGATAATTATTCTCTTATTAACGTATTATCGTCATTAAAGGTAATAAAATAAATCATTACGGTCTGAATAACATACTTTGGATATAATAAAACAGCCAAGGAAAATTCCCACTTCGCATTAGAAATGCATCCAAGTAAGTGTTTTTAATTAACACTACTGTTTCGTGAAATTTACCATTTGCTCTTTTTCTGAAAATCGTTTATGGTTTTACTGCCATATAAACTGCATTTTTTAAATTAGTCGCTTTTTACTTTATTGTGAGAATATCACATGACCAATGTTATATAGGTACTTTAAAATAAGAGATAGTGATTTAGAAACAAACACAACTAATAGAATTATCTTCACCATTAATTTAATTTAAAAATAAAAATTGAAGAATACTAATTGTATAGTAGGTATAATAATAATACATTAAGGGTCGTCGACAATATGTTCCAGAGATGTCCACACTACTACATTTTGGCAAGTACTAAAATTAAAAAATATTTGTTCCAGTATAGGCATCAAGACGAGACGTTAGAATAATATCGACCACTTTACAGTGGTTCTAAATACCTATAGGAATAATGTTTCAAAAACAAAAACGACAATGTATATATCGTGCTTATTAATATTTTAAGCGTAATTGGTTACTATCTTGGAAACCCAAGCACGTCGTTAAACTTCTCTTTGAATATCACACTTGCCTATAAATACGTCTTGATATGATTTTTAGGTAGAAAATTCTCTACATAAACAAATGTTAGGATAATGAATAATAAAAAAATACTTCAGGAAAACAATAATACCACAAAAAGTTCTGAAGTGCAATTTGTAAATTAACTGGTAGAAATCGATCAATTAGAAATATAATCATCTCCAGAAAAGGATAATGAATGATCTTTTAGGCAGGCTTAATTATGGTCTGTGTCTGGGTTGTTATGATTTTCAGTGTAAATGTTTTCAGTGTAAACATGACGAATGTGTGACTAGCCCGACCTCACATTATAACAACAGAGGCGGGCCTAACAAAAAGTCACCTGCTGCGTCCGAAATTAGCTCAATGCTATCCTGCTGGTTTGAACCCCACCGTGCCTATTACTAGAAACTAACATATTGTTTCAAATTTACGCGGCCTTCTTTGTGACTGAAATAATCAAGGGCCCGTTGAGATTTTTTAATTTAATTAACGTACCTCGTTTAAATAATACGTTTTCTAATATATGTTTTCAAGCAGAATTATCATGCTGTATATCATGATTTTTATAAGTAAAAAGAACACGGTGATAATTCATTTATGATCGAGGAGATAACAGGTTGTCATAAAGTAGTAAACAGTTTTCATTATTGGAGATTTAATCAACTCGAACGATAGATCATACTATTATTGAGTTCCATTTACAAAGTAGTTTAAATATCTCTAATACAGGTTGTAGATTTGATTCAAATAGGTGCGTTTTCACATTAACTGCAACTTACGTCAATTGTTGTATATTACCAAGTTCCTGTGAACTTTTTAAATCTGCTATCAAATGAGAACTGTGCATAAAACATAACATTATCAAGGTATTAAAACCAATATCACGATATACATAAACCTTACTTTTGAGATATTCCCATAAAAAGAAATCGAGTGGAGTAAGCTCCGGAAAACTGCCGGCCACTCAATTGGAGTTTTTCTTCCAATTCATCAATTTGTGAAAATTTCGTCCAAATACCTATTGACGTGCGGTGATGCTCTCTCTGATTCTTTCATTCTATAGACGTTAGTCTGGTAAGTCTGTTAAAATTAACTTTAGGTGTCTGTAAAAAAAATTTCGACAAAAAAGTTTCGAACAAATAAGAAATGCTATAGTCTGTCTGTTCAAGACATAGAAATAGACTCCGCCCCAAAAATGCCCGCTAAATTTGAATGGAATTTCTCTATTGGTCGTATTTATAGAACCCGAATTACAAAGCAACCGCTAGATTTGACTGACAAAGGTCAACCCTACAAGTACGTATTAAACTTTTACGCATTTTGCAACAGACCAATCAGCTTATGTTATGATTATCGTGAAATGCATAAACGCTAAAGGTATGAAAAACGCGAGTAAATGGGGAGCCGGCTTCACTGTCAACTGTCACATTCGTTTTTGTGAAATTATTAATTTATGTCAGCTGCTTATGTTAATGAATTCATTGAGATTTATTGTATATAAACATATCTTACTTTTTTGTGTATTAAGGTACGTATAAGAATTAACCTTAAAACTTAAAGTAAAACTGACTATTGCGTACACCGATCTACGCTACTATGAAATTAATGGGGTGGAGTCTATTTCTATCTCTTCGACAGACAGAGTATAGTAATATTATTTTTTGTAATAATGAGTATTTGAAAAGTTTTATAATAAAGAGCTTTTAAAAGACGAATATACATTTTGAACATCTTTTACATTAATGATGAAACATGAAAGATGTTTAAACATCTTTTAACTTAAAACTTTTTAACTTAAAAGTTTTTTATTTACCCTTGGAATCCACCGTGGTTTCCAGTGTCGGAGTTATGGATCGAACTCACTCGCTATACGTCACGTGATTCTACAGGAATTCTAATCAAATTCTAATTCTAATTCTCTTTTATATCGGCGAAGTTTAATAGACGAACGTACTTGCTCGTAACACGTCTCTTTCTCTAAAGAAAAATCTAAAAGTATGTGTTTCTGCTTCTGCGATTTGTAGCACCATAAAAACCACCACTCTACAATAATATGAACGTTCTGCAAAATTTTGAGGTTTATAACTTAAGCTACACTTTTTATTAATCTTATTAAAACAATTATCCATAGTTAGTTAACAAACGTCTGGCTAGTTGCAGTGCCATACAACATGTAACACACACATAACTTAAGCGTATGTTCTTGAATTGATAATTTGTGGCGGTAATATACTGATAATTGTATTAATTGAAAAAACATTTTAAGTGGGAGGATAGTTAATTATTTTCAGACAACACATACAAACTTAAAAAAATATATAATATATAAATATATGTTTCGAGAGGAAAAGGAACTATTGTAAGGACGTATTCTAGAAGTCAAAATGAGAAAAATGTTCCTACAAATAAAAATCCGAAAATGATTCCTTTCCGAGATACTGGGCGTCAAACGGGAAGTGGATATTATAGGGAACGATCACCTTTAGCATAATTGTAAGGGTCTGGATAATCACCCTGTATATAAAAAAAAAACACCCACAATATTGCCCATATGTTTCCAATATACACTTCAATTGTGCACCAGTTTAGTTCGAATTATTTTTTTTACAAATTGGCTTTGAAATAGATGAAAAAGGTTTTTTGACAATTAATTATTGACTGATTGATTAGAAATAACGAAGTAACTAGTAACAGTATTATAAATTATAAGGTGTTTAACAAGTAATAAGCAACAACAAATATTTTTTTTTACTTTATTATACATTGCCTCAGACGTATAGCCATAAGGAATATCCTGACATGATATTTGTCTATGGTTACTGCAAAGGTAACACAACCCAGGTAGTGGACGAATATCAAAAAGTTTTTCAAAATGTATTTTTAAAAGCTCAAGAAACTGAAATGTTTTCAAGTGCAAAAATTCTGAAAGACCACAGAGCCTAGACGTAGATGTTGAAGAGAATATTCTTCATATTGTTGAACAAAACCCAAGTGAAAGTACGAGAAGGATTGCAAACAAATTTCGAATATCACCCGCAACCATTTGGGAGACATTTAAAAGGAATGGTTTGCATCCGTTTCACATTCAACCAGTTCAACATCTTCGTGATGTTGATTATGCCCTAAGGATAAAGTTTTTTAAAGGCATACGTCAAAATTGATGAAGCTCAATTTACCAATGATCGAATCAATAATTTTCATAATGAGCATCGTTGTATGTTTAGAAGTGAGACATCAATATAATTGTATCAAATTGGATATTTTTGTTATTATTATTATGCTAAATAAAGTCATTTATAGAGCATCGGTGGTCAGAAGAAAATCCACATTAGAGCGAAACTTTCAACCTATATGGTACTTTTGTTTTGAATCACCGTCTTGCTGGAGATGGTTATTTACAATTATTTTTGCAAGAAAACTTAATATTTTGGATGATGTTCCCGTAGTTAGAAGGCCACGACTGTATTTCCAACATGATGGTGCCCCTCCGCATTTTAACTTCCAATTGCGAGATATCTTGAATACTTGTTTTTCTGATCGTTGGATTGGCAGAGATGGTCCTCAGAATTGGTCGCCAAGGTTACCTGACGTTAATCCATTGCCGTTTCTGGAGGTGGATGAAACCATTGGTTTATGCAGAAGGAGTAAAAATAAGAGAAATGTTACTTGCTTGTATAATTGCTGCAACTGTTATAAGAAATAATCATCTTCCAATTCAACGTGCTACCAGAGCTATTAATAAACTAGTCAATATATAAATGTGTCGACTTCAGCGGTGGTAGCTTTGAACATATTCTTTAAGATATTTTTTATACTTTGCTGTTTAGATTAAGTAATTTGATGTCAAAATAAAAAATTGTTCGCAAAGCCAAACCAATTATTTTACAAACGGTTGGAAATCGGAAACAAACACCGCAGAAAAACAGTTTTTATTTATTACTCGAAAACGATTTGTCTTACCAGAAAAATTCAAGAGGCCTTTTCTTTTTAGAATTGGCTGCCGATTTAAAAACCAATACCCATTTTGAAAAAAAGCAGTGGCGTACTATTTTTTTTTTGTCATAATCATTTAATATTTTATTGTCACACACACACCACTGAAGATATTCAAAATTCATCGATTCGAAAGTGAGTGTTTCTATGTCAGTACAGTGCATACCAAAGCTTAAATTAATAACTTAAATCGTTTTCAAGATATTTAAAAAGAAAAGGATATTTTTGACACCCTGTATCTTGAAAAGAAAGCAAATTTTGGACTCTTTATTTATAGGAATATTTTTTTTATTTTGACTTCTAGACCTCTAAAAATTTGTAAAAATGCACCATTGCCCACCAACATTGCCAATATTGGAGTTGAAATTGCGTCCAGACTCATAAATGATGATAAGAATAACGTTCCATTTTCGAAACAGAATGATTTTGATGTTTTCTGTTAACTATTTCTTTATTTTAATTATTAATGATTAACTCATGTGAACGTGTGGTCTATAATATATAAAAATTCTTTGGAGGCCAACAGATTTCCCATGAAATTTGTTTCATACTTTGTCAAAGTAAAAAAAAGTTCTCCTTATATGATGTGACTAATTGATTGAAATTAGAGCAGATGAATATTGCATAGGGCCGTGGTATTCGATGCTCGACTGTGGATGGGTTTTTCGGAACAAAAAAATTATTTCATTCGAATGCCGAAAGTGTAGTTTTATTGTAGAACACTATATGCTTGTATAAGTGGACTATTTAAATCTAAATTGCAACTTTAAATGTATGTATTTTATGTATATTTTGAACAACTTATTTAAAAAATAAACACTACTTAATTTACTATTACTTAATTTCTTCTCAATAAGAATGGTTTTTAATATAAGAATTAGAATATATTCTTACTACAAATATGAATAAAAAAAACCTTCCATTTGTACTCAATATTTCGTTTTGTGTATATTATTTTTTTATTTTTGAATGTTTGATCCGAAAATATAACCACATCTCTAATTATAACAAGCCACCAAAAAATTCATACTTTGATTACTCTGCATTTAACAAACTCGATAAAGCAATCCGGAATTGAGTTACACTCAAATCAGTTCACCCCGCTTTCATTTTATGAAGAGCTGCATATTATTGATTGTAGCCCACGGGCGCCAAATATCTTAGGACGGCCCTGCTTACCGGGTACCCTATTTAGGGAGGTACAATTCTTAGAAAATTATTTTGCACTAATCATTCGATTATTGTAATTGATCGTATGATAATAATTTTTTAAACATCTCGTTTATTTTAACTTTGGTGCAATTCCCATATGGTCGAAATATTTTTCTGGTAGCTCTTAGACTAGTAATCCACCAATTTAAACCAGTACATATATATTTTTTAAGTTTCAAAATATACCTACAGTTATTTACATATTGTATCGACTGTTATGGTTTATGTGCAAAATAAAAAGTTTTAGTAATGACGTTCGTTTGCTGCTATAAATTGTATTGTAAGAAATACGAAATAAACCAATGAACCATGAAGTATTTGCAACAGTTACCGAGGAAAATTTAACAAAACAAAATTATAATGACCCAAGGAACAGCTTATTTTCAACTGATTGCTGAATTTCACGGTTGTATTCTTCATTTATAAAACTGACAAAGATTGTGGCACGGCGATAAATTGGAAAAAAGCCAACAATAGCTACCTGCGTTAATGATATCGTCTTCAAATAATTGCCTCGTTTTTCTACAAAACCTTTCTAAATCTTGCGTTTCATTCAATTTATTTTTAATTTAAAAATACATGAAACGTGCTTGTGTTATGACATGTTCACGAAATTTAATTTAGACTTTGTGGCGTTTTTTAGCTACTTTATTTCAAGTAATTATTTTTTTAGATTGTTAGGGTTGATAAAGATCACTTCATGTTTTATTTATTCTTTTGTTTCGTGCCCATTTTAAATGTATATTGTTTTTCTATTAATCCGTAAAAATGCAGTTTTCAAATAGTTGACAGGTATGAGAACCTATTTTCTAAAAAATTACTCTAACCGGATCGTTTAATTTCGTATATATCATAATCATTTATTAATTAATAAATTATATTAGTCTAGTTTTAGTACTTAACTCATTATTGAATTATTTTATGTTCTACTTAAAATAAATTGCAATACGTCTGTTAATGGATAATGGTTTAAGTCAAATAATCACCAGATATATTAGAGATGTCTCAAGGGTCTATTTTGGGGACACTTTTTTTGTAATATTATTTATAAATGACTTGTGATAATTTGTACTGTGAGAAGCTATTTTTTGTAGACAATCTCATGATAATAAGTGACATTGGTAGAATTGAGAACCAATTTATAACGTTCACTATTAATAGCTGGAAGGGATTCAATGTATTACAGAGTGTCCATCTATAAAGTATCATATTTTGACAGTTTTAAGTCGAGAACGAAAAGAGCTATCGAGATGCGGTTTTAACTAAACTTCTTAAATTTTCTTCAAGTTTTTCTTGCCATTGTTGCCAATTCTTAAAGTTGTCAGAAATTATCGGGAAAAAATGGCCTTCTTCAATCCAAAATTATGACGTTCCTTTAAATGGAACACCACCTATCTGTTACGTCCATCTTAAAGCCCGATTCTTTTCCTTTAAAAAAATGTATACATTGTTACCATTCAGACAAGGATTTAAGGAGATGTTAATTTTTTTACGAAACCAAGATAAAATATCTTCCTATAAAAATTACACATTTTAATGGTTTATAAACCTAGTGAACTAAAAGAGTAATGAGTATCATGTCTTCGCAAAATTTCTCCGACGATCTTCCATTCTTAAATCGCCTAAGAATAAAGTACCTAGGCAGCGGTGGCCGGTGCGGGAGGGCTCTGGGGCGCCGCCCCCTTCCAAATTTAGAATGTGTAATTTTTTTAGAAAGTTGAATTTTTGTTAAAAAATACATTTTAGTTCTAATAAGTCCCCTAATTTCAATTATATTTTAAATATTTTAAGAGATATTATTGTACCAGTACTTACCCGATATTATTACACCAGAAAAACACGAAGATTTTAAAATTTTCCATATTTTTAATATATCTAAAAAGTAATATTCGATATTTAGCTATCACTGTGAATTTCTTACACTTTTACCAACAACAGACAATTGTTTCGACCTGTTAGGTCTCATCAGTGTTGTACAGGTTTGGTACGGGTATATCAGAGATATCCCAAGTGCTGGAATGTCTTCACTTGGGATATCTCTGATATACCCGTACCAAACCTGTACAACACTGATGAGACCTAACAGGTCGAAACAATTGTCTGTTGTTGGTAAAAGTGTAAGAAATTCACAGTGATAGCTAAATATCGAATATATCTTTTTAGATATATACTTTTGCCAAATTTGTTTGGCTGGGGCAATGTAATCCTCAAGAACTATACATATTTTTAATGATATCTACAAATTTGATATTCTTGATTGTTATTATTATTATACACGTTTAGCTAAACTGAATACGAAAAGTAAGAAAAAATAATTTAAAATAAATCCATTAACATTTGATTTTTGTATTTTTTTTAATTTTCGTATGATATTCTGGAAAAGTTGAAAGTTATCGAACTTTAGCTTTAAAAATGTTGAAAATTGGTAAAAGAATAATATAATAATTATTATGAATGTATGCTTTCATAAAACTTTTAACTACAAAAATTAATAATGATTTTACTACTAAACAGAGTTGAAAACTCTGACGTGTCCTCTACTATGAAATAGTTTCCACTTAAATATGTACTTAACAGCTAGTTGACATCTTTTGATTTTACACGAAAAAAATGTGCTTCGATAATTGTACAAATCCCAGTTATTTTTATTCTATTCTATTATTCTCTAACTAAAGTACCAAAACACTTATTTTATTCTTTATTATTAACTTTCAAATTTAAAATTTTGGTTTTAAACCTATGAGAATAATGGTTGAGGGCTTATCGATATGGCTACCTCGTATACGTAAAAATTACCATGACATATATTGCCAAACGCAGCTGGTCATAATAATAGAAGGTAAATAATTAATTTGCATATGCGTGTACATTTTTTCTGGAATTATTAATAGATATAAAGTCGTAAAATTTATAAGATGATCTGAATTCAAGAATCATAAAAAATGTTTTAAAATTTAATTGCATTTAAATTTAAAATTATATACCATTAATGACTTTGTATTTTAATTGACAACGGTATTAATAGCATTTCCTTGATATAGTAGTTTTATAACGTTGTAAAATTAAGTTAAATCTAATTAAAATTTTGCAGCTTTGCATTTTTTAGGATACTACCCGCATTTAACAGAATTAATAAAATTGAAATATTTGCGGCATTTCTGCGATAATTATTAATTAAAATCCTGTTTTAAGGGAATGAGTAATACGTCCGTAATTAGAATAATTATTGTGTGTACCTAGAATGTTAGTATTGGCATAACATGAGTTAGCACAACACATATAATATAGAGTGATCGAAAATAAGTGGGATTTTTGCCATTTACATAGAACGTTTCAGTATCCAGTGTTTACAGAAACAAATTTACGGGGAATAATCAAACTAATCTCGGTGGTCATCACATCATTTGAAGAGAAATTTCATTAGAAATGCATTGGTGTGTTTTGTTTTGAAATTACAAATATTAATAAGAACAACGTACTAAATGATCAAAATAGTTAGCGACTTCATTTTAATAATACAAAGGATATTCGAAGTGTTTATGTACATTTTAGAAAACCTTTGTCGTTAATTTCTTACATTCTCGGATAATTTTATTGTGTAAATTGTTACGGGATTCATGTTTATCAGTTAGTGGTTACTTAAGCGTTCAATTGTTTGTAGAGGAAATAATCCATTGGACTTGGAATTGTAGATAGTCACTTCGTTGGATTTCTGTCGATCCACCTTTTCACATATACGAACGACCTCTTTTTGTCCGAATTTCAAGTATCCATACCTTTCATAAATATATTTCTGTTTGTTTTTTATTTTGTGTACATAATAACATTTTTCTATTATTGGCAAAAACATTTTTGCTATCCACAATACCATTTCTCTAAATAAAAATAAATTTAGGCATAACAACAAATAAATATACCTATTAACCAATTTGAACACAATATTAAATTTTATATCACATTTTAGGACGCAACAACTTCCAATTCCCAAACATACATTTATCACAGTGTAGTAAAATAAAATTTCAGCATTATTTCTAACACCTTGTATCACAAGAAGTTGTACAGGTACAGCCTCATTAACATAATTACTAAATGTGAAATAAAACTAATACAAGTGCGCTTAGGATCATGTGTAAGATAATAAGCAGTAAACGAATGTTTCTCAGGAGTGCTAATATAAATTATTAACTGCTATTGAAAGCACTGAAATTATAATTGAATTGCTTACTTCCTTTTAAGTTCTATGAAATTTTCATCATGCTTAATTATGCAACTACCTATTTCAAATAGTTTAATTAATCATTTTGAAAAAAAAAGTACATTATTACTTAACGACGAAAGCTGCAATTTGATTGTCTATTTAAATTAGATCTTTTAGAAAGTACCTATTAATTATATTATGTATAGTATCCGACAATGAATAACAGATCTTTGAACAATCATTCTTAATAAGTTGCGTCCATGTTATCTTCAGATAATTTAAAGTGTTATACAGGATGTTTTGGATTAATGAGCAATGAGCAGGACTACACCAACGCAAGAGGAGATCATTTCATCAAAAATATTTCTTTATTCTTCAAATATAGGATGTAGAAATGTAGAGGTGTTGGGGAAAGTTTTTTCTGATTATTTTTTGAGTAAAAATAAAGAATGATATTTTACTCGGTGGAAATATTTGGAGTATTTAAGTTAAAAAATAGTTTTTTTCCAATCAGAAATGAGATGACCAAGTTAGCCATAAATCGAGGTTGGTCTTTTGGTTCATCCAGAAGTTGGAATGATGTTTAAATGGCCGCAGTTCAATAAAATATAAATGACAGCCAACTTATATGATGGCAAATCTCCCATAGTATTATACAATTTTAGCTCTCTAGTATTTGTCACAGTACCGTTGCATTCGTATAATATATAGTTCTTCTAAGGAGACTCTTACCTGGAATATGTGAAATAATGCGGGTTGTGTAGTAATAACTTTTAGATGAAAATCGGGAAATCGATATATGTAGTTCGAACCTGACGTATGTTGAAGAGAAATGTGTGTGTATCTCTGTCTATATCGTACTAAAATGCTTTAAATTTGAAACCTTTTTACAATGCAGTAGATAATTTTCCAGCATTACAGTACAGAACCACTAACACAAGAACGTTATTCTATTTAGCTTTCTGCCAAAATTTATTTTTTTTGAGGATCATATTTTTATAGGTATATCTATTCCTCCAAATCTTTATTTCACTTTTTGATGCTCTTAGATTTTGAATGTTAAGTAATAAATTAGCTAGGTGGTTCTTTTAACAATGATTAATTTATTTTCTTAATCCGTTAAAAATCCCCGTCTTTCTGGCAGGATTTGATGATGATTTATTTGATCTCTAATATGATGTTAGTAATCCCACGACAATTCGTTATTTCTAGATAGCTGAAGAAAATGTTTGTTTAATTTAGCATTGGGTGAAGCAATCATTCTATCAGTTAAGATTTTTTATTAGCGACTCTTGAACTGAATCTCAGAACATTACTTTTGAATCTGGTCCAATAAAGTAACCGCTGATCCCCTTCGAGTCAAGGAGTCACCTTCCTTATTTCCTCTGTGTCCCTTTAACTAGTAGAGTTGAACACTTATTGTGTGCGAGTATATTTAGAGCGTGCTTGATCTGTTGGCCCAAGCCCGAATTAACCCTGTAATTTTTCAGCACTAGTAAGGAAGCCTTTCATACAAGTCATCAAACTATTTTATTCTATATGGTTTAGCTAATCTTGTCCTTGACCTTGGTGTCCCTCAAGGATTTGGGTGTCCTTATCAGTCAAAATTGATAGAGTTAAAAAGACAAATTTCCCGTTCCACGTTCCACGGAATTATTAAAGTTTATATTATCAAATGAACAAAATACGTAGTTATGAAAGAATGGTCATAATGATAAATTGGTAAATTTTTCGTGCGCTGTACCTACAAAAAAAATATTGAAAGTTTCCATTTCTTTTCCAGCCGTTCTGGCTCGATATCATTTTGAATAATTAAAATTTCTTTTTACTTTAAAAAGAGAGGTCTGCCCATGCCCAACTAAAAACTATATTAAAGTGTATTTTCCAAAGAAAATTAGATTACTTAGTTTTTTTTTAAATATAGAACTCAATTGAAACTAGTCATACTGAACAATCATACTGTAAAAGCGTTGTTAACTGCTTGTAAAAATGCCTTTTCTCTTAAGTGAACATGAACGAATTAAAATTAATGATAATCAGGTCTGAGAATTGAATGCATATCCATGAGAAAGTCTAGACTATTTAATATGAATCATCCATATTATTCGTAGTGAAAATGTGTTTTTTTCAGCGTTAAGATTCCATCTAAAAGATCATGTGTAAGTCAAGAAGAACAAGCAAATATAAAGATACTCGATTATTACCATCTTGGCATTGAAAAGTCAACTGGGTCTTATTAAAAAAAAAACAAAATACCATCGGCATATAGTGCGATTTATTCATTAACCAAAGGGCGGTTTCGACCGTTGACTCGAGTTTTGCCAAATTTTAATGTTAATAGCAGGAATAATCGGCAACAGAATTATTGGGTAATATTTTTTACATATTTTTAAAAAATTCTTGATTTAAGAAAATAATAGTTTCCTGACCAGGAAAGACCTGATTTTATGGATTGGTCATAGAGCATCATCTCATTTGGTCACAGCAGTTTGACATTTTCTAAATATAACATTTACCAATTAATGGATAGGGAGGGGTGAAATAGAATGGCTAGCAAAGTAACCAGGTCTTATCGAAAATCAAAAGTATATTTTATGAAGCCCGAAATTATTGAAAGTCTGAAAGATATTTTATAACACTAGATATTTTTAATAAGGAATTCTATCATTGACTTAAGTATTGTCAATAAAATATGGGCAATGAGGTGTCCTCATTCACCTATTTTTGGATGAAGGCCTCCCCTAATAATCTTCAGTTCTCTCAATATTTTGGGTCCTACTTTTCTCTATGCCAATTTTGTAATTTTGCTTTTGATGTTATTGACTTACTGTACCTACACGGAACCAATCTTAGATATTTTCGTTTGTCTGTCCTATTGTGTGGTCATAGAATTTTCGTTCGGGTTAGGTTATATGTTTAATGGCATTTTTAATTTTTCACATTATTCATGTCCGTACCATGCTTTTCCATATCGTCGCAAATTTGTTGACATTTAAGGATCAAGTTTGATCCATGCATGAGAATCTGAAGACACATATCGAATGCTGACTGACCTTTTCCGTATTTAAGTTGGGTTCGGTTGTAATATTCTTATATTATCACCTATCAGACTTCTGTTGGTGGTGCTGTTAGTTATATTTGAACAAATAAGCAGTAACCTTAAATGAGATAAGTAGGTACCTACATTCGAATGTGGAGGTTCTATTTATCAAAAAAAATTTAGAATTTTCCTTCTCCTTTTAGTCTATAATGCAAATTAATCTCCTACATTGCTAATCTAAATAGGGAAATTGTGTCGAAAGTGCAACAATGACAAAAACAACTATGCCCTATGGTTCGCTGTTATTTCTTTTAAAAATTAAAATTCACTTTCTCCTTTCTCTCAAGTGGTTTTATGTGGAATATTTTTTAATGTATGTATCTCGATGGTTAAGGTACTGAATAATTTGTTTGGCTTAATCACAGCTTTTTATATTGTTTACTTTTAGCGAAATAATTATGACGGACAACTCATGCGGCAAATTAATTTTTATTTTTGGTTAGGACTGTGCAAATAGTCTTGACAAAAATAATGCTTATTTAAACCAAACGTTCACTTACGTTTTCTCTCTGTCATTATACTAACAGTATTGTTTACAGTATTTCTTTTTTCAAAATTAATATGAAATCACAGTAAAAAAATATGTAAATCCGTATTTATAATAATATTTATTACACGTTATTCCAGTAATTAAAAAAAAAATAATAGCAAATTACATCATATATTTATATTGTTTATTATTAATAATGGAGCACATAAAACTACTGTTTTTTAAAGTATCTTTTGAAAAAATTGGTATCGTTGTGGTAAATTTTCTTAGTACAAGTATACAAAAAATAATAATTCTGACATACAGTTATCCATGTTCGCAGATATGTGAAGTATGAGTAATTCCGAATATATAACTACGATAAAGTTTATAAAGTCAGACCTGCAGCAGGTGTACTTATAAGTCGATATTATCAAAATAGCTATGACAAAAAATTTCGATGTACTTGCTATTATTAGTTTGGTTTAAATTTGAGCTAAAATATCAAAAAAAAATTTTTAATTTTCAACGGACTGTGTTTGTAGTAATCAGACTTCCAGTTTAAACAATTTTACCTTTACTATTATCACTATTATTTGTTCTGATCTGTTGGATTTAAAATTAGGGTTAAACCATTGCCTATATAACGTTAATGGTTAAACTTAAAAATGGATATGTCACTACTTTACACTAATAAAATACTACCTAATAAAAATTGTAACACGTCTAAGCCTAAGCAGTAAGCATTATCTCGAAACGTCGACCTAATTAAAAAACGGTTTGTTATTTTAATTATTGGCTTCAGTTTCAATTGAGTCTTAAAAAATCTAATATTATGTTGTTTAATTCGTAAAGAGAAATATAAATATATTTTTACATTACAAACCAAACACTAATATGAATAGTAAAACCATTGACGTCGTTTGGACGTTGTGCCCAATTCTGTTTGGTCTTCTTCACTGTGTTAATTTCCCAAACGAGTAAAGACTATTACTTTTATTATTATTATAATACTGTTTCAGTTTACTTTTCCGATGTTTGTTATACACCTACATGATTTCATCAAATTTTTTGATGGCGAGGAATGCTGTGCACGCTACAAAATAAGGAGAGTTAAATGTAATTATGCTTGGTACTACTGGTTAACGCCAGGAGCGTGAGTGGGCACATTTTCTTTAACTATATAACTCATCTTAATCGAACACAGTCAACGATACCACTGATTCTATCGATAGGGATTAATTGACTGCGGACTACGCAACGATATTGTGATTGGCTGATTGTATGGTGCATTATACCTTTATCATATAAACATCATCTTATTTAAAGCATGATACAGGTTTTTGTAAGATTTTTTTGCTTTGTTTTATAATGTAATATGGTTTAATAAGTAATTAAATCACTACAATGTTATTTAGGCCGGACTCATTTTGTATCAGTCATCTTGAGATATTTAACCAGTAGTTGAATTGATTGGAAGGCTATGATAAACAAAATTTGATTTGAAGGTTATAATTAAGCAAATACAAATTAGTACATTTTTTTGTTACAAAAAGAAGATTAAATTATTGTACGGGACGGAAAAAATTTGCTCCTACTTTTTGAGACAAGTCTGTTTCAAATATAGGAATAGTATTGGCTTTCGAATACGCAAAATAAAATTAATATTGTATGACATTTTCTAGCTCTGGTTAGCTGAAAAATTATGTTTAGTTAAATTGTTACTGAGCAATATACACCAATAAAGGAGGCGGCCAGCGCAGTGAGGAAGAAAATAAAATACAAATTTCAGTCCAAAAAAACTTAATTTCAAAAAATATTGTCAAGTCTGATTTATTAGATGTTTCTAGTTTTGGTATGTATATGTGTGGGTTTTCAAATATTTGAAAAATCGCATCAATTTTTTAAGTGGTTTTAGTTTTTATTTTGATTTGGTAATAATAGGTCTATTTTTTAGTAAGATCTTTATGGAATTAGGCTAATGTTTCGGAATTATCTAATTATATTGGTAATGCTTTAAAGCAATTTGTCCATGTTATTTTAATTATATTTTCACATAGTAATATCTATGCCAACTTATTCTTAGATATGGAGAAAAACATGCATCTAGTGATTAATTAGCTGTCACATTTATTTTTAAACACCTATATACACTTTTTGTGAAATAAAATTTATGTTATATGTCTACATAATTATTTAGTTTATGTGACAATTTAATAATCTAGTTAGAGATTAATTAGATGATAAAACATAAATAAAATATAATTATATACGTCCTAGCCAATTTTTTATTAATGATTTAATTATTGCACGTCTAAATAATGATGTGTATGTACGAGAAAATTGTTTAAGGAGAAATTATAAATAAAACATACAAGTGCATGTCAACGGCCAATACTACATAAGACATTTTTCTGGGAACGGATGGCGTGCTTTTGTAACTCGTCCTGCTGTTTTATATTGCCTTCCTCAATAAAAATAAATAATAAAATAATAGCGTTACTACAGCCTTTTTATTACTTTTGCTGTGTTATGTGAATATGAATATGGATACAAATAATGTCGTTAAAATATGATGTACCTTTATTTAAATATAGTACTTATTAAATTAATTTGCATATCTCTTATGATAAATGACGTGTTGCACTGATTATAATTTTAAACACGTAAAATTGAAATTTATATTAAATAAAATAAAAAAATTTAGTATTATAACACATGGTTTAGTTTATAGTAGATATACAACTTGTGTCGTTATTATTTTCATAAATTATTTATTTATGAAAAATCCACCTCTTTCGCAACTTCTTTTGTCCATATATTTACTTGCATTTTTGCATCACATTAACTTGGCAGATCTATACATATATCAAATTCCATTAAAATTGTTCGGGGCGCTTTTAATCAATATACAGACACTAGACAGACACACCAAGGAAAACATTTTTTGAGCATTTTCAGTAAATTATAAAATTTAAAATTATGTTAGAAATATAAAATATAAGTCCGTATTTGAATAAATTAGTCAGTAAATTCAAAAATTAAATTTCAAATTAAAACTTAAAAGTTCAAAAATCAAATTTTAAAAATATCTGTCTATGATAATAACTTGAAAAAGCTTCTGGTTATTTTGTTAAAATTTGTTATGTATCGATTTATAAAATTCAATGTTATGAAAATGTGTTCAATAAAATATAAAGGAGTTGATAGTGGCGCGGACGGCAAAATCTTGAATCCAAAAATGTCCTTTTCTCCAACTGGAAGATTACTCTAGCGCAAACCATATACAAGATGAAAACATTATCAATAAATCGACGGAATCTGATAAAATCTCAGCCATAATTCTAAAAATATTAGAGCTGACTCTAGTGACCCAGTGTTCTGTCAGTTCTTCAATTATTGATATAAACAATATATTTTCCTCCAGCTGAAATATTGCTCAAGTGCAAACCATACACAAGACAGGAAAGCAATCGGATCCAAATAACTAGCATCCTATCACCGTTACTCTCTATGTTTTCTAAAGAACATGGAACGTTGCAATCGAGATATTTGAAGAATTATAAGCCACAGCTTTGTACATTTCCACAGTATTTAATGGAGTATAACACCAGGGTCTAATGAATAAATTACAGTCTTATAGCGTGTCATCAGTTGTGCCTATACATACAAGATTTTCTCCCTAACCGCACACTACATGCTGTAATTGATGGAGTCTCTTCAAAAAATGTTCTCATTCCGGTGCCCCACAAGGAAGTTATGGAATTTCTTGTTCGACCATGTCTTCCCTGGGTCTTATTCTTCTCGTGTTTTTAAGGTCAGAATAAATAAGTATCTGCTTCAAACTTCTTGTGCCATTCAATAAAAAAATGTGGTATTGAATTATTTTTAACATACTTAATAAACTAGTGTTGGAAGTGAGCCACACGTCAATCTGGAACTTCCTTCTGGCCCGTCCTACACAGACAAAGGTTTGTAAAAGGCCAAAATTAAGCAGATATTCCTAATTTATTTATAGTCATATTCTTGACAAAAAATCTAAAGCTTATTAAGCTGTAGGTAAGTGTGTACAAGAACGTGTATTTATAATAACAAGTTTTTTCTATGATGTCCATGTTTATAAAAATTCTAACAAACTTGCTATATCGTTAAATGTTTGGTACTGATACTGTAAATGAAACAACGTTAATTAAAAAAATAATGTACTAGATTTATTTTTAATAGATTTTTTTCATCAGTAAATAACACTGATGCGTGTTTGTAATATTAATAAGTTGATATAACAGCCTAAGGCTTTGTTAAAATTAGAACAAACTTTTTGTAAATATTTAGTAACATATATCTTGTTAATTATTATTATAATTATTAGTTTAATTAAGAATTTTAATAGAGAGTATGATTCATATTATTTTTGATTTATTAATCCTAATTTAAATAAACTAATTAAGTTTGGTGCCGTTTAGAATTTTTTTACAGTCATTCATTTAAAATTTAGCGTAATCAAATAATTAATATTATTTAGAGTGAGCTCAAGCATAACTAATTTTTGAAGCATGTAATTTATTTGTTTATCTTAGAACTCTGATACATGAGACTGATTCAATAATAATTAACTTTATATCAGTTACTGTTATGTGAAAGTTTTATAATTTCAGCATGCTGTTAATTATGATGAAACGAGGATACTATTATTTTACAAAGTTTCCTTCTTGATACATAAGGGAAGTCATGTAATCTCTGAGGTTTTAGGATTCTCCATGTTGCATTTTCATGTTCACATTTGTAACGAAGTGATTTTTCCAATCAATGAATGTTCATTTTTGCTTTAAATATTACCGTCACTTGGGTACACCCTGCCGCTGTTTTTAGTAAGTAAGTCCTGTTCTAGTTAAGTTATTAATGAGTTGTTAAAAAGTCCGCTGGTAAACAAGCAGTCAAGTAATTAATTGATTAATTTTCGACAATCCCTCGTATAAGTAAAATCCGAGAAATATTATAAATAATGGCCGAGTCGGAAATAAAAAATCATTCGTTACTAAAAATGTTAATCCGTATCCGTTTTAATCCGTTTCTTTTTGCAATATAGTATAGAAATTGCAAGTAACTCATTTCCAGTTATATACGTTCTGAATCGATGCGCCTAATTGCATAATCCGCTGGATCTCTGCAAGTTACGCCGGGTTGTGCATCCGAATCCTTCGTTTCAAGTCAGTGATCGCCCCTCTATCACGCGACCTAGATCATAAAGGTTACAAAAAGGGAGAGAAGCGCTCATTCCGAGAAAACCGGCAGCAGTTCATAGATTGATTTCGAGAAAACCGCCCGCAGTTGCAGATCAATCCGAAGCCGTCAACATTTCCGTACCGCCGCTCCGAGTTTTAATAGTAAATTTATTTGAATATTATATTGGTAAGAACACACCGTAGTCCGCTGCAATTTGCAGGTACTGCCTTCAGTTAAGTATAGATATTTAAAAGTCTTTTTGTCCGTAAGTATCGTTGTATTACACTATCCAATCAAACCAGAGCTAATTAGTTGGTCTTTTGTTTGCTAATATATGCATCGGCTGCTGAGATCTGTTCGCTAGGGCCATCTTAAAAGCCTCCATGCATATTAGGTTACCGGAAAACCTACGTTAAGCCAAATAGTTATTATATGCATCAACTGGTTGGATCTGTTCGCTAGGGCCATCCATAAAGGTGATCTGCATAGAGTTGACTCGGAAAACTTACGTTAATCAACATAATCATTAACAAATAGCTCTACGTTTGTGGCAGTAGTTTGCTGTGTGTTTAAATATTCCGTATAGCCTACAATATCTATGGTTAACCGATTGCCCGCCGTGCATAATACATCCTAGTGGAAAGGTCCGTTTGCTTGTCGTACACAGTAATTTATTAATCCAACGTATCCGAAAATTCCGCCGTAAAATCGCGTAAAGACTCTTGATTGCCAGCTTGACTTGTTTTTAATCGTTCTAAACAGTTTTATACATACTCGACTGTACAGTCGTGGAGGTAGTAGAGTTAATTAATCTGTTTCCAAATATTGCTGAATAAATACGTTATTTTAAAGAGGTATAATTCACGAGTTATTATTTCTGTCATTTATTTCTGATTAACCCGTTTGAGCAGTATGGTCGAAGTCCATTAGATAGACTTCCAGCTTCCGGCCCCTGGCTATTCCGTATCTCCGCTGTTTCACTATTCTCCCAATAGGAGAGCCAAAAAGTGTAGTCCTTTGCACTTAAAAATTAAAGGACTGGCGCCCGAGATTTCCGTATAAAAAGATTACGTAAGTATTATTGACAGAAAACACCGTTATAAGTAGGCACCATTACACATTTGGTAGTTTTTTATTTATCGATTTATTCAACAGTTAAATTAAACGAAGACAGATTGGTAATATTGGTCCAAATGATCTAAAGAAAGGTCCATTGTAGTGTTACATCATCTCCGAGTCACAGCTCTTGTTTTGTACGAGCAAAACTAGTGGATTTGCTTGGTGGGAAGATCTGGAATGGAGAGTTCTAATTATTAATTTGATTAAAATCTTTTTAACCTCATTATTATTGCGCTCATCATCTACAGTCATGCAAGTGTAGATACTTGTTAATATTTTAATGTATCACCATGATACAAGTTTTCCCCTTAGGAAATTAAAAAGGAAACAAATTAATAATGCATGGGTAACATCAGGTATAAAAATTTCCTCACAAAAGTTAAAGCTATTATATCAAATTAAAGCAACAACAAATAATACCAATGTGATTAATTATTACAATAGTTACAAAAAAATCTACAAAAAAGTTATTATCATTGCAAAGAAAATGTATAATGACTCCTTTTATAAGAATGCTAATAACAAGTCTAAAGCAGTATGGTCAATAATAAATAAAAATATATGTAGCAAAAAAGGAACAAATGAAAAAATTAATGAAATAAAAACTGGCAATGAAACCATAACTGATCCGTTGAGTATAGCTCAACATTTTAACAAATATTTTATTGACTTGCCTTCTAAATTAAATGATAAGCTAGATAATACACCTGAAGTTAATTACGATAAGATATCAGCATATCCCACGATTTTTCTTGAACCGGTCACTGAAAATGAAGTTTATAATATTATAATGGAATTGAAAAGCAGTAATTCAGTTGGAATAGACAATCTAAGCGCTAATTTAATAAAAAAATCTGCAAAATTTTTACTGTCCCCTCTTACATATTTAATAAACCGCTCTCTAACTGAAGGTATATTTCCATCTACTTTAAAAATGGCAAAAGTTATTCCTCTACATAAAAAAGGAGACACTACTTTAGCTGACAATTATAGACCTGTGGCACTTTTGTCATCGATTTCTAAAATATTAGAACGTGTCGTCTTTAACAGAATAATAAATTTTGCAGCAAAGAATAATATACTATCAATTGCACAACATGGTTTTCGAAAAAAGTGTTCGACTCAAACTGCAATAATGGCATTTGTTGAGCTATTATATGAAAACATAAATAAAAACAATAAATGTGCTGGTCTCTTTATGGATCTAAGTAAGGCATTCGATCTAATTAATCATTCAATCCTCAATAAAAAGTTAGCGAAATATGGTCTTAGAGGTAAAGTAAATGATTGGTTGACGTCATACCTTACAAATAGATTTCAAGTAGTGGAAGTCAATGGTAAAAGGTCTACAAAATTGAAAATTGAAATTGGCGTACCACAAGGGTCAGTACTGGGACCTTTATTGTTCTTGTTTTATATAAACGACCTACCGAGTTTTTTTGACGAGTTTCTAATCATGTTTGCAGATGATAATTCATATTTATGTTGCGGCAAAACTATTCAATATACGTTATCCGCCATACAAGAAAACATTGAGAGATTTGCTGAGTATTTCAAATCAAATAGATTGTTTTTAAATATAACTAAAACTGCATTTATCGTATTTTCTCCTAGAAATTCTGTGTATGAGAGAAGTCATTTAATTAAATTGGAGGGCAAATCAATTCAACAAGCAAGTTCTACAAAATTTTTAGGAATAAATATTGATAACGCTCTAAATTGGAATACACACATATGCACTGTCGCCAAAAAACTTGCCTCTACATGCTACGCGCTGTACAGGTTATCTAAATTAGTTAGTAGACAAACACTTTTGACCTATTATTATGCTCATTTTGTATCTAGAGTTTCATATGGGATAATTTTTTGGGGCTCAAGTTATAATTCTGATAGGCTATTTAAACTTCAAAAAAAGTCAATTCGTTATATAGCAGGGGCATCTAAATTTGAAAGCTGTAAAGATCTATTCAAGGATTTACAATTATTAACCCTACCCTGTATTTATATTTTAGAAGTACTAACTTACGTAAAAACTAATATTAGGCAATTTTTACCTAATAATTTTAATCATAACTATAATACGAGAGAAGGGGATAATTTGATGATACTTGCATAGTCTGTCGAAGTATGAGGAAAGCCCAAAGTATATGGGTATATTGTTATATAATAGGTTACCAAGTTCATTTAAATCCATTAACAACATCAGAATTTTCAAAAAGCACGTTAAAAATTTTTTAATTCAGAATTGTTTCTACACAGTAGAGGATTATTTAAAGATGTGAGAATTGTATTCATTGTATCTATTAAGTGTTACTTATTTATATTATTTCATTCCTCGTGCACACATATTTTAAATTTGTTTGTTTTCTACTTTAATTGTAAGTATAGTTTGTTTCTCTTTATTTGCCAACAGTTGATGTTGCCTTAATTGTAGTATAAATATCTTGTATATATTATGTTCTATGTTCTATGTGATAAGCAGGGCGCAGATGTGTTAAAGTGCCCATTATCTGTGACTAATCCTATACCATTGTATTTGGTCTTTTGGATAATAAAATATTATTATTATTATTATTATTATTATTATTATTATTATTATTACTTAAAGCAAGAATTAGATCAGCAGTAGAGTTCTGTTTCTGTCAGTGTTCCCTCGATAGAAGTAGAAAGGTGGAAGATCTCCTTGGTGGACGTACAAATTTGGAAATGTAATTGATTTGACTGGGCTTAGTACGACCGATGAGGAGAAGCTCAGAAATGTTGAATGTTGAAATGTTTATCTTCATTTAACATCCTTTCATAATTATTGGTGAAAACTTGAGGTTTGGAAATTCTTCTGTACTATCTCCCTGTTTATTGTGCGTTTTCTGACAGAAGTAGAATTTAGAGCTATGTACTTGCACCAGTCATATTGTATAGTTTTAATTTAGCTAATCGTTTTATTTATGTGCAACATTATTTGGTATAATAATTATTTAGATTAATTTAGTTACATATACTAAATAATTCATAATTTCCTTATACTTCAACAGTATCGCAAAACGGACGAATGAGTAATAAGTCATTAATTATTAAATTTTATGTATTGTACGTTGTACGTTATCATAAATATATCATGACAATGATTTCCAAATTGCCCGAAGGCGTTTAAACACGTCAGTCATCCGGATACCTGCATTTTTATAGGTATACCTTTAAAGGTTGCGGCGACAGGTAGCAGTGTAAGAATTTCTTCCGCACGAGAAGACTTGTAAATTTTAATTTACCTTGATCAATGAAATAGGTATATCAATAAATTGTCCCACATATTTCTAAACTGTTCTTGACTAATTAATTGGATTTAATTTCATTAGGAGTTATTTAAGTCAATTAGATGCCATGGATCAATGAAAGTACCGCGGAAGTGTCAATCTCCAGGAGACCTCATGGCTTAAAAAATATCAACAATTCACCCAGCTTTATTTTTTATTCAATTAAATTAATATTTGTTTTTATGGGGCTTACGTAGTGAAAATATTTGTATTTAGAATTATGTAGATAACAGCTTGAAATGAGCCAATGGTAATGTAATGGTAATGGTGTGACGTACCTCGATTTTACAACCAGATATAGCGAAGTGTCACTAAGATGCCTCAAAATCCTTGGCCTCAAACCGCGGCGGTGCTTAAAATCGTGTGCAATGTGCATCTCTATTAAATGAAGTTTGTAACACCCCCTTTTTGTATTCAATTTGGTCGAATTTATCGAGATAATGTTTTTTACTAGGTATGTCAGACTTAATTTTTTAAGCGCCACGTTTTCTATGAATATAATTAGAATTAATTGCTTTCATGGCATAACACTTTTATTTTTTAATTTTTGAAGAAATATTTTAGATCCTTTATGCATTAAAATTGGTATTTTCATAGACAAAATGTTTTTCACTATGTCAGTATTGTCAGTTTTAATTTTTTAAGCGTTGCGCCTACGTTTTAATTAATATAGATATGATGTGGCGTATCGAAAAAAGCGGAAAAAAGTTTTCGATTTTTTTTTAAATAAAGATAGAAACCAGAACATAAGTCTGTCAGATGTTAATTAAGAAAAATTGCCAGGCAGATCAATTTAAATAGATAGATGAGGGCCTAAACTCTTTTTTTTTTAGAAAAAAATGGTGTTATGAAAGTATTTTTCGTGGTAAAATTAACACATAAATAAGTCTGTCAGCTGTTAATTAACAAAATTGCTCAGGAGAAATATTTTTTCAAAAACTATGTATTCTTTCAATAAATAGTATAAAGTTCAATTTGGTGTATTGTTTCTATTTGTAAAAGTATTTTATTTTCGTCGATTTAAAAAATTCATAAAAAGTAGAAATTAACAAATGGAACGTAGTTTGACGGACTTTTAATTTTAACAGGTTTTCCTAACATTTTCATATTTGGAATTTTTGGTGTTTTATGTGTGTCATGGGGCCTTTGATCATTATTCCACAATATTATCCAAATCAAAATTAATCGGGTTGGTCTGTCTGCATTTGGTGTGCGTTTACAATAATTAAGTAATTATAACCTATATGAAAGTGTTTTTGCTAAAACTGTAATGCATAAATAATGATGGCGTCTAATTAATTGTACGATATTTTGTACAAAGGAAACAAATGATTAAAACGTCCAGGTGAACCATAAAGTGTTATGCGGGTTTGCCAACATATTATTATTTATTATTAAATTATATCCTACGCGAATTGTTCATTCATGAGCGACTGTATGCAGCATTTTACAAGAACAAGGGAGTTTATAGTGTCTATTATAGCGCCACTCCCTGTTCGATACGTTAAAATTTTAAATTAATTGCATGAGCGGTGAACCACCCTATAATTTCACTTTACGCACCATACGATTTTAAATTGGTGTAGGTGCATAATACATCTAATTTATTAAATGTACCTATCCAATAAAGCCGTTTAACGTTAATTTTCCTCAGTTAATTTGTTCTCAATATGATTTATTATACCTGCATTTATTAACTTGACATATTACCTTTATAATTAGACTCGTAAATGAAACTCATTTTTATTTTGTTAGAATTAATTTTAATAGACCATTTTGTATCAATTGTTAAACTGGTCTGTCTATTATAACAAACGGTTACCTTTTATGCTTGATTTGTTAAATTAATGACAGAAAATACGTTTGTTTGTCTACGGCATTTGGAACACAAAGAAAATTACAAATCACCTAGCTTTTGAAATTCATCGTATTGATGTGTTATTTTGTAAACAGTTTAAATCATTATTATTAGAGTAGGTCAATATCAACAAGAATTTAACTTCGAAATATGTTATTTAATTTTCAAGATGATTTTGGATTAATGACTAGGTAATGATACAGAAAGTAACGCGTCCTTGTACCCAGCTGATTTGGGTTCAACTTCAAACGAGACCATTTTAATAAATAAGATATTATAAATTAACGGCCCTGCAGGGTATACAACGGTCGGTTTTTTTGTATCTACGATGTGAGCAGATTAAGAATTTATATCCTAGGACAAGGTGGGGTTACGAAAATGTTTCATGTTAGGGATTAGTCACAGAGTAAGTCTTTCAGCGTCGGTAATTAAGCTAGTAGCCAATAGACAAAATAAATGAATTAAATAATGAGAAACATTGTTTTATATTTTTCCTAAATTTTAAATATACTTAATAATTTTTTTGTTACACTTACGATACGTTCAATAATACTCAACCTAGAGGAATTTAAGTTTTACTTCCTAATTTCCCTATATCTTTTCAAAACATATAATATTATATTAAATGATCAAACAAGCCCTTTAGGAGACGAAGACTTCGGCGGTCTCTGAGAGATTTATCGAGGAGCCAGACAAATATTATCTACTAATAGTTCGGAGATCGCCCAACAAGTAGTCAATACTTGCCCTAAGAACTAAATATAATACTACTTAATTATCGCTGGTAAACTGTCACCGCTTATCATACATAGTGACATAATTAATTCGGTCAAAATCTTCCGAGAAATCTTATGCAATATACATCACATTCACTTATTTTCGAATATCTTCTATAATGTACCTATATTATACATATTAGTAATTCGTTTCGTTGGGCATATTTTTACCGTTCCTTATCCTTATCCTAATTCATAATTGATATCGACCATGTACGAGTAAATAACTGTAATAATATTATAATTATACTGTAATTTATTTTTAGTTGGTATATGAGTATATTTTCGATGTTTTAACGCTTATGTTTTTTCCAGGTCTGGTTCCAAAATCGTCGCGCAAAGTGGCGAAAACAGGAAAAAGTCGGACCTTCAGGTCATCCTTACAATCCCTACTTAAACCCAACGGGAAGTGGTCCCGCACCATCAGTAGTGGCACCATCTCTACCCAACCCATTCAATTTACCTTTTGGTCTTCGGAAACCATTTGACTCTCTCACCTTCCGTTACCCTCACGTTCTTCCCGGATATCTTCCATCACCACCTTCCTATCATAGAGGGGGACCTCCACTATTGCCCCCTTCAGTAGGCCTGTACCCTTCAGCTAGTTCCTTCCAAACCCTACTGGCGAATATTTCAGCAGCGCAGAGACCAAAGCAGGAGTTCAATGCGTCGCCTCCTCTATCTCCGGGATCTTCCAGTTCCGCTGTAACACCTCCCGATGTGGACAGGAGGAGTTCTAGTATTGCGTCTTTGAGATTAAAGGCAAGAGAACATGAACTTAGACTTGAAATGCTTAGGCAAAATGGTGATTTGATTAGTTGAATAATTGTGGTTGTGTTTTAAATTCTTAAGTACTTAATTTGAATGTGTACTGTTGTTCCTTTCTTATTATCTAAGTATTTATATACTTAAAATTCATATGATTGATAATGTTATGTTTGTTTCGATTTATTTCTGATTGTGGTGTATGTAACGTTCAAGTTGGCTATCAAAACAGTTAATAATAATTATAATTTATATCAGCTCAATTTAAAATATTGTGATGAAAAAATTATTTTTTCTTATTGAAATCCTCAGATTGTACAGGTTTTTAAAATTTTAGCTAACCATATGTGCTAAACTGACAACTTCAATAACTAAATACTATTTCTAATCGAGAGACGATATTTTTTATTGTAATTTCCTGAAACAAAACTTGTAGTAATCTTTACGTAATTGTCAATTTTGTCAAGGCTTAACATATAATTATTGCTATTGGAAATTTTGAAACTCGATAAATAATCAAAGTTCTAGAAAAAACTAATTTCTTTTGAGAAAATTTCCTACTTTTAGCTTTATTATATTATAAAAACTACATGCCTGCAATTTTTTACCGAACATTGTATTTTTTAATGAACATTTCACTCTTAATATCAAAAGTTTTAAGAAAATCATATTTGTCGTTTTCAATTAAAAATTTTTTTTATAAGCAATAATTACCTACTGTTAGCGTGACATCACTAAACGATAAAAAATCAGATGTTTTGTTTTCGAGGAGTTGGAGTATTTAAAAATAAAAAACACAATAATTTGTTTACATAATCAGAATATATCATTTTAAACTTTCAATATTTTAAAATCGTTCCTGATGTACTTATAAAATAAATATGTAATTGACAAAATACAAAATTTCTTAAATTTTGACAAATCCTGACATTCTTCTCAAATTTTTTACATATAACAACGTGAGAAAACATTTTCAAAATTTAAAAAAAATTATGAAATTACTTGATATTTATTTAAGTATAAGTTGACAATGAGAGCTGTTTGAGAAATATATATTTCACATATATTTGCTTATTGCAAAACCATAAGTGTTCCTATTTTTATTGAAAAAATTGAGTAATTGAAAAAATAGTAATTTTGGCTTTAAAATTTCAAATTTTCATGATTATTTATATTTTAAAGATGTTTTGTATTTAATATGCTCAATCAACATATCAAATTTTGAGTCTTGAAATGTATTTATTTAAAATAGTGTATTTTTTATGTTAAACATTCCAACTAAAATCAAAAAGTAGCTATTGTAGAGATTTAAATTTCAGAAAAAAATTATTTTTGTTTCGTAATAGGGCTTAACTAAATACTGAAATATCTTCGAATTTTTTACATATTATGTAAGAATTTTTCATTAGTAAAGAATCCTCTCATTAGTGAAAAGTCCTTTTCATTATTAGTTAGAAGGTTCAACGTAACCGGTAACCGACAAGTCAACTTTGATTCAAATTGTGTTAATGATATGCTACCATAACTTGGATTAAACCCAGAATGCCAAGGTTGAAATAACGCAGATACAAACTGGCAGTTTTATTTCGACTTTTCTCAATTTCTTAAAAACTATTCAAGTGTTAAAAACGATATAAAAGTCAGTATTTCCAAATTTTATGCGTTTCCAATCAATAATAATATTTCTATTTTTATTTCTTACATAAAACTGTTATTTTAAGGATCAAACTGTGGTATTACCTGCAAAATGTACATTTTCTTATTTCACACCTATAAGTAGTTCAAAAATATAAAATAATTAATTTTTTATAATTTTTCGTAACTAGTACTGTTGCAAATGGTTGTTTTCCATGTTTCACAATTTAATTGATACTCGTATATGATCGCATATGTTATAAAATATACATATAATAATAAAATCAGGCGTCAATCGAATTTTTTTAAAAGTAAAAAATTCGTAGTTAAAAGTTTGGTACATCTTTGAAGCCAATGATCATCAAAATAAACTTCTTATGAAGTAAATAAAAAAGAACATTTATAGAAATAGAAAATATATTTTCCAATAACTTAAAAAATATCATAGATCATTCTGAATAGTTGAAAAGAAAACAAACAAAAGTCAATTATTAAAAACAGATTTTGACGGCTGTATCTGCATATATTATCAAGTTTGAACCTACGACTTAATCTAAGTTATTTGTAACCCATATTATTTCCCATTAGGAGGAAGACACCGAATTTAAGATCACCCTGTATATGTTATTCTAGTTTTTCCTTTGTCATTACATGCTCCTGTTATTCTCTTAATTGAATTGATTTAAATTGTGTTGCTTTGTTGTTTGCCAATTAGAGTACTAGTTCTAGTTATTAGACGTACGAAAATCATAAATAAATTATTTTATCTGATATAAAACAAATCATTACTTATTTTTACGGATATTATTGTCTAAATCTAGCTACTAGTTAAAATAACTTTTTAAACATGTCAGTGGAGAACCAATCAGAACAACGACTCTCCTAGCTAATATAAAGAAGTATTTAATTATATGAGAGAAAACAGTTTAAAGGTAGAACTTAATGAAATATCGTTTTAAATCGCTCTTTGCCTAACTACTTAATGTATTAGCTTGTTCAAATTCAGTCAACAATATAGGTACTTGTATAATAAAAACTACAGGTGCATATTAAATAAAATAAGTGTAAATGGTTTTTCCTAAAACAATATTGTCGTTTCTTAATATCCTTATTTAGTAGGTAATGATTTTTGGGGTTAAAAATTTTAACAATGAATAATAATTCATATTTGCATTGTTAATTATTGTGCCAATAGTCGATTTTTCCCTGGCTTACATAAATATTCATATTACAAGAAACTTAGTTATTTGAACCTTTTATGCATAATTCCAGTATAATAATTATTTTAAAAGCTGAATATAAACGAGATTTATTTATATACACCAACTTGAGGGTTATTATTGTACTGTACTGTATTCCAAAGACAGTGCATTTTTTATTGGTTAATTTTATATATTTTCCGAAACGGACCCTTTAATATTCGAACATTTTCATCACTGAAAATAATTTCTCCGATATAGGGTCCTGTGTATAATTTTGTTTTTGGCAAAAAATGTTTGCGTAAAAAATTATAATTTGTGAATTGGACTTCTAGTTATAATAAATATATTCCACAGCTTTTTTCTATGAAAGGAATATGTTTAAATATTTTAGGACTGCATTTTTATATTGAGTATTATAAATGTAAATCTGGCCTATTTTGCTACCTACGTACTTTCTGTAAATATTATAAATAATTATTGTTTATAATTATATATAGATAAATACATAATTTTTAGCTAGATTAGGTAATAATCATTATATTCTAATTAGGAAATTTAAAATTAACACTGCAATAATTAAATTAGTAATTTATTAAGAGAGAATGTTTATAAACCGAATCCGTCCTACTGTGTTGTATTTAATAATGAAAAGGAAATAATAAATATTTTGTAAGATAATTCAATTTCGTTTTATTTAATCCGCTTATCAGAATTACATACTAATCATACTCGTATATTAAGATATGCGTAAATTAACATCGCAAATAAATTTTAATTAACTATTTTGTAGTATGCGTAATATTTCACCGTATATAACATTTTCTTATTACCACCGTGTTATTATATTAATATAAGATAAGAATAATTAAAACCATAAATGCTTGTAATTATAGTTGGGTGCTCAGTTCGTTATGTTGGCAATGCTGATTTTCATTCGATAACAGGATATTAATTGGGAACGTTATTTCATAGAAGCTGTACCGCCTACATAAGAACCAGTTAAGTACGTATAACTCATGATCATGAAGTATATTTTACAGAGAACCTGCCAGCAGCACAGAATTAGCCCGGGGTGGGTCAAGAAGATTACACAAAATTTGGCAAATTATTTATTGTTGTAAATATTAGTGATGCCGGTGATTAAGATCACGCTTTTACCAGGCATTCAATAAAAATGACAAGTTGTTTTAAACTTTTTGTGTTGACGGTAATCGAGAACAAAAACAGATATTTTCATTTTAAATAAAACTCAGATTTAGTTTTTGTTGCTAACATCCCATACATTGGTGGTTTTAAAGGAAATAAGAATTGAATGTGTTTAACCTTCAGCTTTGAAGATCTGTTTTTCTGCTGAAGTGCTAAAAATTCTTTAAAATAATGAGCTACTACTGCTACTAGTCATCATTACAAGAATAATTTTTTTAATTTTTACTGTACTTGTTGGGGGCAAATTTTTGTAACTAAATTTTTACCCACTTTCCAACGTTCAATTTTCTTGAAATATTGTATGCCTACGTTTTCTCAGTTCAATACTAAACAGTGAGTCCACCGTGGTTGTATTTTGCTTAGCTCTGGAGTTTCTACATGGATGACACCGCATACCGCTCCTGATGATGGGATCTGCACAGGTAGGTATCCAAATTTTTTGATGGTCACCATTGGGCAAATCGCATTTGGGCTCATTCTGTTTAGCTTATTGAGGAGGATATCGATGGTCCACAGGCAGGTTTAATATGTTTCGACTCATTTTAGCCATATTGATACCTGTTCAGTGACAAATTTTCAAACACACAGGTGTAAAGTCATCACTGGCCGGAAAACAAGCTAATAGCTTAATCTCTAACAAAATGTATCCTCCAAATAAGGTGTTTTGGAAGATCCAAAAAAGTGAAAGTCGTCCACTTTACACCAATAATAATAATAATAATAATAATAATAATAATAATATATTTATTGACCAATTTGATACATTTCTGTACATTTGGCAAGTCATTTGGAAAATAGAATATAATAATATGCACAGTAAAAGTACATAAATAACAAAGTCTAAGCCGTATTGGCAAAAATAAATAATAAAATGGTAATATAAAAATGTCACAAGAAGGTATAAGTACACGCATACACAAACATATAAATATACATATATATAAAAATAAAAATATACACATACATAAAAATTTAAATGGGAACTAGTCACTGCCTAAAAATTGTCTTCTAGATATTCGTTAACTGAATAATATGCTTTTAAAATTAAATAAGACTTTAGTTTTTTTTTGAACTTCTCAACTGGTCCAACAGTTTTTATTACCTATATCTGGCAGTTTATTATAAAGCACTACTCCAGAATGACGAGGAGGGTTTACAATGCAGTATTGTGCGCCTCAGTTCTCAAATGATTACCATAACGAGTTGGATAATCATGAGAATTTCCAATTTGCTGGAAGGAACGTATATTTATTTTTATATAAGTTACACATTTTAAAATATATACACATGGGACAGTAAGAATATTGTTGTTTCTAAAATAATTTTTACAAGATTCCCTATATCCTATGTCAAATATTAATCTTATTATCCGTTTTTGTAGGATTAGAATCCTTTCAGCATCATTTACATTTCCCCATATTGAGATATTATAGGAAAAAGCCGAATAGATTAATGCATAATAAACATTGAGCAGTTGTTTATTTTCAAGTGAAGACTTGAGTTGAAGAATTGCATAATAACCTTTATTAATTTTTTTACTGACCGTGTCAATATGGGTCTGCCATCTCATATTTGCATCAATATGTACTCCTAGGAATTTTGTACTACCAACGCATTCAATCAGAGTTTCATCTACGTTAACGGAAATGGGCAATATCTGTCTTTTATTAAAAAAATGTATGCAAACCGTTTTACTTGTATTCATAAGTAACCTATTTTGGTTGCACCAGTTACTAAATTCAATAGATACGGTATTTAGTTTTTCTTCAAGTTCTTCATGATTTTGGGCAGATACCGCTATAGTGGTATCATCAGCAAATAGAACGATACAGTCTGAGCTAATTTCTCGTGCTAGATCATTGATATATAACAAAAATATCAGGGATCCTAAGACTGATCCTTGTGGAACTCCAAGGTCAATATGATGAAACTCTGATACACCATTGTTTATGTCAACATACATTTTCCTATTATGGAGGTAAGACATTAACCAATTCGGGATATTCCCTCTAAAACCGTCCAATTTTTTCCCAATAAGACTCAAGTCTAAAGAGTCAAATGCTTTAGATAAATCAAAGAAAAGTGCGCCAACATAGTACTTCCTATCCAGGTTAGAATATACATAGTTTACAAATTCGTATGCAGCACTTTCCGTTGATTTACCCGGTCTGAATCCGTGTTGAACATCTGACAGTAAGCTGTATTTATTCAAATAGTTCACGAATCGATTATACATAATTTTTTCAATTACCTTATTGATGATTGTTAAAATAGTGATAGTCTATAGTTGTCTATTAATTCAATATTATTTGTCTTTGGTATGGGAATTACTCTACCAATTTTTATATCATCTGGAAATTCACCTAATTGTACTGACCTATTATTTATTATACAGGGTGTTAGAAAAGTATGGGAACGGTGAAAAATCTCGAACACTTTGTATCAAATCGAAAAATAAAAATATGCGTATCAAAAATTTTTCAAAAAACTATCTACCGATACCAAAAATGACCTCCCCACCTACCACCCAGTGGGTGGGGCGGGAGCAACTTTAAAATTTCAAATGGAAACCCCTATTTTTTATTGCGGAATCGGATTCCACGGCAAAAAATACGTAAATTTTATTCCGGACTTTTTTTCGATTCTTGCATGGTGTCGCTGTAATCGCAAAAAATGATAAGAAAACATGACTGTTTCAAGAGTTAGCGACTTGTGCCCATAAAAAACGTCCAATTCAAAAACTGAAAAACACGTATTTGTTATTTTTACGAAATCTATCCAATGCCATTGGATTCGACTCTCCCACCCCCAACCCAGTGGGTGGGGCGGGGGGCAACTTTGAAATTTATAATGAAAATCCCTATTTTTTTATAGCGTATTCGGATTCTACGGCCAAAAATACGTGAATTTTATATCGGGCATTTTTTTCGATTCTCGCAAGGTCGCTGCAATCGCAAATAAATTGAAATAAACGTTAAGCCTCCATAAGTTTGTAAATACAGCTACTCGTTTTTATGAATTTTATTTCATTCACATTCACATTCTTTTTTATTATTTATTTTTGTAATGTTCAGTTCCCTCCAACTTTTGTAAAGGCAGGAGAGCAATTTTGTAAGGAAAAAGTTATTTCATTTATCATTAGTTCTCCCATTTTTTTTTGCATAAGGGCTACTTTAACAGAGGAAGAGTATCTCTTTTAATTATGCGAGGGTGGGGCGATAAAGAAAGATCCTATGATGAAGTTGTGATTTTATTCAACGAAACTTTCCGTGTAGATCAAGTGGGAATTTCGAAATCTACTGTGTCCCGTACCATCAAACGATTCCTAGACACAAGGACAAATAAAAATCGCCCAAAATCTGGAAGACCAAAATCTGAAACATCGGAAGCTCGACAAATGGAAGTGGCCCAGGCATTTGTTGAAAATCGAAGGCTATCAATCAGAAAAGCCAGTCAACACCTTGATATGACTGCATTTTCAGTTCATAAGAATTTGAAACATTTGAAATTTCATCCTTACAAAATTCGCCTTTACCAAGAGTTAAATGAAGACGATTTTGATCGGCGACTTGAATTTAGTGAATTAGTGATGGATTAACCAAAACCCAAATTTTTTGTCATCTCTACTTGTCTTCTCAGATGAAGCAACTTTTCAACTCAGTGGAAAAGTTAATCGCCATAATTTCAGATATTGGAGTGACGAAAACCCTCACTGGATGCTTGAAGCACACACGCAGCATCCACAAAAATTAAATGTTCGGGCAGGAGTTTTCAGAGATCGAATAATAGGACCGTTTTTCATAGATGGAAATTTGAATGGAGAAAAATACCTGGAAATGTTGACAAATCAAATAGTTCCCGCAATACAAGAGATTGCTGGTGATGAGTTCGATAATGTTTGGTTCCAGCAAGATGGGGCTCCTCCACACTATCGGAATATTGTTAGGGACTATTTGAATGGTACTTTCGAAAATCGATGGATAGGTCGAAGAGGAATTATTGAATGGCCAGCAAGATCTCCCGACCTCGCGCCACTTGATTATTTTGTTTGGGGCTACGTGAAGGATAAAGTTTATTTCACTAAACCTCATGATTTGGAAGAGCTGATGCAACGCGTAATAAACATTTTTGCAGAAATACCAACTCAAATGATAAGAAGTGCAATTGAAAATTTTTACGTTCGTCTCGGACAATGCCAAGAAGTCAATGGGCACCATTTTGAACACCTGAGAAAATCTTGAAATTAAAACCTGCTAGTGTAGCAGTTAAGCTGTAAACTAATTGCCTCAACTATCTGAAATCCTCACCTTGCCTTAAATGGCTGAGTTACCTTCGTACCATCACTGGCTGGGATCAAGAACTTGTCTGAAGTGGCTGAATTAAGAGGTAAAACCACTGTTAGTTTTTTTTTAAATTCGAGTTTTTTTATTGCCATGTAAAAAATGTAAATTGAAAATTACTAGCTGCTAGTAAATTTACAGAATGTTTTTACTGCTCTGAGCACATTGATTTTACTGTCGGGTTAGCAATAAATTAATAGTTGCTGTAATTTTCTCCACGACCGTGTAAAATCACTGTTCTCAAAACAGCTCTGGAAATCATTCACTCTAAGAAGTTTTACTTTTCGTATTTTTTTAAGTATGCGTTCAAACTTTCATGTTTCATTCAATTTTTTGCGATTACAGCGACACCATGCAAGAATCGAAAAAAATGTCCGGAATACAATTTACGTATTTTTTGCCGTGGAATCCGATTCCGCAATAAAAAATAGGGGTTTCCATTTGAAATTTTAAAGTTGCCCCCCGACCCACCCACTGGGTGGTGGGTGGGGAGGTCATTTTTGGTATCAGTAGATAGTTTTTTGAAAAATTTTTGACACGTATTTTTTTATTTTTCGATTTGATGCAAAGTGTTCGAGATTCTTCACCGTTCCCATACTTTTCTAACACCCTGTATATGTTAAGGGTTCCGCAATTAATAACATCGCATATGTTTTTTAATATTTTTGTTGAGATGCAGTCTTCGCCCATTGAATTCGTGTTTTTTAAGTTTTTTATAGCATCTATTACTTCTGCAGCATCTACAGGATAGAAGACAAATGACTGCATATGAGAGACGGGTCTGTGAAAGAATGTTTGGCAGTGTAATTTGTCACTGCATTTTTTGCAGTATTAGAAAAATATCTTGCAAATTCTGAAGCAACCTCAACATCCGTTGTAATATATTGCCCATTAATATTTAACTTTATTGGCGAATTTTGTTTCCTGTTGCCATTTTTTTCGTTAACTAATTGCCATATCTGCTTTTGTTTCTTTATTTCAGTTTTACTTAACCTATTTTGAAAATGAGTCTTTTTAGTTGTTTTAATTAATGATTTGTAATCTCTTTTTTCCTGGTTGTAGTTATTTTTAAGTTTAGGACATCCTGTATTTTTTAGTTCCGTTTTTTTGCTATTATTTCAGATGTAACCCAGTTATTATTCCTATTATTATTTAAATTGCTATTGATCTTAAAATATGGACAGTTTATTTGTTTCGAAAATTTGAAAATGTTAATAAAATTATTATAGATTAGATTAATATTATTATTATATGCAATAGAGTATTCCAAAATTAAAATACTGTAAAAAATCAAATCTAATTAAGTCCCGGTTTTACGTTTACGTATATCTCCAAAACAATTTGTCGTCTCAAAGTTGCATAGGACAATCGAGGATTATATCAATGGAGATTATTTGACCAATGCATATATCTTCAAAGTTTATTATTAAGTATATCGAAATGTAAAGTTTAAGATTGAAAATAAATAGTTATTATTTGGTAGTCATTTTCTTCAGTAGCCTCCTTTATCTGTTATTATTTAAATTTACTTCATTTCAACTTACTCTAATAGAAACACTGGGATATTAAGTAATTTTCTGGTTCTTTTCCTTCACCTTCCAAAGAGATTCTCTTTTATGACTTCTATAAGAGAAACGTATCAATATTTTGACATTTTGCTAGTTAATCGTAAGGATGAAGACATATTGCGATAAAGTTGTATCAAATAAATCTTGACATTAACAGCCACCTTGTTACATATCCAGACATGTATCAATGTACAGGGTGATTCATATAACGTTCTCATCCCAATTTTTTGGTTTGTTTTTGATTTTGGAAATAAAATAAAAATGTTTCACGTAACTTTTATTACTTTTTCTACGAATTTTGACAAAAAAACAATTAAAAGTCAAATAAAAGTGGTAATGTTTTTTAAATGTATATTTTCAAGATTTTGAAAAGATTTAAATTCGCTTTCCAAAAATATAACATAATAGGTACCTTCATATTTAGTAAAACACTGAGTTCAAATAACATTCTAAGCTAACTTGGTGTTAAATTATTTCAATTATTATCAGCATTTTACTAAATATGATAGAAATGTATATTATGTTAAGTTATATTTTTGGAAAGAGAACTTGAATCTCTTTTCAAAATTGTAAAAATATTATTTTAATATTCCATTTAAAAAACCTTGCTTTATTTTTTCCCAGTGTTATTTGATTTTCAATTGTTTTGTTGTTGAAATTTTCGGAATCCTGGAAAAAATACTATAAGTTACGTTAAACATTTTTATTTTATTTCTAAAGACAATCCAAAAAATTGAGGTGAGAACGTTATAGGAATATGTCTGTGTATTATAGTGAACGAAATATTTTTTAATAATAATACCGCATATAGCACAGTTATTCACTATATTTTGACCCCTCATTATTTGTGTTATTATTGGAGATAAAAAAAAGTTTCGTATAAAAATGATAAGGTTGTATATTTATTTTTTTAAATACAGTTAAAACAATTTCTTGCATAGGTCACGTGATATAACAATAAAGGTTGGTTTTTAAATGAAAAACCCTGTATTTTTCTACATATTCTTTCAGATTATTTTTCCCGATTTCAAATATTAAGGGTTGCTAGGTTTAACTGTAATATTTTTTGACACATCGGACATACCATCAACAAATATGCATAAGTATATATTTTTAATTATTTCAACATTCTGATTAAAATTACAATTAATTGTGTCCTTTAAAACCTTCCACAAAAATGTCTCCAAAGGTGTTAGGGCTATTTGGTGGTCATGGAATTAGTCCGCCATTACCAATCCAAAGGTCAAATTGACCATTTAAATGTTCCCTAATCTCCAGAACACTGTGTGGGGTCGCTCCGTTCTGCTGCTAAATTACTTGATTAAGTTCCTCATCAGAAAAGTGTTCCTCTAAAAGCTCTGCGACCTCTGGCAGAATTATTTGTAATTATGTTTCTCGCGTTGAAAAAAATTTGCCCTACAATTTTATCTTTGAAAATACCTACCACACCAAATTTTAACTGATTTTCTAACTGATTTTTATTTTCAACAATTTTTCTTTGTCGTTCATTTTCATTTTCCCACGAAAGTCTATTTATCTTAGTGAAGGCCCCTAATAATGGTGATGCATCTGTTCATACTACCAAATTAGGGTTTGCATCAAGTCCTTGGAACATTAGCTGACATTTTCAGCCTGACAACCGTTTTCGCTTGTGATCTTCTGTAAGCTCCTGCACCGCTAATAATTTATATGGCCTATAGTAATTCTTTTTTATAGTCCTTTGAATTTTGGAGTAACTTTTTCCAAGTTCACGTGATGCATCCCATAAACTAGTTTCTGGGTTTTCTAAAACTTTTTTAAATAGTGAAACATCTCAAGAAGGATGTCAACATACATGATTTTAGTTATAGAGGCTTTGCTTTACAGTAAATCAGTACTGTGGACGAGACAATAGAAACTTTAAATTTACTTTTGACTCTTAATATTTATAAAAAAAATTATAGCAAAATTGTCTTCAAAAAAATTCAAAATATAACGTTCCTAAGCAATTTTTCACTAGAAGCCAGACAATTTGGGTATAATCATTCTTTCTTTTTATTATTTTTAACATAAAGGAATAATATCTCAAAATTGCTTCTGTGTAACTCATTCTGATGAAATAATAATACAAAATGTCAAACAATAACAATGATGTCATCATTATATCAGCACACTGCGTAGTAGGTAATTACTGTGCTGTCTAAGTAAAATCTATTGGGAATCGAACCCTGAACTGAGCTTAGTGTACGTTCCTTCCGACCATCAATCGTATACAATAAAATTAATACAATGACTACAAGTAGAAAAATAAACTATTTCAAAGTAGGAATAAAACCTGTATGTATTCGAAATTGATTAGTTTTAGACTAAACTACTTTCACTCTTGTACAAATTATTTATATTTTTTCGAATAAAACATTTGTATCTGCAATGGTTTTAGCAGAATTTATTTTGATATCAGCAGGAGTTGATTTAAAATCTTTTCCATTCAGTCATTACAATATTTATTTATTTGATACCAAAAATAATAACAATAACGGTGCAATTTAATTTATAGAAATTTTGAAACAGATTTTGTTTTTAATGGCGCAAACGTCAATTCTGCGTGAAAGTATAAACTTGTTTTCTCTCTTCTGCAAATATAATAACGCCAATTATAATATTAAACTGCATCAACGTAGGTACCTAATTTATTTTATTACAAATTACAGAGGGTTTGGGAGTTTTAAAACAAAAATATTTAAATTTTAGCTTCGGAACGAGGCAAACTGGGGTTTATTGAGTTTAGTTAAATACATTTATTTTGACACCAACAACATATTTATACATTATATTTTTTTGTTATTGATGAATATCGAAGAAAATTGTCATGCGCTTTTTAACTCAATTACAAATGTTTCTGTTTAGAAAATAGTCCATACTCCAATTTTAAGTGACAATTTTTTTCCAAGCCATACCAATTTTATCATTTATTTCACGAAAAGGAGTGGCTTTTTTGGATAATGAGAACTAAAGTGCTTGATTGACTATATACGGTATGCGTTCGGTAATGAAACTGAGATCTTACATAGGTACCTGATTCCCAATGGAGGACTTTATTAGACCGATCCTGGCGAGATGAGGTAAATACGTCACACAGTATGGTGCGTGCGCAACAGAAGGGCAATAGCGTGAACGAGAGAATAAATAGATTTTACCTACGACCACTACTGTAAGTACTTAAAAACACACCGTCTGCGATCAATGTAAGATTCCTATTACGCACGGTAAAAAAATCGCACAACTTGGAAAAAAAATCGCACAGTTCGTACAGTTTTCCTAGCAACCGCCTAGCAACGGTCAATACAAACAAACTTATTCTCTAAAAATTGTTAAAAATGACAAGTACAATACTTAATTTTCTGACGCTGTCAAAACTGACATAAGCGATAAATAATAAAAATGAAATACAAACTTTCAATAAATACGGTCGTAGGTAAAGTATAGTACATAATTCGAGTTGTAAAGCAATTACGCACTCATGGAATTATCACACTCGACGCTAACGCGTCTCGTGCATAATTTTTCCATTCGTGCGTAATACGCTATTTACAACTCTTATTACGTAATATACTATTTGTGCACGTTCTTATATTTTTTCCATTTTCATGAAAACGGTTAACTTTATAAAAAAATCATAGAATGACTTTTTTATAGCAGACAAAATTTCCTTTCCAACGATGTATAACGCAACCTATATTCTTTTTGTATAACGACCCGGATACGTTTCAATTAAGGGGCTAATTTAAAAATTAATTTATTTTTTTACGACTCTTTAAACTTTGAACGGCTCTCACGTATAAACTATTGAATATAGATATATGCCATCACGGACTTTTTTATAGGAAATTTGATTCTCTATAAAATTGTTTATATGCATTTTGCCATAACTGTAATGGTTTCGGCAGCGTTTCGAGTCCAATTCTCAGCTGCAAGTCTGGACCATTGTATTTCAATAGAATCAGGCAGCCACGGTAAGCGTGTGTCTCTTCAGGTGCTTAGAACGAACCACGCATCGATTTACTGCGGCATGTTTGACTCGAAACGCTGCCAAAACCGTTAAAAATATGATGAAAATGTATATAAACAAATTTATAGAGAATTAAATTTTCTATAAGAAAGTCAGTGATGGCATATATCTATCTTTAATAGTTTAGACGTAAGAGTGGTTCAAAATTTAAGGAATCTTAATAAACTCATTCATTTTTGAATTTGTCCGTAATTGAAACGTATCTGGGGCCATTATACAAAAAGCATATGGTTTGTGCTATACATTGTTCGAAAGGAAATTTTGTCTGCTATAAAAAAGTCTTTCTATGATTTTTTAATAAAGTTAACCGTTTCCATGAAAATGGATAGATATAAAAACATGCACAAGTACATGCAAGGGTTCTCGGCTGCACAGTTGCCCTTGTGTTGCGCAGAACAAACTACGCACGGCTCTACTGCTTTACTTAACGCATAGTACGCTGTATTTATCTTTCTCGCTTGCCCTACCTGGATAGGTCTATACAAATTTTCGAGTTTAATGGTAATGAGGTAAAGGCGTATGAGAAGGATACGCCACGTGTATATTTTCTTTTTCTTCTTTTTTTTGGGTTAGGTGGAAGAACATTGGATACTTTGTCCAATGATCTGAATCTCGCCCAGTTTATGATATTTATTGTAAATGCATAAAGATGATAAGCAAATAAACACCTTTATTATTAATTATTATTATTATTATCGGATATTGACTTAATAAATATAATGATAAATAATAGTTATACTTACTTCAATTAAAATTGATTAAAATATTTCGCACTTGTACACACTAGTTATTAAAATAAATCAGTAAGATAATTTTCGATCTTCACAGTCTAATTTGTTTAACTAAAAGACAACGGAAAATGCAGTTACTTTTGTAAAAAACGTATCAAATATGAATTATTATTATATAAACGGTAAACGGGAAAATTCAAATATTACATATTATAATTGATAAAAAAAATTGATACTTCTACCTTATATTGCCATCCTGAAAGAATTATCAACAATTTAGACTGCGTCAAATATTATTATTATTATTATTTCTTTCATTTTCCTTTACACAATTGTATTTACGCAGTGCAAATTTTTTAATTCAGGTTAACATGAGAGGAATCCGTTGTTCAAACATTGCAGTTTATGTATCTTTTAAGTGTATACATAAAATTGCTACGAAAAGTTTCAAATTTTGCCAACAGGTTCACATATGCAACCTAATTGTGACCTCAATTTTAAACAAAATGAGCTAATTACCATAAAGGTGCCAATTATTTTTGACGCGTTCTATTTTTCAAAATGCATAATTATTCTATCCACGTATTATAAAAAATTATATTATTAAAATCATATTTATTTTAGAACCCTATTATTACAATAATTACATATAGCTATGGCTAACCTAAATGATGTGTATCTATCATTTATTCTAGCAATATTAAAATCCCAATCAGTTAAAGAGTAATGACACCTCACTATAATACTTTTAACTAAAACACACCATGTAAAGATGAATAAAATATGGTCCATCCATAATTATTGGTATTTATAATTAATCAAGAATCAAAAATGCCTTTTCTATAACAATGAAGTTTAAATTTTTAAAAAGGCTCAGTTAACTAAATAATTCCATTATAACGTTAAGCTATTAGAAAATAAATTCATTAGAATGAGTCAGCGTTATAAGCTTGACGCACTACTAAATAAAATATAATTACTATTTGTTTATAAATTTCACGGACTAACTTGCTACGCATTTTTTGTGGGCAAAGGAAAATAAAACCAGAAGAGATATAACCTAACTTAAAACCAGAAGAGAGAAGAGCGTCTTAAAATCCATGGCGATATTTTTAAGAATAAAAGAGCAATCTTTAAGGAATTACTAGCAAAGAAAAATCTTTTGATATAATTAAATTAAATTATTGACCGCTTGGTCGGACGGCAAGCACACTTGGTTCTCGCTCTGGCATCCTGAGTTCGAAACTCGAACTTGACACTGAGATTTTTCGGAAAAACAATGAAACCCAATATGTTGGAATGGCTGTGTGTCCGTTGTCTTCAAATGTGTAAAGTATGGAGTGTAAAATGTAATTATGATTAACGATATAATGACGAAATTTTATATTTTTTTATCCTAGCTAATAAGTATAAGAACAAATTATATCATGATTATGAATGAAATCTACGAATTCTATTAAAACGCTCATTTTGGATCGTACTAAATCCAAAGAATAATTTCTGTTATAATATTTAGTAAAAGTATGATATAAGTACTTACTATCTAAATTTAAAGAGTTGATGTTTATGAATTGTTAAATATTATATAAGTCATCTTATTGATGATGATCTGAAATTAGCAGAGGATGAATAACTACATTACTTATAAATAATAGTCTTGTGTGTAATATTTCAATTATAACATCTAATAATACATAAAAAGTAGGTAAAAATCTGGTCTCTTAAAAATTGAGATATTAAGGAAACGATTCGAAACAACCAATATGGGAATAAATAGGTAGTTTCTTTGGTTCTCGCTCACCATACTTCATCACTGACCCCAAAGCTACGAACCCGTCCAGTGTGATGAAGAATGACATTACGTGGTGTTCAGTGATGAATCCTAGAGTACTTTGCAGCTTTGTAACACTTTTTAAAACGGAATATCGGGCGCCAGTTTCTTATTTTAGAGTGCAAAAAACAGCACTTTCTCTCTTGGCAGTTCCCAAGACAGGGGAGGGTAGTGTACAGTGAAGAAACGGAAGTATACATGGGTCTAATTAATTTTACACACCAGAAATAATAAATAACTCGGAGATTTTAGAATAACATACAAAATCTTTATTTATTGATAAAATGACAAGACAAGCCTATCTATATCTACTAATTAATCGGTTCAATATGCATGCAATTTAATTGTTAAATATAGTGCTAGCTGGCAAACAAGCGGTGTTAATTAATATTGGTGTAAAACGGATGGTTCGGAGCAGATTTGTTGATATTACGGCGGTCGCTGGTTGTAAAACTCGGCGGTAAGGTAGGATAAGAAGTTTCTACAGTTTTGGTATCCTCTCTCGGAAAGCCAAAGATATCAGTGAGATACTTACAAGGTTATTTTAATCGATTGTACCTAGACCTATTGCCTCAAAGCAGAGATCTGTTGTAGGGATATTTACGTCCCTTACTAACGGGTGCATTCCAGTGAGACCCTATCTCCCGGGCGAGAGGCTTAAGGTTTCACTATCTACTGAAATTAGAATACTCCAAATGAAGTGCTAGTGAAGTGCCCGGGCGAGAGGATTAGTACTTCATCGGTGTATAATAATTTATATGTAGGTTCATGCGAAATCCGAATTTTATTAGCTCTATTTTGATTTGATAGGCAGGTGCTGCGATAACAAAATTAATGTTGAAATCGCTTGATGTTTCTGACTAAACCGACGGACGGCGAGGAACAACGTGCGTATTACTGCGTATTCTTACCAATGTGTAATTTCGGGATGAATTTATAACGGCGATGTGTGCAAGCGGACTGGGGGTCTGTTCTTGAAACTGGGGAATGTGTTCCTATGAGAGAATGACGTCAATATGACGTAAATTGACATTTACTATTGGTTGACTTACTATTACAGAGAGAAAATGACAACAAATTCCCTTGATTCAAGAATAGGGACCCTGGTGTATAGCTCGACAACTAGACGAAAAATCTCTGCCTAAACAGAACGACGCGGACGGCGAGGAACAGACTTCGTAGTCTTACCAATATGTAATTTCGGAAATGAATTTAAACAAGTACAACGGCGGTGTAGCTTGACAGTAAAACGGTGTGGTACTGGTTAGACGGCTAGACGGATAAGATTCGATTCACAAGAGAATAAGATATATAAGCTTGACAACTTGACGGAAAAAGATCTAAGATCCTGTGTTGCCCGCTCCCGGCGAATTTATTACAAATTTCTTTCTCTGACGTTTGTTTCGGTCTCGGTGTAAAGGATTCGGTTCCTGCTCAATCTTTCTTGCGCGTTGGGATTACCGATATGTTAAAGTTAAACTAGGTATGTTTCCTACCAAAGCCTAACGCGTTACATACTTTAAAACAGCTATTCGGCATATCTGAAAACAGAAATAGATTGTTCGCAATTTTTAAACTATATTGCAAAAAGAACAGGATCAAACGGACACGGATGAAGGTTTAGACAATCTTTAGTAACGAATGATTTTTACTACCAGCTTGGTTACTTATTTAAACGTTATTTAATTTTAGTTCTTGTTTACCAGCAGTTTTCACAACTCAAATTAAACTTAAATAAATTAGACAGAAGCTACAGGGTGTACCCAAGTGACAGAAATACTTTTAGTAACAAAAAGTACTTGGCTGAAAAATCACTTCGTTATAATAGCAAATAGAAGCAGGTCTCCACTTGTTTTCTTAGAAAACAATATGAAAGCACAAAACACTGACGCAGTTTCGAATTGATACCCTCTTAACAATATTAAGGTTCCAGAATATTCAATTTTGTAAATTAAATATTTCAAACCACCAGATTAGTCGAAAAGGTTCAGTAGAATAGCCACGAAAATTTCCAGATTTAACTCAGATTAATTATTTTTTGTGGAATAACTTAAAGGAAAAGATATAACGGAATAATAAATATCCTCACTATTGAGAGTCTGTACCATAGATTTCTGAGAGATTTAACTCTTATTATATCAGATAGTATTGGGTAATCGCTTCTAGCGATTAAAGTGACTTCTAGATTCTAGGCTCTGAAAATGGTATTTATTACTTGCTGAAGTTAAAAAGTTAAAAAACTGCCAAATAGTACTATACGTCATTATCCCTTTTTTGCAAATTTTGTCTTAAAATTTGTTTCAGGAGGACTCATTTTTCATCCTACCTATCCTAACATTTCTCTGCTTAATGTATAAGGATTAGAGAAAATTTCGTGTGTGGTTTATTATTATTACTAAGTTACTACTATATTTATTACTAAGTTTTCTGAAAATTCCGAAATATTATTATCTAGTGAAAGGAATAAGATTTCCGGTTAAATTTTTTCAGAAAATGACACCTTGAAAATTGTGCAAATTTTTTGTCGACCGCCGGTGTACTTTAATGCTTTGGTGGAAGGTTATATAGAAATTAATTTAAATTCTACTAAAAACAGATTAAAATTTGAAACTCTCATAAACCTACGCAAAAGTTAATTAAACGCCTTAGTTGTGGCACGTTTAAAGTTAAACATGACGTGCGTTGACCACAACTAGCCTGCCCTGTAATCACACTGTCAGTGAGCTCCTCCCAGTCCGACCCTGATGAAATTAAATTACATGCATACTGTTATTAGAGCCACGTCATTACTACCGTCCTTGTCAATCATATATGATTTGATGTTGTCAGACAGCGATGAAGCTATAGAGTATTCATGAGGCTTTGAATGTACTTTATTAATATACAATTTAGTAATTTAGAGTAGAAGTTACATTCCGCTACCGTCTGAGTTTCTGATTACTAACCCACCACTTTGTGATCATAGATCATAATTAGATTATTAATATTATAGCTCCAAGCAATATTTTTACCATGCGGAACAGATGAGATGAGAAATATTAAATTAAATTAAAATTGTTTAATCAATGGCCGTATAATTAGAAAATTGCCCGTATATTTTTGCATTCCCATAATTTTAATATTTAATTTATTCACCTGTTTTTGTTAATACGTAAATATTATATTAATTAAATTTACTATTATTAAATCAACTGGTTATTACTTCAACAAAAACGAATTATTAATCTAGTTTACAAGTTTTTCTCCTCGAATATTCAAATTTAAATATTAATTGGATTTTGCGTCAATTGAGCAACATGACTATGACCATGATCTATTTGTACATGGTATTTCCAGTGATAAGTTTTAGTTCCTTCATTTGCTTAGTAAACCGAAACAGGGCATCTATTAGCAATATACAGGGTGAGCCACGGTGGGTGGAGTATTAGAAGTATATGGAGAACGGATCAACCGATTGCTTTGAAATTTTGGTTACCAAGATAATCGAGTATGAACTCTCCAACTAAAATATTTTCGAAAGTGCAGTGTTGCCACTTATGCGTAAAATTGGCAACAACTTCGTTATTTTAAATGGAATGCTCTGTATATTTTTACATTTTTTTGATCGTCGTCTCTTTCTGAGTAACTGTTGTTAATATTTCCCTATTATCTCAAGCGGTTTTCGAGATAATAATTTTTTTCTGAATTTATTGTCAAAAATTTGGCTTTTAGTAAATCGTGTTTTCTCCTACCTACGTAGCAATTAAAAGATAATTTTTTAGTTGCAGCTAGGCAATGCCTGGGGGCATCTCCTCCATTAATCAAATGTTTTAAATTTTATATAGGGTGAGTTAGAGAACGCTTTCTATAAGTGACTTAGAAAAATGCACGAAACTCAATTTTTTTAAATGAAACGCCCTGTATAGTATTACTGATTCGGAAAGGTGATACATTTACCTATTTAAAAAGGTACTACACTCTATACCTAGTGTTCACCGTTTTCGATTTATGGGCACTTTTCTGTAACCTTACTAAGAATATTAGTGTTTTGGTAGGTATCGTGACGGGTCGGCCATGAAATTTTTATTTTGTCATTTTGTAATGACAACAGACATGCTACTTTTCTAAATAAATTTGACGTTAGTGATATTTGCAGTTAATTTGAATAGCTGTAGCACAAATATGGCAGAAAATAATTATACAAACACGGTTTTAATGGATTTGTTTATTTTTATAAAATTCCTTCGAATTCGTAGAACTTTTCTGTTGTTCATCTGCGACAAATTGGGATATTTTTCATTAAATTTTCTACAAGTTCTGCTGATAATGTTGTACTGTCCATGGATAATAAACAAATCTATTAAAACTGTGTTTGTACAGGGTTCCCCATATTAAACTACCCATTTTATTATTCGAATAAAATCCTTTCAAGCCGAGTAAAAAAATCTTTTATTACACTAATGTACAGCTAATTGTATGGGATTTATTACTCGGGTGCCGTTATGTCGGGAGACCTAGGGGGGCAAGGCAAATTTTCAAATCGAAAAATTATACGGTCGCGGGTCGTTAAAAAATTCTCGAAGAATCCCCTAGGTGTCCCGACATAACGGCACTCGATTTTTTTCTGTGGGGTATTTGAAGGGAGAGGTCTTTGCAAGTCGCCCCGCAACAATTGAGGACTTGAAAGACCGCATTCGAGAAGAAATTACAGGGATAGTTGGAGATTTTCTTCGCCGGGTGATGAACAATTTTGCATTCAGAATTGAAAGTTCAAGTTGATGGAGGGCATTTAGAAGACATGATTTTTAAAAGTTGAACAAATCTTGAGTACGAAGTAAATCCCATACAATTAGCTGTACATTAGTGTAACAAAAGATTTTTTTACTCGACTTAAAAGGATTTTATTCGAATAATAAAATGGGTAGTTTAATATGGGGAACCCTGTATAATTATTTTCTGCCATATTTGTGCTACAGCTATTCAAATTAACTGCAAATATCACTAACGTCAAATTTATTTAGAAAAGTAGCATGTCTGTTGTCATTACAAAATGACAAAATAAAAATTTTTTTTAAATAGGTAAATGTATCACCTTTCCCAATCAGTAATAATATACAGGGCGTTTCATTTAAAAAAATTGAGTTTCGTGCATTTTTCTAAGTCACTTATAGAAAGCGTTCTCTAACTCACCCTATATAAAATTTAAAACATTTGATTAATGGAGGAGATGCCCCCAGGCCTTGCCTAGCTGCAACTAAAAAATTATCTTTTAATTGCTGCGTAGGTAGGAGAAAACACTATTTACTAAAAGTCAAATTTTTGACAATAAATTCAGAAAAAAATTATTATCTCGAAAACCGCTTGAGATAATAGGGAAATATTAACAGCAGTTACTCAGAAAGAGACGACGATCAAAAAAATGTAAAAATATACAGAGCATTCCATTTAAAATAACGAAGTTGTTGCCAATTTTACACATAAGTGGCAACACTGCACTTTCAAAAATATTTTAGTTGGAGAGATCATACTCGATTATCTTGGTAACCAAAATTTCAAAGCAATCGGTTGATCCGTTCTCCATATACTTCTAATACTCCACCCACCGTGGCTCACCCTGTATAAAGAAACATAAATAAATCTGATACCTACCGAATATTAGGTGCAAATAGAACGGTATCAAAAAATATTAATTCAAAAACTTACTAATACGAGTTTTGCACCATGCAATTATGATATTATCGTTATTAAAGTGCCCCTGCGAGTCCACTTTAGACAATATACTAAACTTTCCGACAGGACTGCATTAGGTACATGTAAAAGGTGGACAGCGCGAAATTTCACGTTATGAAAGGGCGGAAGAACCTACCAAAAATCTGTGTGCTGGGTTTATTAGCACCAATTTGAATTCAAAATTCTAACAGCAAGAAAATTCATGATTTAAAAAATCGTTTATAGACCGTACAGGCTTACAAACTCGCTCATCTATTTTACTTCTATAAATAAAGAAATAATTGCAAAGATGATTATTAAATTTTTCTTTCTGTCTATTAACTCGATTGACGATTAAGTCAAATAAGCAAAACTGAACTATATCGAAGATAAAATACAAAACTTTAAAAAAATCTGATATAAAACAACACTATGCTTCCATACAAGAGCAGGGTAGAGTGTATTCTAGTGATTATGCTTGGTCACGTATCTACTGAGGATGAAGTTCGATCTCCAACTTCGACACTCACAATATCGGTGGGTAATGGATGTGTGTCTGCTCGTTTTCAAATGTAAAACACCTTCACGAACAGCTTTGCCTTTAGATTTAGGAGTTATCTAACTAAGTGTGATGTTTATGTTTATATTTTTATGTTTAAGTTCCATTTTCTCGTTGCTAATGCCTGTATATTATGTCGTTTCTTTGCTTTATTCTGAACTCTGCATATCTACCAGTTGATAGTCCGTCCCAAAGTGAGCTCAAGTTATTATGAGGAACAACAGACTGCAGTCAGATTTTATTTAAATGAGGTTTGAATTTCAGTTTTTTATATCCTTGTCATTTGCTAATTAAATAATGACTGACATTGCTCAGCATGATATAATATCAACTGTGCAGTGATTCAAATGGACATAGGATTTTATGACTTTATTAAAATTTAAAAAAACTAACACTAACTAACAGATTTTGAATCTGAATGTCTACGAGAAATATTCAAAATACTTTCTCCAAATTCTGACACCGTATATATTATATATTATGTAATGTATCTGTGGTATTACACCTATGAAACATAAGCACTTTCAGATCGGACCAGTAGTTTAACTGAAAACTGAAAACGACATCAATATTTTTAATTCTGACTTGTTTTTCTACATATTCAAGGAGCTCGTTTGATTTACAACGAAGTTATTTTCCGTTCCTATTTTGAATTGGTAAGTGGTAAGTTAAATATATTTAATTTCAATAATTTTTTTTTAGACGTTTTGAATTACTTCCCCACCACCCCACCAAAAGTGAGGAAGGTAGATATATAGCTATTCGTGAAAAAATGTTTGAAAATTTTTATTGCATTTCAGGACGAATCGACGCGAATTATGACGCTACACAAAATTTCAGACAAAAAAAAAATTTGTCTGTGTGTGAGTGTATCGCGATAGCAGCTACAGTTTTTGAGATAATGCTTTCAAATTTGGTACACACGTTCTAGAGGTCAAGGAAAATATTGAGTTCGTTGATGAGCAAAATCGGTCCACTGGAACGGGGTCTACCGGACCCCAACATTTCTATTTCTAACTTTACCAAAAAAAAATTATTCGTGATGAAAGATTATAAATAAGATCTAATATACAAACTCATTATAAATATTGTGTGCAAATGTTGAAATAAATAAAATACGTCAAATATTACTTTTATTGCTCCACCACACGGTGAGGAAGTTTTGATCCCATAATTGGCAGCGGTTTTTTGTAATAATTTTAATCCAATTTTTATCATGCAGATATAAAAAGTTAAAAATAGATTTTATACTTATATGTTTAGAAGTGAAACATCAATATAAATACAGAGTGTCCCAATATTCCGTGTAAGTACAGTTATAGTGGGTTCCTGAGATCAAACTAGATAGATTTAACTAAACTTACCTCTATTCCAAATTGCTTCGTTTCGTCACTAGAGGGCATCAAAGTTGGTTAAAAATTTTGCAAATAACCTCAAAACGCTCTGCATGATTCAAACCAAATTGTTAGCGATTTCATTTTATAATATTCTGAGTTCATTAAATTCACAGAAAGACGAAAACTATCAACCCTTAGGCCAATCTTCTAATAATTTTCTTTAGGGGTGATCAATTTTTTTTAATCCAAAAGATACGATAATTATTCACGTTTTTCTCTGGTGTAAAATGTTTGTATCTGTAATAGTTTTGGCAGAAATAATTTTTTTAGTTCGACATATTTATTTATTTATTTATTTTTTTTAATCACTTATTTAACGTCGGCCTATTTCCGCTACCAGGGCCTATCACCGACACCAGGAGACGAGCAACCCACAACCTGGAAATTTTGCCGAACCTCTTATCTTACTAAGAGTAGGGATTTTTTACGTGCCTAACATTTAATAGACAAGGGACCGACTGCTTTACATCCTCTCCGAAGGATGGTATATCCTCAATACACCTCTCGCCTACAGTTGTATTGCTTCTGCGATATAGCTGATATACAAGCCGCTAGAAGTAGGGAAACGAGACCGCCTCTTTCCGTGGATAGTCACCATCCAAGTACTAAACGCGGTAGCTGTCGCTTAACTTTCATATCGCTATGAAGTGAGTCAAGTCAGTCCTCCGCTCGCTGCCCCGTTTATTTATTTGATAGGTAACAAAAATTATAACAATGCAAGCTAATTACAGTTTGTGGCCCATTTTTTCTTTCACAATAATTGTTCAAAGATCACCACCTTTTTTTGGTTGTTGAGGAGATAAATAACGTGTTTTTTGTAATACATTTTTTGTATAAAAAACAGAAGAGAAAAATAAATTCCAGTAATATATCATTCTTCCAGTTGTTTTAAACATTAATAAGTTGTAGCAGTTTCAAGTCCCAGTTTATTTTATTTATTAACCTCAAAAATATGCATTTTTACGATTTTCGAATATTACGTCGCTTTTATCAAAATTACTACTTTGTTCCTACACTATCAACTAAACTCTTGTGCTGTACATTATCAATGAGGTTTCAATTGCGTTGATCTAATAAAATAAGATTCTTTTTGTTGGTTGGAAATCCGTCTTTAATAAACTACAATATTAAAATTTTGTATATATCCTATCTGCGAGAAATGTTATAACGGATCCAAGTTAAAACTACAAAAATTTGATTTGATTGTTCGTTATTAATTCCTCTTTAATTTAAGAACCGTCACTTTTCGCACTGAGTGTGAAAAGTGACAGTTGTTTTCGCACTGGTCCACTGGTGCGTTAAAGTGACATTTTTCACACTAAAATGACAGTTGAAAAGTACGACATTTCGATTGTTAGTTAGAAAAAAATTTTTTGGCCTTCAATGAAAAATACTAGCATAAAGAAAAAAATACATCAAAGCTATATTCAAATTACTAGTCTGTTATATTTGAAAAATTTCGAGGAAGAGCCCATTATAATTATCTATTATCGTATCGAAAATAATTTAATTCTGTACATACAACCAAGACTGGATGGACAATGGATTTTTATAGATATTGCTGATAACTTTTTTCATTTTGTTCAAAAACACGCAATTTATTATTTATGTGAAAACTTAAAATGCAAAAACAATTTAGGTGTAATTTACCGTTGATTTTTATAATATGCCTTCCCCAATGTTTCTTATAAAAATCCTTATAAATTTTTGTAACGAAGTGAATTTTCGCACCAAGGCATACTTAGTTTAAGTAAGATATGATTTTTAAATGTATAACTCAGGCAGGTAAAATTTTATTAAGACCAAGTTAATTTAAAAATCAAGTTAAAAATCCGTTTCTTTTTCGTAATTAGATTACAAAAATACGCCGAATCCGAATTTGATCTTCATGTCATGACTAATGCACGCCTTATGTAATTTTCTGCATGAAATGTATGAGACGCGCCGACATCTGATTAAGCTTTGTGTGTCAGATTATGAGATGATCGCGCAGTCTTGAGTATGGATACGCGTCATAGTGTCATAGCGGCAGTTTCACATGGCAGTCAACTGCTATAGCAGCGACTGTTAGGTGGGCGTGTCTACACTGTCAGGTGTTTATTTATGTGAATCATACTATTTCGATCGTAATTGAATGTTATGGCAGTTACTGCGATCGACTAGAAATATTTCTACTTTTGTTATAACAGTCGATTGCTTTGAGGAATAAAATGGCGAAATCTGTTAAACGTATTGCGTTCTCGGATGATTTAAACATTTTTTTTAAATTTATTTTACATACTTAATCTTCAAAAAAGTATATCAACCTTTTCGTGCAATTCTAAGAATTTTACAAATGGCAAACGTGTAAAATTTTGGAAATCCCCATCAACACTTAATAATTTGGTTAATAGGTACCTACATTATTTTCCATGTCAAAACGTGGTCTGTTTAATAAAGGCGTTTTCACCCAGTACCTTCTCTTACTATATATCTTCGTTTAGACATTAACTGTTTCTGTAATAATAACTTTTTTTTCAATAACAATAAACATGTAATCACACCCTTTATCACTATTTCTTTATTCGACGCCATTTTAAACAAGTATATATTATTTCATTTAAAAAGTACAGTCAATCAGTACATAGCAGTAAAACTATCGCAGTAGAAATATTCCCCACCAAACAGTTCAGATGTTATAGCAGTCGACTGCTATGTGAAACTGCCGCTTAAGAGGACAGCTCTTAGAAATTCAGTTGGCGATTTGCCTGATCCAGTCCAGTCCGCTAGTCCGAGGAGAAGTCCGCACCGAACCAAGAGGAAGCTCCGCTGCTAGAAAGAGTAAGACATATTATGTTAATGTATTGTATTTGATTTTTATTCAATTATTTTTCTATTTTCGAATTGTTCTGTACGACTCACGTTCGGCGTTAAGTTAATAAAACGTCACGGGTAATTTTCCGGCTCCGAATAAATGGTGCTTCCGCGTATAACGTTTTGGTAACTTACTGTCTTGACGTGTTTAATCGCTTGCAGCACCGTATTATTTGCCTGTCGTTTTCCGCTTAATAACCGTAGATTGCAGCTCTTAGTATTGCCTAGCCTGCCTGCAAGTTTTGCTGTAAATATTTGTGCTTTATTTTAACCGTATAGTAATATGTGGTTTATTGTACTAATTCTTGAATAAAACTTGTTCCATTGTTAATCCGAAATTCTGAGTTTTCTTTATAGGTTAATTAGACCACTGGCTTAACCGTTTCTTCACTGCAGCTACATTAGCCTCTATTATCCTGCTAATAGAGTAAGTGGTGTTTCTACACTCTAAAACAGAAACTGGCGCCCGAGACACCGCCCGAAAAAGCACCGCCGCTCCTCTGGCGTCAAAGTAACCTTCTCTGAACCTCCACCATAACGAAAGAAGGTTACATTTTTAAGTAAATTTGAAAAATACTGGGCTTAGTGACAGAAAATATTCTAAGTATTGGTAACTAGTCTACCGAAAACTTCTTTGATCAGCTAATCTGTCGAAAAAACTTTGGTTTTATTCATCCTTGAATGTTAGTAAAAAGACAAAACTACTTTTTGTCATAAGTCATCCCTAATCTTACCACAGAGAATATATTTTATATGATTCTGTATAGATTAAAAATGTAGACTCACATAGATATGTATGTTCAGTTGATTAGTTAATGTTATTTAGATCACTAGCAAGATATACGGTAACCAAGTGAGTAAATGCTTTAATTCCTGATTACTTGGTTGTGAAGATCGATAGTTCAATTCCATCTTGAGGCACGTGAAAAATTATTTGTAATTTTCTTTAAATGGAAAAGGAAACACGGATGTTCGGAATGCGATTCGAACGCCACATCAATAGACTGTAGGAACTGGTATAGCTTCACAAACACAAAATTTTACATTTTAAAGGGGTTACTTCGGCTTATGCAAATTCATCCTACATTACTTTCATAATCGTATCGTACGTTTTCCTTATCTCGATATATAGAATTTTCGAATACTTATTCAGCTGTGCAGTGAGCTATGTGGCAACTGACTGTTTAGTAAAAGGAACGACCTTAATTCAATACGTATGTAAGTGTTTGTTAATCAACGTGTTTGTTTCAGTTCCCATTGACTGTTGGGCTCAGTCAGTGTTCTCGATCTCAGCGAATTTTATCTTCAGAAAAGCGAATTGTGGATAGAATTGACGAAAGCACTATTATTATAGCAGAGCACATGTCGAACAATTATTTCGAGCTATCCACAGGTACCACGGGAACAACTTTTACATTTCTACCATCTTTAATGAGTACAGGATTAACAATACTGGATATTCATACAGAGTTAAGTTTTGTTCTTGGTTTTTTTGAAGATATATGCGTTTACCAAAATAATAATATTAATGAGCAAAAAACTGTTAATCGTGAATAAAGAAAGTTAATTTAGAGTAGATAATTTAATCTGGATCTGGTGCTGCCTTAAAATTGTCTTGGGAGAGCATTAAAGGGTTCATTTATTGAATCCAATTTGCCGCAGATTAGAAGTAATATGAGCTACATCGAAAGAGGAAGTAATTCTGACATCTGTTGTTCTTTCTTCTTCTTGGGTGTTACTGTATACTCAACGCACAGCGCTAGTTATCTACTTAATCTAATGCAACAATAATTTACGTCTAATGTCTGCTAACTTGTTCCAAATTTTAATTAACATTAAACTGGTATCCTACAGTTTCTATTACATTAATTAAAAAAAAACAGTTCTGACGGCTTTGAAATATTAGAAGATTGTAAACGACCCAGAAATTAATATTGTTTAAGCCAAAAACCCGGCCAACCTTTTTTATACACCTGCTAACTAGGCCTTAATATATTTCTCATTATTTATTAAATTAAAAATATCCATCACCGGGAACTCGATTATTTTGTGATTAATTTAGACCGTGGGCCTCTTTTGATGAGTTCAGGTTTTAAACGGGCATTAATTTTAATTAGATAATTGCTCAAAGGCGATCCCGGAGCAACCAGGTACATGGCCTGCTATGACAGCCCGTGAAATATAGTGGGTTTCGAGCTTTACCTCATCTAAATGCTGATCGTCATATGTTCGGTCTCGTGCATATTAATATGACGGCTTTCCGTGAAAACAATCACTGGACACCCGGTTGGGAAGCTACTTTTTCGTTTAACCTGATATGACATATATGGCATTAAAGAATTTTTAAATTAGTTTTTACCTTATTTTGAATTCGCGGCTTTAAGGCAATAAAGAAACGTGTAAGGCTTCAAGACATTTAAGTTAATGTAAGTATTTTAAAAGATTATTAACTCTTTCAAAACGGTTACACCTTTTGAAAGAGCTAATAAGTAAATCTGAATTGACGTATTAAACTGTTTAATAATATCTGATTATATCTGATATAGATATAACTACAAGGTCATACTTTATTTATTTAAAACTCTTTACAGAGTCCATTTAACAATAATATCATATACATAGTTAAAATTGCAGTTATCTTAACTATTTAACAATGATTAATAAGATTAAGTTTTGCTATTAATTATTCAAGAATTCCATTAAAATTTGCTTAATAGTTTACACCAGTTTAATACATTAGGACCGTATAGAGAACAAAATTCAAAGATATAAGTCCACTGACCATTATGGGCACAGAGACATTGGAATGTTGAAATATCGACTATCTATTCACCTATCATATGCATAAAGCATCTGATTTATATGGTCTTCAGATTATCTTGTATTTGTTTTTGTATTTTATTGCAAATTTTTTGGTAACTAAATAATTTGTCCACTGGTCCCACCATTTACTCCCTCCCCCATTTTTTGTAAATATACCTGGAGCAGTCTTCACATCGGAGTACGACGTAGATTAAGTGGAGCTTACTAATGATATACTTCTAATTATGCTTTGATTTATACTATTTTTCTCCAGGATCCTCCATATATCATTCCAATTTATTGTGTCAAAAGCCTTATCTAAATCTATAAGACACATGTGATTGTGTAGGCTTTACTGTTCTCGTATTGCATTGTCTAATAATTGCTTCACTATAAATATTGCATCTTAAGTCCATTTGTTAAGTCTAAATCCAAATTGTGTGTCTTCTAGTGTTTCCTCTAGTTTTTCCAGTCTTTTTTCCAGAATTTTGACAAAAATTTTGTTAGTTCCTCTTCTTTCTGGATAAGGCCTTTAATATTCCAGTTTCCCATTTTTATCCTTATATTATTTCTCTCTCGACTAAGTATTGCCGTAAAAATTAGAATCCTTTAAGTTAATTTGGAACTAAAAAAAAAAAATTCGACAAAAGTAACGATTAATCAATATTGATATTTATTCATTACTTGTAAGGTCGTACGGATGCACATTTAATTTTGGCCAGACAGAATGGTATCTCCATTCCCTATATGGAGCATTGCAGTCTAATTCTTTTACCAGCACATCAGAGAATCTGGAAGAGACGGAAGAAGAGTCCAGCCTGGGACAGGTGCTTGAAATGATAGGGAGAAACTCCTCCTACACTCTTCTAGAGCCTTCCAGGATAAAGGGGGTCCTAATTACATGTGGTGTTATAATTAGGAAATACATATTTAAGTAATAATTTTAAGGAAGTTTTACATGAATTTGTGTACTCTTGTCACAATACAAGGGATACAAAAGTGAATCAAGACATAAATAAAATATCAGAAGTATGTAGGTACTGCCTATAGATTCTGGGCAATATCAATCACCATCATAGTCATCGGTATGAAAAAATATACTTCCGAAAGTTGATACGTGCCATATAGTTACTAATATGGCAAAAAATGAACACAAAACCTTGACTTTAACTTTAACGATCTAGACCAAAAAAAGTTACTGTTCTGGTTAGAATCGATTTGGTTTTACGTCAAGACCCAAGCAGTAAGCATTGTACAAATATTTTTGGTACTTACACCTGTATATTACTTTCTTCCGGAGAATTGAATACATTAAACTGTCAAGTGAATCGATCTAACTAAAGGTTCCATACCTCGTATGGTGTATATTGATAATTGGTTTTTGCAACCACTGCGCTGTAACAAAGATTTCTAGTCACGAGCGTGTATATTAAAGAGTAATTAACAAGATATTAAATATCATCTTGTAAAGGTGCCACTTAGTCGCTACAACGGTTTATACTAAGGCAGTATATTATAGTATAATACATTCCTAATTTGCTGACCGATAATATAGATTCCTTTGATTACGATCGGGTCATCGTCATCGTATTTCCATAATTCTATTTTATTTTCTTCTCGTGTCAAAGATGATATATGTACGGAGGCTTGTTTTGGACGATAGCAGCCACTGTGTAATTTGCAAGACCGATCATTTACATCTTTAACCCAATTAAGGTCTGATATACGAACAGAACTTGATTCTTTTTCTTTGCAATTCCTGACTTAGATTGTTGCGCCATTTAAAGTTTAATTAGTTTCTAAATGGACTCGCTTTCTTTCATCTTTTATTAATTATATGTCTTGCCTTTATTAAAGAGTTATGATAATTGTATTTAAAAGGTTTTATTCTATTTTCAATTAATAACTCATTGTTTCTAAGGAGTGTTTATTACTGTTACAAAAAAGTAGTTTATTTATCCAGTAATTTCCGGTATGGCGAACTGTTAATATACATATAATGAATAACTGAGTGTAAAAGTACTCAGTCGTTCCATTGGTCCATGTGAACTGGTTAGAAGATATTTGATAATTTTCATGATTTATAATCATATGTGGATGAGTTCATTTGTTATAATCTGTGGCCATGAAATGGTGTGGAGGACGTGATTATGCGAGCTCTGAGATAAATTTTAAACAAATGATTAAAAGTCATTCCAATTAATATACGAAAGATGCAAAACACTACTCGAAAAAATGATTGCAAGATTTATAGATGAATTGTAGAATACTGCATTTAATTAATATGATAGTAAATGAAATGACCACATGAATGAGGAACTATTAGTTAAAGTTAAAAAACAATGAAAAACGCATCACAACTTGGAAAACGTTGTCAAAGAAAGAACCTTAATCTCTTTGGAATACCGAAGACGGAAACGCCAAAAAAATATTCTAGATAAGCTAAATTTTCATTAAAAAATAAGCATTAACATAGGGTGAGACGGTGAGAGCCAAAAACATCTAATTGTAGTTAAATCGTTAAATCCAAAAACCGTAAACATCATCAAGAGAAATGCATATAATCTAAAAATACTTGTTTGTTCGTCAATAAGGATTGAACGTAAAACTTAACAGAAACTAACACTAAGTGTGCTAAAAAAATCATAGTAATAGTTGCTACAATTTTCGCAAAACAGGAATATGGAACCATATGAACTCATACTTGTGCACCAAAATATTTTGTGTTAAAAATAAAATGCATGATGAATGTTTTTCTTAATGACAGAAAATCATCAAAGGACAAAATGGTACTTGCATTTATATTAGGAAAAATTTTCTATTTAATGTTTAAATTTGCAATCGTTAAAATAAATTCTTAAATATTACATAGTTTGCGTATATTGTTCACCAATAATAGGTGACTGTTACATTTTTAAAGTAGGCCGGATTTTCTGCTCAGTAAACTTTTTAACCAAAATAAAATACAAATATTATCACATGGAGATTTTAACGTCAATATCTTACAGGTGTCGTATTATCAGAATCCCTGAAATATTACTTTAAATCTATATACAAATGATGAATAATATATTAGGCAAACGAGTATCAAGCAAGTATACACGTTTACAAATCACTGTTTACGGTTAAGGTGGTTTAAATGGAATTAATTACCTAAATGTACTTTCTATATAGTGCAAATTAAGTGATAGGAGTACCTAACCTTTTATTTATAACAAAAATATTTCTCACTATGATATTGTTTATTATTAGGTAAATAATTAGGTACATTGAAATGGTCTTCACAAACAAATTAACAAATCCTCTAGTGTTTTCAGATATCTCATTTTCATTTCGTCTCATAGCTCGCAACCACAATTTTCTTTTTTCTTTCAGTTTAGCACTTGATCCCACTGGCAATGAAATAAATACTTTTCCGGTGTTCTAATATATTTGATTCACATTGTGGCACTATAAGCAGTATTTAGAGCACTTTAAATCAGGTTTTGCCATAGTAAATCAAAAGTTAAAACGAATTTACGAATAATAAACAGTAAACGGGCAGTAAACAATCACGCTCGTGTCGCTTTGACACAGCTGTCAATGTCAAAAAAGTAAACAAATAGAGTGACGTCATAACATGGCTGTTGTGACGTCAAACCCGTTTTGCCGGAATAGCATTATTCAAATCCGATTTTATGCCACCAACAACATACCTATTTCAAAAAAATTAATAATCAAAGGTGTTATTAAAACAAATAGAGGATCTAATTTTACTGATATTAAAATATGTGCGTGATCCCTAATCCTTCAAAAATGTTTAGGAATTTTTTTAACCACTTAGTTTTAATTCTTGAATTAATACCCCCAAACGGTTTTGCTATTTTTAGCCTAACTCGGTTCTTTATGGAGATATGATTATTTTCCGAAAAACCTAACGTGACGCTCGAATGACAACATAAATTAAATGGGATTTAGCAGATGTACCATATTCAGTATTGGTAGTCATGTCTAAGGATATCATTTCTCTCAATTTCACAAAAATGACTCTATACAGGGTACGTAAAAATGCCGTAAAAATTCCAATTAAATAATTGAAGGATCTAATTTCGTATCTGATACAGGAAAACGGAATCGAAAGGATGGAAAGGCCCACTCGATCTCTTGCAACCCTATAGAAACACATCTGGTCACGCTTCAAGCTGCAAATTAGACAAAGAAAGCAACCTATTGAAAGACTTGATCAGTTGAGTCGTGCCATGAAGGAGGAATGGGAATTGATGATACCTCAAGAACTGATTTCAAATTTAATTGAAAGTATGCCCAAAAGATGCGAAGCTATCTTCCAAAATCGCGGTGGTCCCGTTATACACAATAATTTAATATTATTTTGTTACCTACTTTGTTATTCTCTTTCTTTTGTTTTTTATGTTCTTCTGTTATTCTGTTATACTGATATTTTGTTATTTTGTTCGTGATCATACAAGTTTAAATAATAATTAATAATAATGTATTGATTCAATTTATATGGTCATTCGAGCGTCACGTTAGGTTTTTCGAAAAAAAATCATATCTTCATAAATAACGGCCAAAAATAACAAAACCGTTTCGGGGTATTAGTCCAAGGATCAAAACTAAGTGGTTAAAAAAATTTGGAAGGAATTGGTAGGGTGCTAAATTTTTTGAAAAATGCAAGGGGTCTGAAAATCGCCCTGTACATCTTAGGATACAAATGGCATAACAATCTCTAACCCCTGTATAAATTTCCAATACATTTTCCGTGATGTTGTAAACCGCATCTTAATCGGTCAACTCTAACCGAAGATATACAGCGACAAATTGTGACCAAATTTTCAGGTGTTCTTTGAATTTTGCACAGCAGTTTAGTTGGTAATCACCATTATAATATACTTGACTGCAGGAAAGTTGTAACTTTTAGAAGGATAGAGAAAAAGGCTAAATTATTAGTAATTTAACATAAAAATTAATTCAGCATCGTCTGTTATACAGGATGGAAAAATGCAAATCTTGGTGTAGGCTTCAACAATGCCTATAATTATATAATATTATATAAATTAGATTACCTCGTTATCCACCACCTGCCAATGATATTCGTTAAATGATTAAAATTATCTGTAGGTATTAAAAATTCTATTAGGTAAGGATACTAATATTTATTGCTGTTTCTATAAGCATTTAATAATACATCAACACAGCTCTTGGAAGATACATTGCATGTATCTAGACAGCGTCATTATTTTTGAGTTAAACAATAATAGTAATATTCATATTAATTTGCACGAAATTATTTTTCTGCCAGTTTGCATTTGGGAAAGGTATGAAGTACAGGTAGCTGGAGTACCATTTAGCTGATAAAGATAATTAATATGACGTGAAGGTCTAACAGCGGTGCATAGGGAAGCTTATATTATATATAGGGAATTCTTTTTCTTGGCTCAATCATGGTCTGCTCCGCCTACTGATGTTTAGTTTATCATGTAACAACATTAATTAAACTCTTAAATAGGTATCTGTCTATTAGAATATTAAAGAAACGCTAGCGCATATTTTGTAGTTCATGCTATTATTTGTTTAAGCGGCTTTCTCACGTAAGTCAGTAATAATATTAATGATTGTGTCTTTAAAAATGACAAACGTTTACGGCTTCAGGGAAGTTACTATAAAATTTTGCAAAACAAACTCCTGTGTTTAATTAAAATAAAATAATTTCTTTACCAAAAATACTATTAAGTATATTATAAGTTTCTTGACAGTTCCATTGTTCGGTATATCCTACATTTCCACGTTTTCTTTTTTTATTTCATAACATAACATAATCACATTTAATGTAGGTACGCAATAAATTGAATTCGCCAATTATCATGGAATAACCTATTAATACTTACCATATGAACCTTCTTTTGATTAATATTTCAGTGAAATGAATTTAATAGTATTTTATACAAAACGGTAAATGATTGTGAAAGAGATTTAAAAACAAATACACGTACCAAGAGTGAGTGAAGAGAGTCTATACCGATAACACACCTCAATAACAAAAGTTTTATCTTTGTGCCGGAAAAGTAGGAACTGATTTTGAATATTTTTGAAGTACTGATTTTAAAAACACCTCGCTTTTTTCGTAGTAACTCAAGTTTTGCTTTTTGTTTGCTAATAAAATATATATTTATGAAATTTATTTATTTTTATCAAAATGCTCTAAATAGACGTCTTGAGGTACTGGGTATTCCCCATCACCGAAAAACCCAATCGTCCTAACTGTGTAACCCTTAACCACGGTATACCCATCATTTAGGCCTGCAGAAATAGAAAAAACTGTGTAACTAATTCGTTTCAGATAGCCGTAGGTAAAAACAGGTGTATTTAGTTATAAGGAATATACCTCTGCGATTCCTCCCAAATCAAATAATCAGAACATTGTTTATAAGTCACTTTTATGTGAAAAAATCATGAAATTTGGAGTTTTTTAAAAATTGCTGTAAGACTGCAGTAGATTAATTTTTTTGAATGTTTCTGTTTACTAGGTAATTCCAAACCGGTTAATTTAAGCCCCGGTTGATTTCATTTCATTGATTATTTATTTAAATAATTGCCGAAAACCATCGAAATTTTCGAAAATTTCAAGCATTTTTTACTCTGAAAGGAAAAATGCTAGACTCTTGAAACTTTGGTGGAATATGTTTCTCATTACCCTCAACTTACAAAAAAAATTTCGTTTTAAAATGTTTATTAGTTTTCGAGAAATTCTATTTGTTTATTAAAAACGTCCCAAATGTTTAATGAAAAATTGACCTATTAACGTTATCAAAAATAATTCAACCACAGCTCATTTTTTTCGTCATCAAAACGTCAATTTTACGAATCTGTTATGGGCGTATCGATTTTCAATAATTTTGACCGTCAAAATGGCGTTAACAACATTGCTACTTTTCGGAGCAGCGTTTTTTGCAAATAACTTTACAACAAATGAACGTATCTGCACAAATCTTTCATATTTGAGTTGCTGGTATTTTTCTACAAATTTATAAAAAAAAATTGTTGCTCTGGGACATGTAGGAGCCGAGATAATTTTTTAAATTGTTTAATGCGCCAAACGTTTATATATTAATATTTATGGCCAAAATTGAAACTGGTTGTTAATAAGATCTTGAATTTTGTGAATTCATCAAGTCCTATTGAAAACGGGCCCTTTTTGAGGTCAAAATGTAATTTTTAATAATTAGTGATTTTAGAGCGTCTTCAATTTGTTTGGCTCAAGGGACAGGCGAATTTTTGATCAAACGAGTTTCAAATTGGGGTAGCGAGAAAAATTCGTCATATCTCCGTTATTTTCCGGCCAATTTCGACGTTTTTTTTTTTAATTTGGGGTAGCTCACGAAAATAATAACAATGGGCACATTTGCAATATCCAAATAATAAACATATAATTGTTATAAACAATTTTTTTTTTTGTTTTCTTTTTTGGGCTTATGCAACTTATAATGTGCTAATGTATTAAATATAAATTTATAAAGATTATATAATGGTAACAATGTATGCACAAACTATTTCTCTATCAAACAATATACGATGTTACAGCATTGTTACCATTATATAATCTTTATAAATTTATATTTAATACATTAGCACATTATAAGTTGCATAAAAGCCCAAAAAAGAAAAAAATTAAAAAAAAAAAATTGTTTATAACAATTATGTTTATTATTTGGATATTGCAAATGTGCCCATTGTTATTATTTTCGTAAGCTACCCCAAATTAAAAAAATAACCGTCGAAATTGGCCGGAAAATAACGGAGATATGACGAATTTTTCTCTCTACCCCAATTTGAAACTCGTTTGATAAAAAATTCCCTGTCCCTTGAGCCAAACAAATTGAAGACGCTCTAAAATCACTAATTATTAAAAATTATATTTTGACCTCAAAAAGGGCCCGTTTTCAATAGGACTTGATGAATTCACAAAATTCAAGATCTTATTAACAACCAGTTTCAATTTTGGCCATAAATATTAATAAATAAACGTTTGGCGCATTAAACAATTTAAAAAATTATCTCGGCTCCTACATGTCCCAGAGCAACAATTTTTTTTTATAAATTTGTAGAAAAATACCAGCAACTCAAATATGAAAGAATTGTGCAGATACGTTCATTTGTTGTAAAGTTATTTGCAAAAAACGCTGCTCCGAAAAGTAGCAATGTTGTTAACGCCATTTTGAAGGTCAAAATTATTGAAAATCGATACGCCCATAACAGATTCGTAAAATTGACGTCTTGACGAAAAAAATGAGCTGTGGTTGAATTATTTTTGATAACGTTAATAGATCAATTTTTCATTAAACATTTGGGACGTTTTTAATAAACAAATAGAATTTCTCGAAAACTAATAAACATTTTAAAACGAAATTTTTTTTTGTAAGTTGAGGGTAATGAGAAACATATTCCACCAAAGTTTCAAGAGTCTAGCATTTTTCCTTTCAGAGTAAAAAATGCTTGAAATTTTCGAAAATTTCGATGGTTTTCGGCAATTATTTAAATAAATAATCAATGAAATGAAATCAACCGGGGCTTAAATTAACCGGTTTGGAATTACCTAGTAAACAGAAACATTCAAAAAAATTAATCTACTGCAGTCTTACTGCAATTTTTAAAAAACTCCAAATTTCATGATTTTTTCACATAAAAGTGACTTATAAACAATGTTCTGTTTATTTGATTTGGGAGGAATCGCAGAGGTATATTCCTTATAACTAAATACACCTGTTTTTACCTACGGCTATCTGAAACGAATTAGTTACAGATTCCCGTTCACATCGTCTAATTCTACAGGCCTAATTAACTTAATTCAATGCTCGCCGATAATCCCCAGTGAATGTGTGTTACCATTTTCTCAAATTTTTGGCGTTCGTTAATCAATAATAAAAACGTTCAATGAAAATCATGGTTTCCATAAACAGGCGTAGCTGTGTGAATCATCCACAAGTTTCTTGTTACATATGTGTCGAGTACACTTTGATAGATAGTAAAAACCCATTTCTAAGGGCATATCTGGCTTATTTTGACGTCCAGTCAGGGGATTTGGATAAGTCTTGACCACCCCATTTCGTATGTAAAACATATGTTAAACATTTTCAACAATAGATAAATGGAAAAAGTTAGTACCTAAAGTTTGGAGTATCAATGGTTTTGGGGATCTAAAAAACCTAATCTGCACAAATGGACGTATCCTGACTCTCGTTTCCTCATCCAGCAGTCTGTTGGATGAGGAAACGAGAGGGTAATAGAAGAACATCAACGTCTAGCGAAGTACAGTACAGAATCTGGTGAATGCGACAGTATTTTTGAATGAGTCGCAAATCCCCAAGGTTTCAATAAACAAGAGATTAATGATCTCATTAGAGACCTGAACCTTTTAAAAAGTCTTCCGAATCAAGCAACATTCCAAATTTAACCATGCGAAAAAATTAATCGCAAGTTAGAAGGAACCTTCTAATGGAGTCCTGATGGAATTCTATCTTATTTTTTTAAACAATGTATTTACACTGTCAATATTCCTATTCATTTAATTATTAATCTGTATCTTGAGCTTGGTGTATTTCCTGATTTCTGGAAATACAGTTTTGTAACACCTATATACAAATTAGGGTGTTGCAGTCTGGCATTCCAAAAATTTTCGACCCTCTTGTTACTGATTATCTAGCTTGGAAGTGCAAAGTTTAATAATTAATCAACAACATATATTCAATCAAGGAAGATCTACGGTGACCAGCTTGTTGTCTTATCAGATTATAAAATTGAATGCTTTTCAGAAAGTTGTCAGGTACACTCTACACTGACTTCTCGAAAGCATTTGATATAGGAACCATAATTTTCTTATCGCGAACATGATTACCCTGATTTATGCCCCAAATTGAATATAACTACCCTAGAGAATATAAGAGTTCAATCTGATTCATGCTTTCTGTTGAAGTCGTTGTTTGGTGCTATCCTTGCTCCATATTATTCTCTCTAACATTGGTTTAAAAGTAAACTCTGTTGGAACTAGGCCAAATGAAACATTCCTTAATCCCATAATTTCGATTATGATACCTAATATCATAATCGAAATTATGGGTATGAATTATTTTGGTAAGTAATTTTCTACTTTAAAACAAATATATTTCTCATTATTTTCTTATGATACTTAAAGTTAGGTACCTGTTAATTTTAGTCTTACATAGATTGATGTTATTTGTCCTTTTTTTGTTTTTACTTACATGTGTGTACAATTTAACTCTTTTTTGCCTATTTTTTTTCTTTATGTATTTTGTTCTCTATTGGGTATATGAAATGGGGTGTTCCCGTAAATAAATAAATAAATAAATCAGTGGGTGATTTGTGTCGATCAAAAGACGGGAAACTTCCTACTGGGGCAGCAAAATAGTTATACGATTTATCTTTGTGTTTTGTCTTTAAAACAGTAGAGTTAAGAATCAGCACTATATTAACATAGATTGACCTTCAAGAAATTTTATGGTTCAAGGAAAACAAAACGTAATCAACGAACCGTTGGTTTGGGAGAGGCAAAATCATCTTTCCACATATCAAGCTTATGAAGCAATTTAAGTATAAAGATTGTGAATCGAAATAGATAGACTCTATTTTGGCAACTTGTCACGTAAATTTCCTAAGCTTAGCACAGAAAAATTGAAGGCTTATAAAAGTTCCACATTTCACTGAATGAAATTAAATCTAATGTCAAGTTCCAAAATTTTTTTTTAGAAAGTATAAGGTAGTGAATTATACAAATTAGTGGAAGATATTTTCCAACTTTAATAAACTCGGTTTTAAAGCAATATGAGCATTAAAGTTCATTTCCTTCACTTAGACTATTATCCAGAAAATCTAAATGATTTTAATTAAGAGAAGGGGTAAAAACTCCATCAGGACATACAAATTAGAGAAGAAAGAAGATGATTTCATTATCGATTCAGAAAATAGGTATTCCGAAACTAGAACTGGTACGGGAATACGAGGAAACTGGATAAAGGAACGATTAAAATGAAATTTTCATATATACGCATTCCAGTAGTCTTTTTTATTTTTATTTACACTAGTTAGTTGCCCCGTTTCTCAGTTCCCAAAATATTTTTAAAATACCATATGATATGGCGCAAGCTCTAGATACACCCCAGAGAGTGTGACATTAGGTTTATGGACGCGATATGCCAAGAAGATGTGAACGAACGACTTAGACACATCGAGAAGAACAGCATCAGGACCATGGTTCAATTTGTCTTTGCCCGACCGTCACTGATCAGAAATATTAAGTCAAAACCGGCAATCTCATGGCATTGAAATTTATAATACTACTGTAAGAAGCAGATCCCACTCTGTTACCAGAGGTAATCCCAGTAAACGTTAACGTTGGACAGAAGAACACCAAAAAGAGTTACTGTTCTAGCTACAACCTGAGCTGGAATTCACATTGGCGAAAGAACTGATCTGGTTGTGATGCATATTCTTTTAAAAGTAACTTATTTTCTGAATAAGTTTCTTGGATATGTACCAATTATATCTTTTAACTGTAATGTATTGCCGCAGCGTGCAAAAGAAACCTTTGACAGAACAGAACATATTTTTTATTTCTTGCTCACTTGGGACCAACATTGAGTTTTCAGTTCTTCTTAAAAAAAATGTACAATGAGGTCGCTAAATAAACCTACAAATGTTTGATGGGAATATCAGTTATCAAAATGGCTCAAATATGTCGCATATTTCAATAGAGTAGCGCATAACTTTGTATTTAAAGGGTTAGTTAAATAAACATGGTTCAGCGAAAGTTCAGTTGAACTTGGTTCAAAATTCAAGGATACCATTCCTGCAACCATCGGTAATCGGTATCCTTAAATTTTGAACCAAATTCAGCTGAACTTGGGTTGAACCACTTTCATACAACTGGCCCTTAAATGATTTTTGGATTATTGCCAGAAAAATCATGATCATGGATTTTATTACATCTAAGAATTTGAGAATATTCTTAGAAATTCTGTTACACTGAATCCTAAATTTTGATTTGATAAACCCCTTAGTCATTACTTTTTCTGTTAGTAATTCTAAAGACATTAAAATACAAAATTAAGCAATGATTTATAACGAACATATCGACATTGTTGGTGTAGAAACTGGATATTTCTTCAAAAGACCTCAAAATCGCATATCAAACGAAGCAAACCTTTTTCGAAAGAGAATGACGATCCTTCTTATAATTCCATATATTGTTGAGTAAGCAACGACATTTTTTAAAAATGGAAATATACACTTTTGTAAGCAGTTTATCTTTGTTCATACTTGTTACATTAACTGTAAGTTATATGGTTGAAGGTTAACAATGCCATGTAACATAAGTAGGCACTATTTTCTTAATATGTATCAACAGTTTAATGTAATTTGCAACAATGGATAGTTGTTATCAGTTAACTAGGTATTTGCTGTAAGTAATTAAATATAAGTAAATAAATGATGTGCAGTGAATTATTTATTTAAAAAACTTTCATTAAAAGCTATTACATTAAAATTGCAATAAAGTAGCAGTTTTTTCACCGCAGCTATGAATCGCAAATGAATGTATAGAAGAAATCGGAAGAATATACTAAATCGTGTTACGACGGCTGCCATATTGAAAAATGTTTGATTTATGACTCATGTTGAGCAAAATCGTAAACTACTGCTTGCCATGTCTTGAGTTACTCAAAAAGCATTAATTAAGCAGAGCATATTATGGTGTCTTTTGCTTGCTGGACTTAGAGGTACGTGCGATATGAGGTTCGCAGCTACTGCACTTGTAGGAAGTAAAATCATCAGGTGCAATTTAGAAAGTAGTGGCCGTTTACTGACCACGAACACTTTCTTTGTTCGTCGAAGTTTTGAGAAATTTTTCACCTATAATTGCAATGTTCTGGTGGAATACTGTATTCTCAATAAATAATCCAATACTTAAGAGCGCTCAGGCATATCACGTAATCGTACGTCGAGATAGCAAAACGTTTAAAGTATTAATTCCTATGTAAGTTTCATTGCTTTGGTATGTAGAAAATTGAGCTGCTATTATTTCATGAGCTTAAACAAAGGAATAGAAATACATCTAATCTGAGGACAAGGTGGTTGGATCAACAACTACTCGAGAACCATCCTTCCTTTCTGAATAACTGTTACCATGATAGACACATTAGCATCAGCTAGCTTCAGTCTTTTCTGCCTGGATACCTCGATATAACTGTTTTCCATTTCTATTGTTTGAAAAAAATTCCACTTGTGTTGTTGTGGCAGACAGTATTTGTACTAACATTAATATCTGAATATCTGATCTGAAGGACATCAGCAGATCAGCTCCTCATTCTTGCTCATTTCATTTTGTTGGTGGATATCTAGGATAATTGTCAAATACTATAACACAATTACCACCAGGTTACTGACGTGTGAGATATAATTATTTATGGCATCATCAGCGGTAAATGTTCATTTCATTATTTTTTCGTTTCATTATAGAAATATCATCGAAAAGAGAAGAAGGTACTTGTTGCCTTGTTATATGTTTAATGTTTATAGTATACCTAAAGAATTGCGTTTCAATTTTATTTAAGACATATAAAAACATTGCTCTTCTACCTTCTTCTTTACTTATATATTTTACAATCCAATTTGAGGACAATTTACAATTAATTGTAAAATATATTTTAACAATATATGAATAAGTAAATGTATGAGCATTAATAACATTCCTATTAGTAGATATTTGAGTCCATTGTTTCTGCAAGTAACGGGCACCATATGGTAAGTGATTTCCCTAGATTAAAGCTTTACAGAATTTTATTGATTGTAAAATTAATAACCAAGGTAGTACATTTAATTCCAGTAAAAAAAAAATCTGAAAAGATAGACTGATTCCCAATGGGCTCATTCAGCAATTTTTTTAAAATTATTATTTCGAAACAGGACCCTTGAAATAGTAGCTATGCAAAAAATCTAAATTTTATTTTAACGTTAATCCGTTAAATAAATTTATCGGTTTCAGGATATTAATCCTTTGCTTACATATGCAAAAGTAGGCTGGTAAATAAGTCATAACTAAAGTTGTACAGTAATATTTATTGCTTGTACGGTAATATTACAATACAGATCTGTCAATAACTGTCAACAGATGAAATAATAAATAATAAAACTATAGGGCTATTTATTAATACAAACAGACAGAAAACTCCAAACTATAATAATTAAATACTGAAATCCAACTGAAATGTATTTTCAGGCAATCCAAGGTCCATTTTTATGTAGCCGTTGTGACATTTAAAATGTAAACATTTATGAAAAAAGATAACAAATAAAAACAAACAAAATATAACTGTAACCATGGCGACAAATCAACCCATACAGACTTGACCAACTAATGAAATGAAAACGTTATTAATAAGAGAATATCAAAAGGTAATATCTATTAATAATGTATTTATTTTCTGAAACCGATAAACTATTGAACAAATCACGGATGTTATGAATCATAACAGCTTTAGATGTCATAAAATCCTCGCTCTACGAGCTCGGATTTTAAACCGACATCTGCGGCAGTTATGATAGTCATAACATTCCTAGATATGTTAATAGCTATAAAATAACCACTGCGTGAATCTAAAAATCTAAAGCGTGAAGCCACTGCACGGTTGACGACAGAGTGCTATGGCCGCCTGGTTGTACAGACATTTTAGCTAAATATACTAAAATGCAACACCACAAAACAATCTAGAGCACTCATACATAAACACAACTCTCAAAAAGCCAAAACTGAGAAACGATACTGACAGCACGCCTCTTAATAACCGTGTAATGACGGATGTCACACCATTCTCAAGATGATGCCTAAAAGATTTAAATATCTCAGCTATGAAAAGAACTCATTCTGAAATTTTCAGGGCAATGATGTAAAAAATATGAAAATGATGTAAGAAAACGCAAAAAGAACATTGAATGCTTTTTAGTGAAAGACCCTATTTTGTGAAGAATAGAACTTTTAAATTTAATACATTCAATCACGCATTACCCTGAAAATTTTTTGACAGTTCTAACCAATTAAATTTCGTTATTTCTTGTCATGTGACACAAATCACCCAATCATGTTAAGTTTACACAGATAATATCATCCAGGGAAATTTTCAATCACTATGACAACAAAATTGCTTAACTTTGACAACTTCATAATAACTGCCAAATAAATATCAATACGTCACGTTTTGGCAATGTCAATTCTCAATCTATAAACTTTTAATAAATAAATAATTGTTCTGTTGTGTTGCGACATTTTGATTTTATTTTTTCAAAAAATTTTCTGATCGAATATCCCTCAGACATTGACAAATGCCTCATAATTTTATGAGAACCTCAAGCAAGCAACGTGCTTTTGATTGTCATAAAATTATCTCGTACATTATCAATGTCTTATGGTCTAAGAGCTGGCTACGTAGGGGTACGTGTGACTCGGTGCAGTCGAAATTATATTCAAAACAGATTCGGTTGTTACCAACATAGTGAGAAACGGCCCACCAGAAGGCACCCTGGAAGTATAATGCGAGGGTAGGGGGTCAAATATGTAATTTTTTCATGTAAACAAATTGATAAGGTGCAGTACTGAAAATTTACAGAATGATCGAAGACAGCATAAGTAAGTAGGAAAAAAATCGCCAGAAGAGTGGGCGGAAGATAAAGGACCGCCAGAAGGCGCCAATGTTGCAGAAAATTTTGCAATATTTACGTGACCAAGTGCACTTCTGGCAATTTGTATACTTATTCTTTAATTCAAAATGAGATTACGTGCAAAACGCCAGAGGACTAGGTAGAAGAATAAGAGAGATAATTCTGATACTAAGAGCGGCAGTGCGCCACTCGATCGATCACTTTTCTTTGTATTTTCGTATTTTACATTTTACATCATCAAATGTACTTCTGGCGATTGGTTAACATAATTTGGGGTTGTTTAGTAAACTATTGGTCAACTGCCAGAGGCTCGGCCAGAAGTCAATTAGGAAGACATCAATTGTTTTCATAGATTAACATAAAAAAATAAAAGCTTGAAATAATTTTTATTTTTACTTCTAATGCAATATTTAACTTCTGTTTGGGCTACTGCTAATAACTCTGTTATCAAACCATTGAAAACCTTGCAAAACAAAGCTATAAATGCATCTTTAATTTGCCATATTTGGAACCCACAAAAAATTTATATAAACCCAATAAGCTATTTGCTATTAATTCAATTTATACACTAAAGATCTGTACTTTTTTTCATACTGTCTAGTTGACGTACCTTTCTATATATAGCCCAGATTAACTTTTTTTCGAAAATTTTATGTTAGAAACTTATGTTAGTTAATTAGTCAGTCCCTGTTATAAACTTGTAGTTTCTTGGGATAATAAAGCTATCTTAATGAATACTACAAACACAAACTACACACAAGACAGAATATAGGTAATTAAAACGCCCCTGTTATACATAAGCCACGATTAGACTATTAAGTTAGCTGTGATTGTTATCTGATTTCAAATACTAATATTATTATATATTCAGTCCAAGCACGTAAATAAAAATAACTATAATCTGTTCGCTATTGGCCATCTAACATTTCAAAAGATGTAATTTAGTCAATATCCATGTGTTTGTCTTTAACTCCACGCTATATTTTTGCTCTAACAACGGTTGATATATACACAGGATTACGTATGTATGTAACGCCTGAGCTATTAAATGGCCAGTAGGTAATACAAATAATACAAATCAAATACAAAATTACTCATTAAGCTCATTTTCTATATCGTCAAACTCAATATCTTCGTCGCTGTCGTACATCATGTCATCATCTTCAGCTGAAAGTAGAAATTAATAAATTAATAAAGTTAATAAATCATCAAATCGAATTCAAAATTACCTTCCGAATTATCACTATCAAGGACAACGTCTTTGACAGATGGTGATGGTGGTAATTGTGGTCCTTGAAACCATTTAAATTCATATACGGATCCGTTTAATATTCATCCTGAATATCCTGCTTCCAGTTCGTAAGGATCAAATTCATCTCAGGTTATTGACTTCGTCGCAAGATTTAATGCCGTACATATCACAAACGGATGATTCAACAATTGAGAAAGTATTTTCTTTATCTACAGTAGTATTACCTAAATCAGCGAATGCTCCTTGGTACTCTTTTGAGTTCAAAAGCATTTTATACGGACACTGTTTTCCTTTTCTAAAAAAAGAAGGGTTATAATCGCATTCTGTTAATGCATGAAGTCCCGGTAATGCTTTGCACAATTCCCGAAGGTTAGGAAGTTGTCCTTGATAGTGATAATTCGGAAGGTAATTCTGAATTTGATTTTGATAATTTATTAACTTTATTAAATTATTAATTTCTTCTTTCAGCTGAAGATGATGACATGATTTACAACAGCGAGGAGGATATTAAGTTTGATGATATAGAAAATAAGGGTTATAAAACAGAGTAATTTTGTATTTGATTTGTATTAGAGATGTACCTATATTGTACTAGAAGTAGAAATAAAAATTAGTTTAATTTAATTTAATTTATGAAAACAATTGATGTCTTCCTAATTGAGTTCTGGCAGTTGACCAATAGTTTACTGAACAACCCCAAATTATGTTGACCAATCGCCAGAAGTACATTTGATGATGTAAAATACGAAAATACAAAGAAAAGTGATCGATCGAGTGGTGCACCGCCCCTCTTAGTATCGGAATTATCTCTCTTATTCTTCTACCTAGCCTTCTGGCGTTTTGCACGTAATCTCATTTTGAATTAAAGAATAAGTATACAAATTGCCAGAAGTGCACTTGGTCACGTGAATATTGCAAAATTTTCTGCAACATTGGCGCCTTCTGGCGGCCCTTTATCTTCCGCCAACTCTTCTGGCGATTTTTTTCCTACTTACTTATGCTGTCTTCGATCATTCTGTAAATTTTCAGTACTGCACCTTATCAATTTGTTTACATGAAAAAATTACATGTTTGACCCCCTACCCTCGCATTATACTTCCAGGGTGCCTTCTGGCGGGCCGATTCTCACTATGTTGGTAACAACCGAACCTGTTTTGAATATAATTTCGACTGCACCGAGTCACACATACCCTACGTAGCCAGCTCTCCGTCTATTAGGGATATTATAGCTGACTATTTCCCACATTTATCTACTTCCAATAAAATTGCTTAATTTTCGTCACTTGCAACAAGTTTTGAAAACGAATCTTTTCACACGAGTGAGACAGTTTGGTGGTACGAGCCGAAGGCGAGGCCCACAAGTCGAATGAGTGTGAAAAGATGTTTTCAAACGTGTTGTTTACAATATTTTTTCTACGATTGGAAAAAACCCACAATTTGATAGATATTTTAATTTGACAAAATCAATTACATTAAAAATTAAAATTACAAATCGGTTACTATGAAACTGAATAAGCGCCTAGCCTACCTAAAAAAATACAAATAACAGATGTCCGTTCTATTTTTGACAGGACTGTGTGAAAAACATGACAGTACTGTGTTTTCGGATTTTTGCACACATCATGTGAAAAATGATAGTTTCATGTCGTGGTTGCTGTGGGTTTTTTTGTAATTTTCGAGGGCAGTCGTAGAAAAACGATTTTTTGTCGGCAAAAATTAAAAAAACTGCCTTGGAATTTTGTCACTTAGGTAAGTACAGGGTCATCACGTGAAAATGTTGGATTCTACTGTAACTTTGTTGATTTTGAATTTATCGGAAAAGTAAAAACTGCTTTTCGGACTAATTTTTTGCCAGGAGTTCAAATTTATGCAGAAAAAAACAATCGACCATCGCGTTACAGAGATATAGCTATCAACTTCTTTTTTCTTAACATCTTATTATTACCTCTGTTGATTCTTCGTTTTTTCCTGATTTCATCGATATAAACAAAACATGTAAGATATTATTTTTTATTTCTTACAAGATATATAGATAATTTGAAAAAAAGATATGTTATGTGTAGAAAAGCAAGGAAGGCAGTTTGAACAATATCTATAAAAAATAATTATATATTAATTGTTGTAATTTAAATTATGTAATAATCTATATCTCGTAAAAAATAAAAGATAAAAGCTTACATATTTATATGGATGAAATTAGGAAAAAACGTAGAATCAAAAGATGTGATAATATACAGAAGACATGCCATAAGAAAAAACAATGTCAATAGCTATATCTCTGTAAAGCGATACCCGATTGTTTTTTTCTATAAAAATTTGAATTCCTGTCAAAAAATTTGTCAGTAAAGCAATTTTTACATTTCCGATAAATAAAAAGGCAACAAAGTTACAGTAGAATCTAACATTATCATGTCATGATGACCCTGTACATAAATTTTTCTGATATGTATCCATAGAAACCTATCATTAAAAATAAATTTTTTATTTGACGTTTTACTAAAATGAATGGTTTTGGCGAATGTCAATTAAATTTTTTTTATATATTTCTAAATATAAATATACATGTGTTTATGGCTTTAATTACTTTTATTGTCTACACTTTTTGTTTGATTTCTAGATGTAGGTATGTTTCTATATTACAACAATGTATGTGTAAAAAACAATATGATTACTTGAAATAAATAATAAATTATGTCTTAATTATTGTAAAGTTTCTTTTAAATTAAACGAGTTAATGCATTTCCTTTGTTTACTAATGAATTAAAAACAATTAATTTGTTAATTATGTTGTACTTTAATTTGGAAAAGTTATATTTTAATTGCTTTAAAGGATCGCAAATTGTATTTACATAATGATGCAAGGATCATTAATTCTATTGTTGTAGCGCCATCAGGCGATTTATGTATAGTAAATGGGTAGTGAGAACAACTGCAGTCAGTGGTGTAACTTTATAAGTTTCCCTTGAAATAGTTTTGCGTTCGATTGATAAAGTACAAAAGGTAACAATTCTACATATTTAGATGAGATTATTGAGTGTATGAAATCCACCCAATTTCGAGTACCTACCTCGTTTATTTAAAAGTAAACAAAAGGGAACATCTGCTACTGCATACTCGGTACATTATTGTTTTCACTTTCTAAACTATAAAAATAGAATAATATAGAATCGTAAAAAGTAAAAAGAACGTCTTAATTAGCCAAGTGGTGGACCTACAATGTATTGAAATCATGTGAAAATTTCCATCTAATCATCATCTACTAACAACGCGCTTCCAAATCATCAAGACTTTCTGGTTTTTAGTTTTATCAAATATGACTGACTTTTAAGGTAATACCATTTTGTAATCTCCTGAGTCTGATTATCTGGCAGGCAATTTCTTTTGTCAATTCAACAAACAAGAAAAACGCAAAAAACATGAAATTGTTTGATAGTACATGATTTCTTTTATAAGAATATATTCAAATAAATATTCCTACTCCTTGGCAAGACGAGGTTCGACCAAATTTTCAGGTTGGGGATAGTAAATCGGTCACTGCTAAATAATGCTTTTCTTTGATCGGATTAAAATTTCTATTAAAAAAAACGAAAAAGTTTTCTCTACGCCGCTGAAATCGTGTTCTCAATAACAAGTTTGTTATGATAATAAGCCGCTTTGCCACCCTGCTCAAGCATCTGATAGATATTATTTACCACTTGGTTTCTGTCTGTTTACAAATTTGTTTTAATGTCGACAGTAAATGTAATGATATGAATGAATTTATAGCGTGCTGTCCACCAAAAAGATTTAGTGTATAGTTTATTAGAAACTGGCGCCAAACCATAATTTCTTATGTAAATGGACAACATTATTATGGTTTTAGTAAGTTCCTAATGCACGGTTAAATTTTTAATTATCATGTAAATGTTTTAGAGCAAAGGGATGAAGGGATTAATTATATATTTATGAAAATGTGATAGCTTAGATGCCGGTACCATTTCTTGAAACGATCGTTAGTCGTTCTCCAGAGGAGACAGATGTGAATGAAAAAGTTTGTTTTCCACCTTCATTTTTTTATAAGAACAATCACGTTAAAACAATAGTAAATTGTTGCAAATAATGCCTTCCAGAGTTAAAAATAAAATGTTAGGGGTGCAAAATGATTTCCATGCATAATAACGGTGTCAAAGTTGGGTGTATAACATGACTAACGGTTTCAAAGTTGGGTGTATAACATCACCGACATTTTTTTAAAGGAACTCATTTTTAAATGATGGAGTACGTTTATTCTGATTAAAAGCTTAGTGTATTATCTATATCTAATAGTAAAGCCAATATTTAAAAAAAAATAAATAAATTCTTACTAATTAATAATTTTAATTATTATTCTCATGGTAAACTTGTTTTTAAATGTGTAAAACCACCACCACCAACTTCTTATTTTAATGTTATATGTATGTATACGGCCATCCCGTGAAAATGTTAGATTCTACTGTAACTTTGCGTTTTTATTTATCGGAAAAGTAAAACTTGCTTTACTATCTTTATTGTCTAATTTTTTGCCAGGAATTCAAATTTTTATAGAAAAAAACAATCGAGCATCGCATTACAGAGATATAGGCTATCGACATTGTTTTTTCTTATGTAGTACACTGTATATTATTACATTATTTTTTATTTTTTACGAGATATAGATAATTCGAGAGATAATTACATACTTTAAATTAGAACAATTAATATATATTAATTTTTTATAGATATTGATAAAACTGCTTTCCTTGCTTTTCTACACTATCCATCTATACATATATCGTAAAAAATAAATTATAATGTTAAGAAGTTTTTACATTTTCTAGTTTTCACTATTCTTTAATTCTTATATAGTTATAGTAATTTATATGAATTACTATAAAGCAATTTAATTATTTGATTAACAGGAAGCATATTATAAAATGAATAAATTTCAAAATTTAATTTGTGATATAAAAAAATAATAAACTAATGGAAATAAAATCCAAAGAAGTCGGAAATCCATAGTAAATATTTAATAAAATAAAATAGTAAAAGTAAATTTTACTATTTACGTCAACATGTAAGTCTGTATTAGGGGTGTCAATCCCGAAGGGTTTTTGTAATCCCGGGATTTTTGAGATTTGGTGCGCCTAATCCCGGGATCCCGGGACAAATCCCGAAAAAATAACTAACATCTAAAAAAATACACTTTTATTTCTTAAGAAAAAATAAATAAAAGTACGATCCATTTTCACAATAATTAACGAATAATTATAGCACAGACACAGATATAACCTCTGTTTGTGTTTTCACAAAAGCTAATAGCGGTGAATCACCGGGAACCGCACGTCGTTCAATCGATCACGTGCTGCTGCGTGGTCGAACATGGTTGCAGGTGAGGTTGCGGGCTCATTAAATTTCACAGTTTTGCGATCTAATACTTGGAATAGAATATTTTTACAAAATTATGTACTAAATTAAAATTTCGGGACTAGTATCGAAATTATTAACCAATCCCGGGATTTTCGGGACATGTTTTTGATCGGGATCCCGGGATCCCGGGATTCCGGGATCCCGGGATTCCGGGATCCCGGGATTGACACCCCTAGTCTGTATCCTCTTATAAATAACGCCTTAAAAAGACATAAACCCTTTACAGAGCGTATTTGCAAATTTTACATTTAACTGATGAAAATCAAGTATATCTAATACTACGAATGTAGAAAGCAAATAATTTAATATTGCAATAAGCCCCACCAGATGGATTAATCTGTTATCAGTCAGCGCACGTCACCATCCCATGGACCTGTTTCTGAAATAGTAAAATTTACTTTTACTATTTTATTTTATTAATAAAATAATGGCAATGGCACATGTTAAATTTTCTTAACATTATTATTAAACTCAATTATATGAAAATGCACGTCTTTGTACCTACCTAAATCTTAAACCCTGTATGAAAATGGTTATTTCTATCAAATTGGCAGTTTTAAAGATACCTGTCAACTGACACAAGCCCTTTTTCTACGATCGTGCAAAAAGTATTAACTTTTATAATTTATTTCCAGTACAAAAAGTAAGTTTGTTACTAGGCAACGAAAGTTTATTCATAGTTATTTATGGATGGAGTTTGACAGTGACAATTTTATTTCTCTAGATGTCATTTTAATATTTTTTTTCTACAAACACCATTAAAAATTAAATTTTTAACACGGCATACTTGAATTAAAAATGTAATATTATATAAACTCGCGTTAAAAATGATCACATGATTTATTTTTAACACGAGTGCAGAAAGTAAAATGACAAGTCGTTTGTCATAATGACATTTATTAACAAAAAATTTATTATAAAAAGTTATTTAGAAATATTTATATTAATTGTACAATTGGAGCATTTAGTTCTGCAATAAACTTATCAATATTTTGGCGTGTATAAATTTTTGATTTTTTTGGACGATATCCTTCTCCTTTGCGCTTCAAAAATGCGATTAGTTTATAAAACTTACTTATATCTTGATTGTTCTTAACATTTAACATAGCCTTTATCATTGAATAATGTGCCCAAAGCGTCGAAGATTTCCAAATTTTAGAATTTTGCTCGAAATAGGCCAACATTACATTTTCACTGTACTTGCCTGCAACATTGTTCCGATCGCACCATTCCACAAAGCGTTTGTACGCTAATTCATATTGTTGTTTGGATTTTGTGGGCAACAAATCTAAAGTTGCCCTTAGCTGCTTCTTCAATTTCTTGAGGAATCGATTCGCTTCCTTCTGGACTATAATTAATTTTGGAACTCATCATATTGCAATAGTTTTTCACATTTGACAAGCATGTGTCAAACAACGGGCAAACTTGATTGATTTATTTTATAAATCCTACAAACTACTAGAATTATGAGGTAACCATTAAAAGGATTTGAAATCTTTTTGACTTTATTGTTCTTTTAATGGTGTTTGTAGAAAAAACATTGTATGATACACGTGTTAAAAATGACTTTATTTTGTTCGTGGAGATGCTCCACTCGCTTACGCTCGTTTCGCAAACTTCTCCACTCACAAAATAAAAATTCATTTTTAACACTTGTATCATAAATAACTATTATTAATATATTTTTTTCAATAAAATTTTTTAACAAATCTATTTAATTCGTGGAAAAAATGTTGTGTGCAACACTTGCAAAAATTGTATTTGTTGCACTCAGCATGATTGCAGCTCTCGCTCGCTCGTGCTGCAAACTTCATGCCTCATGCAACAAATATACACTTTTTGCACAAATAACTATTTTGACCACTTTATATTTGGCGAGCATAAATATAAACAGTTTGATAAAATTTTATTTGAATATTCTTAAATTAATCATATTAATCATCATAGCTGTCAACTTTCAAAATTTTATTTCGATTTCAAATTAAAAAAATGATTAAAATGATAAAAATTCTGTCTGAATTGCTTATTTTCATCAAAATAACAGCTGTTATCTGTCATAAATCATTTTTGGCATCAAATTCTTTTAGCGAGCCGAAAAACTATCAGCATTGATTAAGGAATGAATAAGATACGCGACTTCAATGGTAAAGTGCGAGGCCTTTTTTGGCAGCGAGATATCGGCAAGTTGCGGGAATTCCTGTGATTTACGTAGTATGCTTTTTATAAACCGGTGTCGTGTCTGGTTTTATATAATTTATAATCTAGTGAAAACAAAAATTGAATGTTTATATTGATTTTAGTTTAAAATTATATGACGGTTAAAAGTCAAACACACGTTGAGAAATAGCTGGCAGAGAGAACATCCTACTTTAATAATTTTAAACTAAAATTAATCTGGACATTAAATTTTTATTACCACTAGATTATTAATGATATACAACCAGAAACGACACAGGTTTGTCAAAAGCATACTACGTAAATCACAGGAATGCCCGTAACTTGCCGAGATCTCGCTGCCAAAAAAGGCCTCGCACTTTGCCATTGAAGTAGCGTATCTTATTAATTCCTTAATCAATGCTATCAGTTAATCTTTATAAATGTCTTAAGAATCGATTGTTCCTATAACATAGATATGACTCCTTTCTTCAATAAAAAGCATATTCAAGTAATGTATTTATTTAATGTTGGTCTATTTCCGCTACTAAAGCCACTGTAACGAGACCAAAATACAAGCTAATCAGTATTTGTGTGTTCGTAGATATACGGATCCTACGCCTCTTTCTAACAAGGCAAGGCAAGATTCGCTCATCCCATCCACTGAGGACATATTTTCCGAAGAAAATGTTGTTATCTGGTAAATGGCAAATAAGCATTTAGTGTTAAAAATGTAACCTCTTTCTTATGGTTTATTGTTTCATACAAGCAACTTTTAAAGAAATTTTTTGTACTGGTAAACTGACTCTGAAACCAATTCACCAATATAAAATTTTACATTAATTATACCTATGTTTTAGTTTAACACGTTGTGTTGTGACTGTTGTGTATTATTTGTAATACGGATACAATTTTATTGATTAGTTTGATTCACAAGTCAGTGAAATTGTCATTACAAAATGCAAAGTACACGAGAATTTATCAGAATTTGTGAAAGATATTAACATTTTAAGAAATTTTTGATAATTTGGAATATCAGTTATTTAATAGGGTTATTTATTTATCGAGGATGTAGAAAAAATTTGAAATAAAACTTTAAACATTACAGAATCAGGAATGTTCAAAATATATTATTTGTGGTAGTTAGAGAAGCCACCAGATTTGATATTTTCTTGTCTTTAACACAAAGATAGATTCCAGATCAAGACTTTATTATGTAATGAAATGTCTATTTACACAACGTAATAACGCAGCCACAAAATATTTTTAAAATCACATTTATAGGAAATCTCTTGTAAATATGTAATATTTCTATAATGGACGTATAATAAGTATAAATAATGTTTTTTCATCTATATTGACTTATAAATTAAGAAATTAAGGGTTTAAATTAGTCTTAACATAAGATACAGTATCCCCTGTTTCCGTTCGTCGTAGCTTTAACTCAAGATGAGACAGCAAACGCTTGAAAAGAATCATTTAACATGAATCTGAGTATTAATTGGTCTGCATAGCAAAGCTCGGCGGCCGGTTCATTACTGTGATTGGCACTTCCAATTAATATTAACATGAGAGGTCAAACCGTTAAGGACCCACAACATAGCCTCTAACATATTCAATTCTAATGTTTCACATTATGAAAATTTAAAAAATACACACAAGTTGTTTTAGATCATCTTTGTCAATAATAATTACGCTTTCCTCTGACAAAAAAAAAAGAAAAAAATACAGGGTTGCATTTTAAAAAAAAGTTGCTAGTGGCCCAGCTTAAACGAAACTTTTTATTTAAAATCTGATTAGATGATGTTATAGCTAATTTCACACCTAGTAAGAAATCTAAATACGTTTCTATGATATTTTTTTAATAAGAACTGAAGAAACGAATGTCTTATATTTTCCATTATTTAAAACATCTCGAAAACTATAAAAGATATTAGCAACTTCAAGAGATTGTTTTATTGGTCCAGAAATTGTGCAACTTTTACCCTATTTAACCTTTGCTCTATCTACTATACTTTACAAAATACTAATACTGTCCCTTTAAATTAATTGGGATCCTGTATTAATTCTTTAACAAAAGATTTTTTACCTCGATAAAATTTCCGTTATCCATTTAATTATTTTATACTTGTTTAAAATATCGTAAAAAAGTAATGTGGGCAAGGGCTGGAAAATAGAACAAGCGATATAAAGAATAATCCTTATGGATCAACATACGAACCAATTTTTACCAAGAATGAAATTTGTCCAGTGTGGCAGTGACTAATAAAAATATACATATAAGAAAATTAAAATATGCGTAGGTATACGCAAAAGCCTAAAAATTAATATATTGTCAATTTCACAGTTTTTGATGATTTATATAAATTTCTCGAGGGTGCCAAAATCAGGACTTTATAGAGCCTACCCCAGTCCCCATTAACAAATATTGATTATACTAAAGTTCATTAACTAGAAATGTAGAGAAAACTTGTCACTTCTCCCCAATTGGAACACTATAGAATTTTTAGTCCAATATTTTCTTCATTTAGTAGTAGAATTCGCTGACAAATTATTGAATGCACACGTTGTTGAATAAATAAATAATAAAAATGCCTTACCTTGTAAGATGTTTTTATCATGTCAATATGTTCTGAACCTACCTGGTAAATGAAAAAAAGTAAAACAAAGATATTAATTTAACCACTTGCCAATACTACCTTTAGTGCCCTTTCCTAATGCGATTCGTTTCCATTTTATTATACTAAATTAGCTTTATCAATATTACAATACTAGTCACAAAAAACACTAAACACATCACAATAATTAATTACATATCCTAAATATGTGTATAACTACATCGAAAATGTTATATTTGTACGCACGCACTCCACAACACTAACAGACAAACTAGCTGAAAGGAATTTTTATAGTATGTACATGATAAGTTTTTTGCAAATCTACTGCTACGTTTTATGTAATTGGTTTTTCTGTTTAAAATACTCGATTTCTTATTAATGCAAAAACAAAACGATATGAGTGCAATACAACTTGAATATTAAATTATTATTTATTATTTTGATGTAAAACAAACTTGATAATGATACCTATTCAAAGAAGAAACTTAAATATTTTACTCTATAATTTACTCTTGTGTATACCCATATACCTAATTTTGTTACATATTTTCTTTTAAATATAAATTTTGTAAATATGATATTATGTCATTTTTTGTGTTGCGATCTAGTTCTAGTTACACGTGTTTAGTGAGTGCTCTTGAAATTTGAACATTTTCATCAGTTATTTAGACATTTAAAAACTAATTTCTCAACGCCGATATATTTAATATCCTTGTGATTTATTTTGTGTAGTGATATCAACTAGAAATTCAACAGCCTACGAGAGAAATTTAGTTGCAGATATTCAAGAAAGTATCAGTCGTTCCAGGTTAGATTATTTATTTCTTATCAGCTGCGTTTTTTGTCTGTGAGGCGCTATGAACGCATGTCCCAATTGTAATGGCGCTATTGCCGCTAAAGGTGGCATGTCTACAACTCAGTGCGATGGATGTCAAGCGAATGTTCACCTTGCCTGTGTGGGTCTCAGCCAGGACGACGTTAGAGTTACTCGGAATAAATCACGTAGTATAAAAATCATATGCAGCTCCTGTTCTAATAATTTAGGGCAATTCGAGGAACTCAAGAATATTAGTCTCTCAAAACTGACTTTAATAATAAACTGGATAATCTCACTAGCAAATTTGAGAATATTTCGGTGCCACCGCGTACTTACGAGGAAATCGTCACTGAAGCTACAGAACGCCATGAATCGCTCTAGGAACATAATTGTTGCGGGCGTTCCTGAATCTCAGGGTACGCTCGAAGAACGTGTCGTTAAAGATAACACTACGGCTACAGAAATTTGTAATGCTATTTTAGATAAAGGGGATTTCTCAGTGAAGCCTCTTAAAGTTATAAGATTGGGTAAACCATCAAATAATAATCGACCACTGAAGGTAATTTTGGAAAACAATATTGTGGCTAAAGAAATATTAAGGAGAAAAAATAATCTGGCAGGTACTCGATTTAGAAATGTAACAATTAAAGACGATAAAACTCCGCAACAAATAGAGTATCTTAATGGACTTAGAGCTGAGTTAAAAGAAAAGATTGATGCTGGAGATACTGGTTCAACGATTAAATATATTAAAGGAATTCCTACAATTACTGATGTCTCTTCAAAAAACCGAAATTAAATTATACTAGCTGGTCTGTCATTTACACGAATTTGTCATCGTTGTCCGCAAAATTTAACGAACTTACCGCATTTATTTCCATGCATTCTCCTGCGTGCATTTTGTTAACTGAGACATGGCTTTCTAACTCCATCCCCGATCAATTGATTTCATTACCAGGATATTCTTCTTATCGGATGGATCGCATGGATCGGCGTGGTGGCGGAGTATGTATCTACTTAAGCGACTCAGTGTTTAAGGATTTTATTATTTCACCTATAGACTTACTTACACCTGGCTCAGAAAGTTTAGCACTTCATCTCCAATTCTCCAGCTTTAATATTTTACTTTGCTGCATATACAGACCTCCTAACTCGGCCCCCCATGATGACCGCATAACTTTCGACTGTTTTACTCGTCTCATTTCTACTTATACTAATGTTATAATTATGGGAGATTTTAATATGCCAGAGCTACTTTGGCCTTCGTTTCTCGACTCGCCGCATATTACGGATTCTTCGCAATTTCTCTCAGATTTCCTAATAAATTCTCATGTTACTCAATTAGTAGAGGAACCTACTCGGTTTCGTGCAAATCAACGGCCTTCAGTCCTAGATCTGGTTTTTACATCGGACAGAAACCTTCTAGGGGATTTAGACTATCTTCCACCCATAGGAAAATCTGACCATATCGTTTTAAAAACCACCATTCAGTATGCCGTCCAGACTTCACGCAAAAAATATAGTCAAGGAAGCTATATCAATTTTCCATCACTAAATGAAGATTTATCTAACGTAAATTGGGATGCTGTACTTAACCTTAACAATATTGAAAGTAATTGGAATACTTTCACACAAACGTTAGGACATCTTATAAGCAGGAACACTACAACTAAAATGGTCACAGTAGTTCCATCTAAGCCCTGGATTAATTCGGAAATTTTTGCCTCGATAAGAAAAAAAAGAGCTTTATGGCAGAGGTTTAGGCGTTCTGGTAGTGAAGAGGATTTTGATCGACATAGGATTTTTTCAAACCTTCTCAGCAAGGATATTTCCCGTGCTAGGAGGGATTATGAAGTTAATATTGCTGACAGCAACGACCCCAAACGCTTCTATAAATATGTACGCTCCAACCTAGACTCTAAAGTTACCACACCTCAGCTAAAACGACATGACCATACCGTTTGCACTCACCATCAGGAAGTTGCAACCATTTTTGCTGATACGTTTTCAGATTGCTATACACTTGAACCCCCGGATACTATTACTGAAGTACGTGCCATGCCAAGGGTATTAGATGACCTCTCTAATATCGACTTTACTGAGGACATGATTCTTAAAAAAATCGACGACCTGAAAAATTCGGTATCCCCAGGTGTGGATAATATATCTGCTTCATTATTAAAATCCTGCTCATCCTATCTCTGTAAACCTCTTCGTATTTTAATGGGAATGTCTTTTGCCGCGGGTGAAATACCAACCGATTGGAAAACTGCAACTGTCAAGCCAATATTTAAGAAAGGTGACAAATTTGATCCGCTAAATTATCGACCAATTAGCCTGACTTCTGTCGTAGTTAAGTTGATGGAATCCATTATATGCGACAACATACGCCCTTTTGCAGAAATTAATCAATTAATCCCAACGGAACAACATGGTTTTACGCCAGGACGATCAGTCGACTCAAATCTACTGTGTTGTGTGGCTGATTGGACAAGAATGCTTGACAATGGGGTTTACTTAGACTTTAGTAAAGCGTTTGACAAGGTGCCCAGAAATCGTCTACTATATAAATTAGAACATTTCGGTATCCGAGGTAGTCTGTTTTTATGGATTCAAGCATTTCTCTCAGATCGTATATTTAAAGTTAAAGTGGGGCCTTCTGTCAGTGACGAGAGACCTGTTCTTAGTGGAGTTCCCCAGGGTTCCGTTCTTGGGCCTCTGTTATTTGTGTTATATACCTGTGATATACGACGGCACTTAACTTCTTCCTGTTCGTTTTATGCAGATGATACCAAGATCTATTCGAATCCACTTACCAACCATCTAGGATTGCAACAGGATTTATACTACATACAGGAATGGAGTGATACTTGGTTATTACCTTTAAATATTTCAAAATGTGTAGTACTTCATTTAGGTAAATTGAATCCTCTTTTGTCGTACAACATAAACAACACGACTCTATCCGTTGTAAATTCACATGATGATCTAGGCGTTTTAATCACCCACAACCTATCATGGTCGGATCATATAGCGCGTCAAGTCAAGAAAGCCAATAGTAAGATCCATTTACTTATGAAAGTGTTTGAGAAAGCAGACTACAACACTTTGTCTAAACTGTTCAAAACATATGTTCGACCCATTCTTGAATTTGCTAACTGCGTCTGGTCTCCTAATTTAGTCCGAGACAGTAATCTCCTTGAAAATGTACAACGTAGATTCACCCGCCTTACTTTTGGCTCTCAACGTCCATCCTATGAAGAACGACTACAGTTATTTAATCTGCCTTTGCTCAAGTCACGGCAACTCAGAGGTGACTTAATTAATACATATAAAGCGCTTCACACTGACAATTCACCTATACAGGATCTTTTTATACTAAATACCGATGAACGACTACGTGGACATCCTTTGAAGCTCTCTCGCGAACCATTTAGGACCACGACTCGTCAAAATTTCCTGCCTTTTAGAGTGTTTTATCAGTGGAATTCCCTTCCATCTGATGTTGTTTGTGCGCCTAGTTTGAACTGTTTCAAAGCAAGACTTGATCGTTTGTCATTGTAAACTAATCATTTTTGTTATTCTTTTTTTTGTACTGTTAATATGAGCACAATAGGATTTTTCCTCTGCTCCTATCATTGTATAATAAATAAATAAATAAATAAATGTCTTTTCAAGTACCTATGGTATAATGACGACAACATAATAAGTTCAAAACCGGTGGTCTGTCTGGTAAGGAAAAGACAAATAATCTTAGCACCAATCAGGATTTGTAGGTGTAATTCAATGCAGGTCGGGGTGTTTGCCCGCTGAGTAGTTGTTTCTTGCAATCCTACTTACCATATGTTATGTCATCGAATTCTTATTTTTCACAATATCTTTGTGTTAATGGCTACAGTGATATAGCAAAATTATTAATTCACCACAAAATCAAGATATAAGGAAATCAAATAATTCAAGTAAAATGTTGGCCATTTTTACTTATTGCCTGATACTCTACAAAAAGCAGGAATGTAAAAAACAAACATTTGTATAATTTTCATTTTTGTAGTACCTTAATTCTTTTATTTGTTTGTATCTATATGATGGTAATAAATAAACGAATGAAATAAATAGATATATTTCTGTGGCAAATTATAATACGCCTTATAAAATAAAGCCGACAAATGACAGAACCAATATTTAAACGCAACAAAGGCATCTGAAAAGCACAGGAGAAACTGTACTTCAAACAAAGGCATCAATAAGGCAAGACTTACAGACAATAACATATAACAAATCGAAAAGGATGCTGTCTTGGCTAGTTAGTCTACTTCATTACCGACTGATAAATAACGCAACTTAAATTAGTGTAATTGTTGTTGGTTCGTTGTTTTGTGCAGACAAATGACTGAAGGCTGTCAATGGTCACTTAAATCACTGTCGATTATTAATTGTTATTGCTACAGGGTGTGTCCATATCGTTTAAACCCGAATGATTTGATCATTTAAATTTATTAATATACTGGGACTAGTCAACTTAGGTCTTTCGGAAATTTCATCTTAAATATCGCTGTAGAATTTATCACAACCAAATCGAACTTACCAAATAAAATATTACAAATAAGTACATAAGGGAAGATTTTATGACATTATTAAACATGTGGAATAGAAGTTCTATTCCACATGTTTAATAATGTCAATAGAAGAAAAGTAAAACCTGATTTTATTGACCTCAGTCCAAAACCGAATGTAGTTGGTGACACACCGTTGGCTTAGCAGAAACTGCGTTACTATTTTATCGTGATGGTTCCTGCCAAACATAAGTTTACCACTTCTTGTGATGGTATTTATTGAAAAAACAAATAAATAAAACCGCAAAATTAGAAAGTGTGACTAATTTGCTGTAATTACAATTGGTTGAGTGGTTCCTGAGATACTCACTATACGTACAACATACAAATTAACGTGCCGATCAAATATAAATCTCGTTTTTTTATTGTCGATTTAAAAAAAATTAAAAAAATATATTTTTTAAGGATGTTTATTTAGTATTACCGGACCTTACTGTTTAAAAGTGTTAGTTTACATAATTACCCATTTTGTTGTTAGTATTTCGAAATGTATGTGTGCTGCTTCTGTGGTCACTAGAAGTTGAATTATTAACTGACTAGCCGCAGACAGCTCGTAAATGAGATTGATGTAGTGTAAAAAATAACGCCTGAATGTATAGGCGGTTATAATGGTTTAAATTCTATTACACATTATTAATTATCTGTAGTTAATAATATTATTGTAATTGCCTTAATATTGAAAGAAACTTATTTTACCGGTGATAGATACTCTGTCTAGTTCTAAATTTGAAACATAATGGAAAATGGATGAGTCTGGGTTTTATATTTTTCAGATATGGAAGCGGCTTTCATATTATTTAGTTTACATTAGTTAGGTTAAAGAAAGTTTTGTATAGGATTAATTAAATATATATAACGATGAACAGGTCACATGGAATAATGACATTAAACTTATATGTATGTCTATAAAAAAGTGTATTCATTGATATAGTATATGTTGGCTTTCTGCCGCTATTAGCACTGACCGTAAACCCAGCGGGTGGTCAAACAGCTTCAGTAAAATGTTATTGTTTTGTGAATTATCGAATAAATGGTTTCACTGTTCAATGGAGGCTATTTTTCCATCGATACAAATATTAAGGCTTGTGAGGATTTGGGTAAATGGGACGATACATTACGATAAATGGCCGTGATAAAAATATAGTCTTTTTGATTTTATTAGCAAACATGGACAGCCATAATTATCGAAAAATTAGAAAGAGTCAAGTGTACTGTAGCAGAGCACAATTTAAAATAATCATAAAACACATTTATTTACAAATAAAAAATCATAAACAATAATGAATTTGTCATATACCTACCTCGTGAAAGTGAACAATAAAACAGAGACTGATGCATTTTTCTGAATTTGTTTATTTCTCTTTAGAAAAATTTCGGGTTTTCTTCCTTGTTCATTATTTTGAATTGTTGACGTTTTGACAATCTTGTCGTAATCGCTCTCTGAATCTAAGTCACTTCGCTTTAGAAAAAGGCAAAATCAACAATAAGACAATGTGAGGAAATCCATGAAATTAACAAGAAAACTTTGAAATTATTCTACACATTATGAGCTTCGAAAAAGTATTAGATTTTTTGTCATCTAACACACGTGTTCGTAATTACATTGTTGTTAATTTTTTTATATGGCAGAAAATCCAATCGTGGAAGTCCACTTTACTGTCTATGAATAAGTATATGGTATAAATACCCATTAAGTATTTAGAAGTATATTATCAGTTTTCACGTTTTTAGTAGATGTCTTTATGTATGTACCTATTTAAATAAAGTAGGTATACTTACTCTGTTACATATAAATAGCAATACTTATAATAATTTAATTGAACTCATAAACTAAGGTATTTAATCATTTTGGTGATGGACTTGGTAATTTATAAACTTGGTAATAATAAATATGACATACCATTTTAAGATGTTTTACAAAAAATAATGATTCTACAAATTGGCTGTGAACAAAGTAGCATTTAATTTTAATTGTGTAAAAAATAATAATGAATATATAAATTATATATTTACTCACCACTTTTTAAAACACAACCGCATTCAATGATTTTAAAAGCTCTGCAGTTTTTTGAAATTCTTTAATTTTCCTCAGGACCTGCAAATATATATTTTAAGGCACAGGAAATCACACACAATCGCCTAAAATATATATTCAGTTAAAGCAACACTTGCTTCAGCTAATATACTAAAAGATATTAAGTACCTACATGAAATAGTTAATTTATTCCAGGATTTAAACAAAATCGCGCGAATTATTTGTATAAAATTGTAATTAATTCTGGTTCTTAATAATTATCAGTGATGTTTTTTCCACCAACCGTTTTAACATATTTAAATAATGAATAACAGTATCAAAGAAATCTTTATCGTGCAAAATTGGTAGAATGAATTAATTATTTGTGGAAAAAAAAGTATCTTTCATTAAAATGACAAGAACACCTAATATATCTAAATGTTATCAGAAACGATTACAAATTTAATATTATAACAGAGTGATCATCTTTTCACATTACTTTGATAACAGAACCTAAAAATTGCTCAATATACATTTAATTCTATACTTTTTACATAAAAACGCAATATATTGATGCCCCGGCGCCTTCGCCAAAATTGTAAAGGCGCATCAATTCTCTGTGTATGGTTATAACTTTTTTAAATTGTCTACGAAATAATATAAACCGTTAAATTACCAAAAACAGAAGCATTTCTAAAATAATTTAGATACTTTATATCAATATGATTGCTGTTGTATTTACGGGCCTGCAATTTCAAATTTTGTAAAGCCACAAGAGTCGCAGGACTAACTATTTGAATTGTAAAAGTATAATTTATCATTTTGTGGTCTAATGCCTTTTCCACTCTTTTCTGACCGGCTTATCATCCCAACTGCGACTGAAATAATATATGCTTTTATTTTCCTGAGGAAAAATGGCGGTTGAATAAGGCAAACCTCTGTTTTTAAGCGTAAGATGATACAATATGGTGGCAAGAAACAAAAGTAAAAAAGTTTCTTCTTTATATGCAATGGTAAAGAGTTATAGATGTTTGTTATTTGATACGTAAAAACCCTATTAATCAATTCTGTGTAATGTAGAAGAGTTGTAACCTTTATAGCGAACCGTGGAGTTTTGTTCTATACCAAATTTTATCAGCATGATATTTAGGGTACCTATCTACTACAAGATTTCTGTGGAACTTGTATTCTGCGTGTATCTTCGCCATCTAAATAGAGATCATATATGCAGAGTCTGCAAAATAAATCTTGACAAAACTAATAATTCCAGATAATATTATTTAGCTTATTGGTTAAGAAAATGTCAGATATTATACCCATATCATTTTTAAGTTCGTATATATGCCTTGACAAAACCAATAATTCCAGATAACATTATTTAGCTTATTGGTTAAGAAAACGTCAGATATTATACCCATATCATTTTTAAGTTCGTATATATGCGCAATATAAATCGTAAATTTTTACGAATAGTAACCCAGATGCTATCATCGTAGTAGGCTATATATATTATGTTCATCGACATTTATTCTTAGGTTTATATTCACCTTTTTGAACTCTTTGAACTCTTGACACAGTATGAGGTTCTCCAAAGAAAAAATATCTACTACCTCAAATTCAAATTCTTTCCAGGTTCCACCCCATTACGAGATATATCTTTTCAAAATTTTTCTCACACATTTTGTAATTTTTCTGCAAAGCATCCAAAACTTTTAGTCGTTAGGGGTGGCAAGCTCTCAGCCAAGATTCAGCTCTGAGAATAGGAATCATTGTGGTTCCAATTAACTATAAGAGAGACATTTTAATCTCCTGAGTTTTCGTGCATTGTGATAATTTTTTTGTTTTTCAAACTTGCCGAATTTCAGAAAAAAATAACTAAATGGCAGTAACTTACTAAATGATGACTTGTGAATATAAATATTACTTATTAATGTTATTATCAATATATTTTGAGTTCTACGCCACTATTTAATTTTTTAAATAGTTATTATAAGATTTTCGGAAAAGATACTAAGTATACTTATATGTATTTCCAGCAGTCTTAGACAAACACAAATAGATCCTATTTTATCATACCTTTTTATATCAATATCAACACAGATAAGCAATATCAATACAGATAATCTAAGTAAATCAAACAAAAGACAAACATGGAAAAAGTCCACAAATTTGGACATAGCAAGTCAAAAATGATATACCGGTAACAAAATGGCGATATTTTTTAGATTGTCTGGGAAATGTTCAGAAGTGTGACAGTAAATCCCAAATAAGAAAAGAAAAAAATACTTACTATTTTGCGGCAAGCAATAATAATATTCCAAATCAATATACGAAGAGTTTTAAGATTGAAGCACCTACACCTACAGTGCCACAACACACTCAGTTTGTTCCTACTACAAATTCTAAGAAATCGTTTCCACTCACCACTGCTGTACTATCAACAATCACTTGCGTTACGCTAAAATTAGCGCTATATGTTCACAGAAGATTGAAGGAAGTTAACTTGCAACCCAGAAGACAAGCAACCAGTAACCACACCAATATTGCTTCGACATCTTTATGTGGATCACCTTATATTTGTACGGAAGGGAGAAAACTTGACGTGCATGTAAAGTATATTTTAAGATGAATCTAGAGTCTGTCTGAGATCACGCGGTAAGTGGTGGGTCCAAGGATCTGGCTAAAGATATGAGAAGGGCAAGGTGATTTCGTTATGGTATGGAAGGAAATCGCACTTAAGGTTTGCAAAGAAATTTGTGTGCTATCGAAAAATTTTTTGAACGAGGTGGAATACACAAGTTTTGGAGGAACACCTTGTTCAATGTATTCCTTTCATTGGTAAAGAGAATGAGAAAACTTTCATCGAAAATCGAGGCAAGATCACATGTTGGTCGTACTTGTTGACATATACCGCTTGTTCTATCTCACTTTGAGTTCAAATATGAATCTAATGAAGCTCTTATAAAATTAGTTAGTCAAATGTGTAAAAATGATAATCTTGTTCCAAAAAAATCCAATATAAAGCTCCGATTGTGGAACAATGGAAAATATTTTCGCCTTAACTTCTTAAAATTTAGCTCTGTGGCAGGGTTTTAGTTGTAATTTTTTTGAAGAGTAGCTTTAAACAATATTTCTCGTCATAAAAATAGTATTATCTTAAAATGTTTACCTATCATTTAATTATAGATCGATAATCAGATTAAATTTTGCCTCCTAGTTCACGAATTGTAGTCATAATTATTTAATTGCATTGCAATTGCATGTTTAATAAAAATGATAAAAATTAAATAAATATTCTTTATATTATAATGTCAGTATCCCTAGGCACTAGAGTAATTTGGATTGTCTTAAATTATTTAAATTGTTTAAGTTAAATATAATTAAAAACGGCTTATTATAATGTGGCCAGTTGTTTGGCACGTTTAAACCACATCTTAAAAAACCAATTATATAAATATATACATCACAATGTAATGACACTCAATACTAGTTCTTGGTAAACAGGAAATATTGTTGCATGTTAGCAAAGTTGGCGGCATTGTATGTCGAAAGCCGCTTCTATTTAGAAGATATTAATTATCCTGAGGTGAACCAAGCTAAAATGTTAATGAACCAATTATAGTAAATTATGCTAAGACAAAACAACTGCAAATATTTTATCTTTTCAGTTATGGTCAATTATTTCTATTGAAAATAAATTACTATATTTATTTCTATTTACCAACCAGCATATGGGCACGTCTATTGATCATTAAGAAATAAAATAAGTTCAAGATCAGGCATCAATTACGAATGTAATGAATTTCAAATATAATGTAATCTACCATCTGTCAATTTGCGAACTTCTCACCTTGGATAATTTCATAAAAAATATTAACAATGTAAACCCATTTTTTCATTTCAGTTTTTCTCATAAAATCACTGACTGGCAAAATTATTTCGTTACCTAAGAGAAATTTATCCGACAATAAAGCAATTATAATTTTATTGCTGGAAAAACTTTTGATTACCGTGGACGATTTTGAATCCGTTTCTATAAGCGCATTTTGGCTTGATCAAAACATTACACCTGTCGAACAGGAATATTGTTTTCTTGCTTTCAATGCCAAAATTACGTCGGAATTTTTTTAATTTTTTGGAATAGAAGTCTAATAAACAAAGATAGGTATATAATTTATTTTTTATGACGCATTTTCATCTTACTAAAACAAATCGCACTCATGATAATAAGTAACTTGGCATCATGTTGTATTTTAGATGGTTCAACTTTTCTGAATGGCGATATCGTTTTATAAAAACTGAACTTAATTTGTTTTTTACGTTTAAAATGTATTTTTCTATAAGTATGTCCATTGCCATTCTGATGTTAAATTTTTTTCTCTGAAGAAAAAAGATTTTCGGTAATCAAATTAAAAAAATGTAGAACTTATGAATGTTTCAAAAATTCATAATCCTGGGGAGTTTTGTATTTATTTTTTTTTCGGTACATGATGACCAAAGGCATGTTTTATCTAAGTAAGTTTAACATTGGAAGCATCTTTAAAAATGTAAAAACTTAGTCAAGTGATTTTTGTAAAACGAAGCAATTTTACACCGTCTTATATATTATCCTGTAGAAACTTTATTTATAGTTTCTTAAAATTCACTTCAAATTATATTACTGAAAAATCCAGACAACAAACACTTAAAAAAACAGATTTGAAATCGTTTACGGCAGTCAAAAACTTTTTCGCTTTAAAATATAAGAAAATTTTTCAATATATGTTGGGCAGTTTACATCGTCTGTTTTTTTTCTATAGTGGTATAATTTTAAAAATTTGTTATAACGTTCTATAAAGTCGTACCCTAAATTTCGTCGAAGTCTGTGTAAATTAGAAATACAATCTTTATATGGTATGTTGTTTATATGGTTTTTTTAAATTCCTTATCTCTGGTATAATAACATTCTTTAATAAATTTGACTTTCGTAAAAATACTGAAGGTTAGCTGTGGAATCCTTGTACATATCTTGAGATTTTACTGTATCATTTATTTATTCATTAGAAAAATTGGAGAGTCAATTTTCATGACTGTTAATCGTTTCCTGAGTAATTAAAATTAGATTGCTGTTACTATGAGAGTCAGTTCTGGAATTGTGTATTTTCAGATCATTAAAAGGCATAAAAATTATTTTAGTAGTGCGCCCATTGTGAATGTGGACGATTAAAGTGTGATTTTTGCTCTGTTTGACGATAATCATTGAAAATTTCTATTACTTACTGGATTACTGAAGTCTAGTTGTAGACCTGGGTTGTTGTTTTATTGAAACGAAAAAATCAGTTTTGAGAAAATTGGATTTTGAAAATTATGAGGATTTATAGTTATAAAAATGATCTGATATTAGAAATTTGCTGAGAAAATTGATACATTGTTAAAAGTGTACCCGTTCTTCATTTTGGAATTCTTTGAATATTATAAAAGTAATAGTGTTTCTTTAATTTGATTGTAAATACCAACCAAAACGAAATTTATTTTAGTTGTTAATATTAATTGTATTGTAATCGTTACTTTATTTTTTACAGCGATAATAAAGGGTAATCCGTAACTAGACTGACAAATTTTGTCAGCATGTACAGGAGGAATTAATAGAGAAAGTTTTAATAGAGTTATGTCCGATATGGAGATATTAGCTCTTCAAGTTGGTATTAACGTTTTCAATAATACCTTAAAACTGCCTATTGCATTTTGATAACATTTGACAATGGTCCATAAAAAATAATTAAAACGTTTCTTTAATCATTTTATTTTTCATTTTCATAGAAGATGCTGGTCACTTAGTACCTATCGATTACCTATTTCTTCGATATTTTTTAAATCAACTGCCTTTTGCTCCTAATTTTAGACGTAGAATCTAATTCTACATAAAAAGGTACATTTGCTTCATTTCATTAAAATGATCTGTTTTTTGAGACATTTGATTTCCTATTTCTTAATAAATTAGAATAATCCAAATCTAGAACTCATGTAATCACAGTAATAAGACAATGATCAATTACTGTTATTATGGAAAAACAAGGCAACAAAGGCAATTTACTTTCGTGAAATATTCTGATATGAAAGAATATTCTAAAAAATGACTATGAAATTAGGAATAAGGTAGTGTATGTAACGAAGAAATGTGGAGGAAACCCAAAAGAATTCGTACAGTGGAGATGAAGCGTGTATTTAAAAAACTTCTACCAGGAAAAACTACTACAATTGCGAAAAGTATTATTTTCATCACTAGTTTCTTTTTATAAGAAGGAAGTTGCTGGTTTTTCTTCTGATTAAACGATTGGACTCGACGAATGAAGACAAAAAGTTATTCTTGTTTCGAAGTGTTCCAATAGTTAATTATCTTCTTTAGTTGCAGTTTTAGGATATTGTCCCTTGTTGCAATTAATACAATTTGTAGCTGTATTCAAATATCTAGAAAAGGAATAGTTTCCTATCATAATATTTTTTAGGCCTTTGGAACTATCTAAACACAATATTGCGAGTATTATGCATGTTGTTATGCCTGTTAAATGTTAAATTACATGATCATGATAAAATTGTAACTCCATTAAATAGCTAGGTTAAACTAAACAAATAACTAGAAGAAAATGCATAAATGTAAGGGACTTAATTTACTCTTTTACACAATAACAAAAATCACGACATTCTAAATAATGTTAAGATAAAAAATATTTACAAATTCAAGAGGTATCTTAATTGCGTCGTTCCACTCACGGCAAATAAAAATTCGTTTGTTTATGTCCCCATATAAACGATTTTAACCTTATTCAAATAGAATCCATAATAATAATTTTTCAATGAGGCCAGTGTACAATAAACAATCAAATCTAAGAGTAATATCTGTCAAATCAACCCACATTTTATACAAATAAAAGTACGAACAAAATTAAAGTTTGAATGCATCTCAGCGTGAGCTTATTCTTTCTTTTGGCCGCGCATCTATTGTGTCGATAATTTATGACAAATTTTATTTTTATATGACTGTATAAAATACTTTAAATGTCTCGTGCCGAAGAAAACATGCAGGCAAGTGAAAATCGTATTAATATTTCAGTAAAGCTGCATGTTAACCTTATTAAATATGTAAAAATGTGGAAGGTTTAAACACAGGACGCATAATTATTTCCGCGCGCTGACAACATTTTTAATAATTTGAAACGCAGTAGATAGTATAATTATTATTAAATTTGATTCTTTACATAAATAACTAATTAGAGATAAATTCATATGAAAAAATTAACTCATTACTAACTACTAACATGCAAAAGTTATTTAAAAAAAAATACGTATATATGCCATTCCAGATGTTTTTTTGCACTGACATAAATAACTGCTATAATAACGTAACCCTTACAGTAATTGTATAACACTTTCAAACGTAAATTAAACTTTTTGATAAAAATATACGAAATAAAGTATTATAAAATATATTCAAGATATAAAAGTCATGAAGCATACAAAAGAGGAGCTGATAATAAAGAAAATATTATAAGGTGTATAGAATAATAATTGTAGTAAGTAATTGTACAATTAAAGGACCCCCTCCCCCCAAAAAACAAAGGACCCCACAAAACTTATGGAAAAGTGTCTTACAGTGAAATTCAAATTGGTCCAGTATTTTAGTATTTCTGCCGCCTCTACCACCGTGGAGGCTTTTGATGAAGCCATTGAAAGGTACAACATATCCAAATTTAAGACATTTTTCCATAAGATTTGTGGGGTCCTTTAAAAATTTTAAAGTTACAAGGTTTATTTCTCTGGAAGTACCATAATATTTCTAAACATTAAAAAATAAGTATGCAACCCGCTTTACGCAAAATGGTTTGGAGATTGCGTTACTTTACCATTATTGCAACCAAATTGAATATCGATGAGTTTCAAAAAATCACAGACAAAATTTTGACCTTTACTGAATATTTCCGATTTTTTCTCAGCCATGGCTGCCTAAAAAACTTTTTAATATTTCTTCACTAACTCTGGAAATAATTCCCACTACACGCGCCGGCTGACTTTTCCACTAGTCCATGGCGAAATTATTATTTTCATGACTCGTGGTTATCGAAAAGAAATACTTGTTTTGTAGGTCCTTGACATTTTAAACAAAATGAAAAAGGTAATTATATTTTATTAATTAATTAACAAAGTGTAGTTTCATTACAGGTTTTCTTCTTATATGCACTATTATTTAGTAGATATAAGTTTTTATTATGTCGATATCAAAATTACTTGATTTCATACTAATTTTTCCCCATCGCCTCACCCATCCAATCCACGGGTAAAAAGAGGAGAGAAAACAGACATTCTCGTGTCAGATATTTATGTTTACAACGACGCAGATATTATGGACATGATTAATTTATGATTTTTATGGTAACGCATTCTCTTATTATTATTAACGATCTATGCAGAGAATTTCTCTTACGTTTCTTCTCTTGCCGGATTTTTACTTTTGAGTGACCAGCAGTAATCGGCCTTCATTATATTCATATTCATCCCATGTCCCTTGATATCGACGGTCCATTTCCTTGATAACATAATGGAATCGTTCTCCTTGATTTTTACTCTAATGTCCAAATATTCAAGATGAAGGAATTACAATCTGAGATTTAAGAAACATTTCAGTTGTTTATAGTGGTCAATCATTTCAGCAACGAGTATTTTCTTGAAATTTTGGACTTTTACCATTTCCTAGAAAATTTTCAAATTGTTTGAGAAGTTAAATCATGCAGGTAAATCTCTCAATAAGGCATGAATTTAAGACCCGCCAAAAATTACTTCTTTACTACTACTTACTACTTTAGTTTAGCGTTCGAAATATTTAAAAAATTTTGTACACATAATTTTTGTACTACAGTAAAAACACGAACCTGATCCTTATTCGAAGCTTTGACAAATTGGTTCATCAGATTTATTTTAATGTGGAGAGGTGGGAGAAGAATATTTCATGGATCAACTAGATGTTTTCCAATGACGGCTTTAGATCCAAAATTCAACGTTTTCTTTTTTGGCCACACTGTGTTCTTATAATGATTCAGTCGGTATCTGCTGTCCCATTAATTGATATTGGAACAGCAAACTAAAGATTCATCTCTTATAAAGAATTGCAAATATTTTCATTCCTTTTGACAGGAATGCCTTTTACTTGAATATTGAGGCCAGCATTCAGCACCATCTTTGGGTAATCCCGAAGGCAATCCCAAATCCCGTATCAAATCATTCGATTTCTTTCGGTTGACGAGTTTAAGAATTCTATGAGGTATTATGAGGTTCATAACATAATCTGCCGCAAAATGTCAAAAACCGTCAGTTTTCTCGAAAAAATTGGTTCGTAATCAAGTAAATTGTATTCGGATTCGGTTTCAGTACATACAAAAACATGGGTTTCTTGTGTGGTTGTGTTATTATCACAGTATTTTTTGTATGTTATTGTATCGAATGATTTGAAAATTCCGGAAAATTCCATCAAAATATTAATTTTTTTCTAATATCCGCCGACCATGGATTCCGAGTTGAGACTAAATAAAAGTCACGACGCGCTATTGAATGTGTTAATGACGCCACATTATGACGTCAGTCTGTAAAGAATGTGGATTTTGCGTCAGGACGGTAGGCACATTGTAATTTTTATATAATTATAATGCATCCTCAATCTTAGCAGTTTTTGCAAATATCATTGATTTGTAAACAATAATTCATACCACTAAAAATCCAGAGCTATATCCATTTTCTTATGATACCATCTTGGTTGGCGGAAAGTTTGTCAGTAACCGTGCGCTAGTTTTATATTAGGAGCTTCCTCAAAGCCCTAAGTCTTCATGGTTGCTGGTCTCTTTAAGATTATTATTAAAATATTTTTTAACTTTCTTATTTATTATTATACAATTTTGTTTCCTCTAGCTAACACTTTCCATTTTTTCCTTATTCTGCTTACAAAAATATAGATGGGTGAGCGGACAGACAAATAGGCTGAAGTTCAGAAATCGACGACTAATACGGAATAATTGGTGGATGGATGGATACAAAAGATTTTAAAAATCCTACTAGCAGATACAGTATGCATTGTTTTATTATAACTAATAATATTACTTAATTCAAATTCTCCTAGCAAATAAACTTAATGCTATGGGGTTTTCATAATCAAATTCTAAGAAACGAAAAATATTTTATTAGATACCTACAATTAGGAAAGGAAGTACACTTAGAAACCCTATTAATTAGTTAGTTAATTTAAAGAACGGTTGAATTGCTTTTATAGGACATAAATAGCTTTCGAAGTTGTATTTGCAGAAATACTCCTGCATAGTAATTGAGGTTTAAGTAACTAAATGTGAATATATTAATACTGAGTGGTAGAATATTTCCCGTTTTTTTCATAACTAACTAAAACAACAACACAGCAAGTTAAATAATTTTTTAAATATATTTTTAACATATTACAAAATACCCATAATATTTTTTAGTGTATAATTCGAAAACATAAGTAACGGACATTTACGGTCATTCTCATTCCCAGCACGATCAAAATTAAGTTCATCTGAAAGTACTGGACAGTGAACAGCGGGCGTCGTGCTAGTCCCGATGTTTTACACCTACAAAACAATAAAATCCATCCCAATAAAACTGACCGAGTGACGATATAATAGCTTCGCAGTGAACATTATATACAGGATGTTCACGGGGCAGTGAATAACTCATACAGGCAGAATTTATATTTTGAATGGAGTAACCGTGTTTTTAAACTTCTTCTTTGTAGCAATAACAAAATTTCCAAAAAACTTATATAACTATTAGCATGATAAATCTTGCAAGACAAAGGAAAAGCTAAAAATAATTTTATGAAATTAAAAATAATAAAATCGAACGTGAAGGACGGATATTTTCAGATTTTTTATTTTTATCCTTAACCTTTTTAAAATGTAATTATAACTTACTCGAAAATGCAAATAAAAATAATTATATTTTTTTCGCACTAGTAGGTACGGAAAAGTGCAACTTAAATTAAAATGTGCGCGGAAAAGTATACTTTTCCGCACGCTCGTAGAGAAAATTATTTTTTAGTTTATTTGGGCCTTAAACACAAGTGGGTAAAAACTATCGCAAAATAATTTTTAATTATCGGTAAACACACCAATATTTTTTAAAATCTGGGAATTAGGTAAGTCTAAACATATCTTGCGTTAACACTTTGGCAACGGTGTTTTTCACGGCCACAATACTTTTTATTAAATATTTTTTAAGCGTAAAGAAGTAAGTTTTTTTAAATCTGTAATTTTTTTCGAAACGATGTCAATTTTACAATTTAGTTATTTATAGTCCACGTTGTGCTAAATTATGATATCGAAGGTGTTTAAAATTAAATTTGTATATTAAAGCCATAATGATAATACCGCAGAACAAAAAGAAAATTATAGTAGATATATAAATATGTTCAAATGGGCACTATTTGCAATAAAGTCGGGTTATTCTACGGGTGGTACAGGACAGTTTAGTTAAAAAGATAACTTTGATGGGAGCATAATAACACTTAATTACTGAGGTAACATTCTTTATATGAACGTAGAGTATGTCTAATGGATAATTGTCACTGTATTGCATATAAGGGGACATGAATATTTTTATTTAATGCAAATGTAAATATATTATATTATGGTAGGTATATATTTAATTCATATATATACCGGGTAACCGCATGATAAACCCCCGCCATTTCCACAATTTTTGAACTATCCAAATGAAATTTTGCAGCAGTAATGTACGTCCAAAGAAACTCATTCACCTGTCAAAGTAAAGTCTTTTAATTGTTTCTTCCATGGCTAGTGTTATAAATAATATAAAATGTTCTGTTCGATGATTTTTTCCCTTTTTTTATTACTTGCTGCATATTGCAGATTTATCAAGGATGGGCACATCAATGGGTTCCATACAAAATGTATTATTTTATGGTATCGGTTTACCATTATGATATATTTTGGGAAAATGGTAAAATGGACAAAAAGTGATTTGGTCAAATTTGAATGCACGCCAAGACGCCATTTTTATATATTTTTTTGTCGATCCAATTTTTTGGGGGTTACACCAGTACATTTGAACCAAATTAGATCAATCATGGCACTCTAGATTAATATATGAAATTGGCTCTAAAAAAATCAAGTGGGCTTAAAGAGTCCCCAAAATAGTTCTATCGTACTCAGAATTTTCTCAGTTTTCCAAAAATGCATTTAAAATTCCAAAATTGAGGTCACTTCCGTCGAAACCGGGCGTCGAAAAAAAAATCGGATAGGCCAAAATAAGTCTTTTTGGACGTACATTACTGCTGCAAAATTTCATTTGGATAGCTCAAAAATTGTGGAAATGGCAGGGGTTTACCATGATCCGTGGTCACCCGGTATAAGAAATTCACGATTCGGAAAAATGTCAATTTCTGTCGAAATTCAAAGTATTATTATATGTAATGTTAATTCAAAAAAGCGTAGATGTAGAAAAAAAATGGTACTTACAAGGGACTGCAAGATGATGGAAACAAAATTACTGGTGTTTCCAAATTAAGAGAAAACCGAAGAAAATCGAAATTTTCATGCGTTAACTTTCAATAAGTAGTACCAAGCTAAGAAATTTTTATGATGATAGAACTCAAATTAATTCCCATAATTATTCTAGATAATATAATTTATTATGCATACTTATGTTTTTTTTGGGATACAGGGATGCAAGATAATTAAGGAACTGTTTCCGTTTATAATACAGAATCTTGACTATTCAAGCAGCTGCAGTGAAGTGAAGACACGGTAATGTCCACAGATCTTTAGGAAAATTAGACTTTCAGCAAATAATAGACACACTTGTTTGACGAGATTTATTATCGTAGAAAATAAATCTCAAAATTAGTGCTTGCATTCTACAATAATATTACATTTACAGAAAGCATACTAATACGATTAATATCCAAAGTCACACACTATTCAAACATTCGGTGTATCACTGGGTGGATAGGTCTGGGCATTTGGGGGTTGCAGACAGAAGCCGAACTCTGCTGTTCAGCTTTCAAACTTCAACGGTGTGTATTAAAAAGTTATTGAATATTGAACATTAAAGTATGAAATGATATTTCCCTTTTTGAGTTTCCTTACCCATTCTGTTCTTTATTTGTTGAACCCTTGCCTTGTTTAAACTATAGTTTTGTTTGATCAAATTTTATCTTCATTTGTTTTTCAAGTAAAATTTATTAACTTGATAATTTGTGCTTTAATTCTAATGTCAGACTTTAAAAAATAGAACGCTTAATTATCAATAGTATTGTTGGCATCGGTGCCTACTACGTTAATATTTCTTGTAATGAATTATGTGGCCGATTGTTAAAATACGATTTTCTCGAAAACGGTGAATTTCTACGGCTAATGATAAGTATACTTTTATTTCGCCAAAATGAGGTAGGTTTAGGATATTTTAATAGAACAAACAAAAACATTACGGGTAAAAAGAATAAACGTACATTCATATTCTAAATATTGCGTATGTTGCGTCCTCGAGGATCTACACCAAAAAGTGGAGACAGATTTGAATTCCTCATCTCAAAAAACCCCTATTCACCAATTTTTAGACAATTATTTGGAAAACCTCAAAAGTTATGCGAGAAAATTAAAAATATAATATTGACTTTAACACCTTGTATCTCTGTGAATATCAACTATTGGATTAAGGTAGGTTTAGCTAAATCGCATATTTTAACGCAATAAATTCACTGCTGCTCTATGGACCATTACTTACGCATCACACTGTACTGTATATGACATATGCAGAGGGTTAAACAGATTTTGTTAAATTTTTAATTACCCCAGTTTGAAATCTACTATATCGGGAAAGTCTTCACCTTAGTATACTTATGTCTGCTCTCAGCAGCACTGTTTGGAGAACCGAGTTCTTAACTTTTGATCTCTTCAACTAAATATAATATGAAAATTGTAAAGTGGGAGAAAGTGACTTAAAACAGTGTAAATGTAACGGACTTAATTAAACATTATACTACTCACAGGCCACAGGCTACCTACTGCCATCGATTCGTCTTTGCAAGATACGTTTGCATACATGATATTTTGCTATTTTAAATATTTATTAACGCATTGGGAATAATATAAAGGAACCCTATAAAATGATTGTAAACTGCGTGAATTAAGCAATTACACACGCAATGGGTATTACACATGCAGACAAAACAAAATGTTCGTTACCTACCTATTTTTGGTTACATTGTTTATAATTATTTATGAAGGCTTCTCATGACTTTTAAACCGATTTTTTGCAAATAAACAAAACAATTAGCAAGAAGCTGTACTTGGTTTCATTGTAGCATCTATGATTACATCGAAGAGAATAAAATAGTACAGTAATTATTTTACCTTATCGGGACGCGGTTGCTTTCGGTGCAATATTTGGTTTGATATGCTCTTAATTTGGTTTGATATGCTCTTAGCAAAAAGGGCAGTCGTTGTATTTTACCTTACGGATTGATCAGCAAGCGGTCTGCATCCTGTTCAGTTTACAATGTGAATTTGATATTTTGGTGTACGCAGTTGCGACCATGTTACCAGTTGATGAAAATATCGTCCACATATCAAAACCAACAATAAGTCTGAAATTGTAGATTAGTAAATTCTGGTAATAGAGGTGAACCTATTGCTGCTCTTTTTCTTTAGATGGTGACCATAGAGGTAAAAATAAGTCGAATTTACGCAAAGTTTTATCAGATCAGCATTGCCTAATTCGTTGTTGTACTGCAATACTTCGCGGACTAACTTAGTTACTTCTTCAAGTGGTACTTTTGTAAATAGTCTGACTAGAATGTCTTACTTTCCTATTGTTTTTATTTTATTTTTTATTATGGTTGTGCAATAAATAACTTGAGTAGGTTGGCTTGATATCTTCCCAAAAGCCCGGAACGCTTAATCAAAGACACTTACGTTTGTCTACTGTGTACTGTGATATGTTAGCTTTGTGGGTTTTGGGCGAGGTTTTGGGTAAACTGTATCCAAAGTTGTGGTGTATGATTCAGACGGTATCAATTTTTTTTTAGTTCTCTTCCGGAATGCAGTAATTCTTAATCGCTTTGTGTATTTTGATGGTGCTAATGGGATTTTTTATGGTTTATATGTAGGATGGATCCTTCAACAGTTATATTATTCTCAGCTAAAGTCTATTCTCAGAGCCTTTGCTTTATCCACAGCTTCATCGAAACGAATCCACGCTTCCTGCCGACGGATATTTAGAGGAACTTTTGCCGACAGAGATAATTTTACTTCAGAACATGATGACACGTCATGCAATCAACGAGGAAGAGAACTCGGAAACTCGTCTACAAATCATCAGCTCAGCAATAGCCTTAGAATTATGTAATACAAATTGTTTACTTATACTTATCTGTTTTCCCATAGTGATAGTTTAGTTTGAAAAATCATTTGTAGTAACTGTTTTCCGGATGACCTGTCTGCGTTTTATATTCAGTTCAGTGATCCAAATAATTTTTGGTCGACTTAAAACTTTTTTGGTGCTAGACCATTTTATACCAACTATTTTAATTTCCTCAGCATTTTATCTAACATATACATGGTTTCTTGACTATTGATTTATTAAATATAAAATGTCTGGTCTCTGGACTACTAGTTCGTTGTAACTTAAAATTGATAAGGAAAAGATTTAACTCATAAATGGTAAAAGTTGCAAGAGTTACTTTCTGTATAGAAAACTTTAATTAAATTGCATATAATAATGCCACTAGCAGGAAATATTTAATATATTATAAATTGGCGACTAAGCACTTTTAAAGGACAGCGGTTTTTATTTACCTATTTCGGGAAAGTTGTTTAATATGTAAATCATTGTTTAATTAAAATACTACATTGCAAAAGGTTTGTTGGTTATTAATGTTATTATGTATTATTAAGAGCCTTCCTGTCATTAATGGCCCCCATAATTACTATAAACTGTTACTTACTAATTTTATGCATGATTAAGTAATATTAAACGCATTATAATTTCCCTAAATTACAATGTCTATGGCTAAATCTCGTCACTATAATTTGAATGCATTTTTATATATTACTGACTATAACAATACAATTTATCGAATAACAATAATTATTGTGGATTTACATGTAGGTACTAATGTAAGATTTAAATCAAATTTCGGAAATACACATTTTCCGCCTACTTCATCGGTAAATCTGTCTATTATAACATATCTCATCATTTGCATATTTTTATAAAATTTAATCGTTTCTTGTTTACAGCTGTGCATAATCATTTAAGGTGATTATAACAGCGAAATTTCCTTAATTTTGAGTATGTTGAACCTTTGATAATGTAAAGGTTTCGTATTATAAGAACACATATTTTCTGTAGCAAAGTATAGTAGGAGCCCTCGACCAGGGTCCAGGATTATCGACCTCATCGCGACACGAGGATTCTATTTTTGTTTTCAAGTCATTATGAAAAAAAAATTCTTTTGCGACTGACGTTATAATAGTTATTCGAATATCCGAGGTCGGCCACGGATGGATATTAAGCAACGAAATTTTCAGGGATCTGAGAGGAAGGTTGGTCCTAGCTTTCCTGAAGGTCCAGTCAACAAAATTCTCCGGGGAGGAGTGCAACTGTCCCCGGAAAAGTACAGTTTTTCGGCAAAATCGACCTTTTTAAAAAATTCATATCTCGGCTAATATTGGAAGATACCTAAAAAAAAAGTTCTTCATTTTTCCTTCTTCTTGCCCGCCGTCCGGGTCCGGATCCTCTAGATCCAAAGGGAAAGGGTGTGGCGCGTTTATAAAGGGTACATGTTTGAAAAATTACTAAAATCCGACAGAATTGCCTCTTTTCAAAAATTCATAACTATCTTAGGAAGCAAAATCGAGAAAAACGATTATGCCTCAGGATTTTCTAAATTACATCTAGCCCCGAAGAACACAGGTCCGTCTAAGTTACATCGAATAAACGTTAAAAAGCATCTAAAACCATCTAAAGCTATAGAAAAATGTAAAATAGATGTATTATTAAAAGCAGTCCTTAGATTAACCTAAAATAGACATATTTTAGACTTTCCTTTAGACCAAAATACGTTTTAGTCATTTCAGTTATTCTAATTGATATTATATATTAGACACATTTTAGATAAATTATTTTAGATCGTAAAAAGTTAGTCTAAATATTACAAAAATTAAAACAATATGGAATATACATCATTTAGACATTATATTTTAGTTCAAAATACATTTTAGTCATTGCGTTTATTTAATAGAGATTGTGCGTTTGACACATTTTAGATAAATTAGTTTGGATCATGAAAATTAGTATACATATTAAAATAATATTAGAAAAACATGAAATATACATCATTTAGATGTTATATTTTAGTTGGAAATAAATTTTAGTCATTGCGTTTATCTAATAGATATTGTGCATTAGACACATTTTAGATAAATTAGTTTAGATCGTGAAAGTTAGTCTACATATTACAATAATATTAGAAAAACATGAAATATACATCATTTAGACGTTATATTTTAGTTGAAAATAAATTTTAGTCATTGCGTTTATCTAATAGATATTATGCATTAGACACATTTTGGATAAATTAGTTTAGATCGTGAAAGTTAGTCTACATATTACCATAATATTAGAAGAACATGAAATATACATCATTTAGAGTATTTAGACGTTATATTTTAGTTCAAAATAAATTTCGGTAATTTATATAATTGATATTATATACTTACTAGACTTTTTTAGATAAATTATTTTAGATTATGATAAGTTAGTCTAAAAATTAAAAATATTAAACAACACGAATTATACACATTTTAGTAATATTTTACAAACCAAGCATTACAACATTAGAAACAATAAAAGGATTACAGATTCAAATCTCAAAAAATTAGTTTTATTAGTTTTATCGCTAATATGCTAATCATCACGACATTCTTGTGTTTTACTCTTTCCTTATGTAAAATTGCGCATGTACGAGAGAGACACTATGGTATGGTGGGGTAGTACAGTATGTCAGCACTTATTTACGCAGTGCGACTGCGCTGACTCGACTCCTGGACTGGGTCGGTTCATTTGCTTGTCCTAGCATGTCGTGTGGCGTTGTTTTGTGCAAAGAAAATATTTTTATTTGAATTTAGAGGTAAGTAAACTAACAAAAATTTATTTGTAAGTTTTATTTTAGCAAGGAAATTAATAGATACATACCTAGGTTACTAATACTTTAAAAAGCTATAATGTACCTAATGGCTTTCTCCAACGTTTTTCTTAAAAAATAGAACGTCTAAAAACATCTGAAACTTATTTCGATCAGCTTGTAGTAATTAACTATTTGGCACTATTAACATCATTGACATTATTTAACAATTATCTATGAAATCTGAATTTATCTGATTTACCTGATTATTAAAGTATATAATAATAACAACTTTCGAAGCAAGTTACCATTCAAGTAACTATTTATTCTGATTTTAGATGCAGTTTTTTCCACTTTGGATTGCAAAAACCCCTTGGTCTGAACATTCACAATATCGTTAAGACCACTCAAGATTGGCAAGGGCTGACTGATTACTTACCTGACACTTTTTTATGTTTAATTTTTAATTTTATAGTTACTTTCATAAGACTGTGCTTATTTTTTCTCATTTTTTCAATATTATCTGTACACCACGTCATACTTATTTTGTAAATGTATCTATATATTTATAATAAACGTTTTTACAGCATTCAAGTGTTTTTATGTAATAGTTGATATCTCAGAACAATCTAAATAATGATTTACATTTATATACCTAAAGGCGCGTACTGACTTGAATGTACATGCGTTGAGTCGGGACGCACGCACATACATGCGTGTGTAGCGACTCGGGGTATATTTGTAAATTTATTTTCACTTCACATATTCGTGTTGGTTCAGTCCTTTCCGGTCAGTCATTCTTGTTCGTGATGGAAGAAGTTATTATTGCGGGGGTTGCTTATATGGTGATTTCAAATTTATTTAAAATAATAATAATAATAAAAAACCAAAGAGATTCTGGATCTATGAAATATACCTTCTTATTTTTGGAGAAATGGAAGGAATGCTTTGCGTCCCACAAAACGGGATATTGTTCGTATATATCAATTAATTGTAAGCAGTCTTCATTAGACCACTCCATTTTATTAATAAAAATCACATGTATTCACCAGAAGAGAAAATGCTACTCGCACCAAACATGCATTCAGGCTAACAAAACAACAAAATCTGGTCCAAATTGAGCACGCATACACGATATGATTCCTTTGATGTGGCGAAAAAACCGACAGCTGATGGCTCGGACCATGTGCATTCGTGATGACTCGCGAGATGTTAAGGCTGCGATTTACTCCTGATATTAACCGCGATTTCTTTAGGAGTAAGTTTTGCAGAAACTAATACACGGATTTTGAAAATTAATGTATCTAATTTTGCAGAAAGAAGTAAATGGCCGTGAGGTATTGAAATACCATTCTTATCTATAATTGAGAAGGAAAAAATAAGACTATTGGCAATACGTAGGCAACTCATTCAATCGCTTGTATTTACAATTTTGTATTTTTTTGTAAAAAGAAATTAGCTTACGGCCGAGTACAAAGTGTTACTTAAAAGCTCACCAAATATTGTCGCTCAAATTAACGTATCTTTCGTGAAATTGACCCTCAAAGGAGAATTTTCACATTTTTAGGTCAAGTCTTCGCTTTGAGAGCACACCACTTCATTATAATAAAAATTTATATTTAGAAATTGGTATTATTAAAATCTTTAGGACAATACTAAAAACCTAAAACTATTATAAATATCACACCATATTTGTTTTTTCATTAATCATAATAAACCAAAATAAATACGTATATTTCTCTCTCACTCTACAAAATCCCAACCTTAAACATGCGTTGAGTCGTTGCAAATGGCACGTCCAGATTTGAATGTGCATATGCGTGCGTCCCGACTCAACGCATGTACATTCAAGTCAGTACGCGCCTTAATAAAAGTGCACAACACTAATCATTTTAGATGTCTAAAACCAACCATCTATAAATGTTTGAAAACAATATGCACCTAAAACATCTGAAATTTAAAGGCAGATAAAATATTTCCAATAGATGTCTAAAACTGAATTAGATATACTTACATGTATAAAAGTAAGTATATGTTTTTTCAACGTCCAAATATATCATCATTTTAAACGTCTAAAAATAATGCTTTTTAGACGTCTTGAAAATGATTTAGAAAATACAGAATATTAGGATAATATTATAGATCATAAAAAATAGACGTCTAAATGCAATCTACATATTCCGTCTCATTTCAAGAACGATCCTGACGGGCTATATCGATAAAAAAAATATGGTTTTAAGACATCTGCAAAAATATATCATAAATAGGTACATCTAATTCGGATAAAAATTGGACATAAATTGAAAAAATTGCGAGAACACGAAATCTTTAAACGCTATTTCCAAACGAAAAGTAGCCACCGGGCCGCAGTTCTGGTAAGAAATCCAATGTAGAGGGTCCAACTTAGAACTACATCGTATATCGCACGGTCTCGCTGCGATTTACGAAGCAGTAGGACTAGTAGGAGAGAACGAAAAAGTGGAACTTTCACGTTTTGACGAAAATTTTGAATTTGGGATAAAGCAAGAAATTTATGTTCAATAAATCAAAATTAATTGTTTAGTATTATTTTAAAATATTATTTTAAAATATTTTAAAAGTAAATGACTTGATGAAAAAAACATAGGTAAGTAATACATGTAGTAACAGTTGTAACTTAGTAACATACCTTTAACACGAGTTGAAAAGAAAACGGTGACAGAATGTCTCAGAAATGGGGTGCCCATACGCACAATTCCTGCTAAATTGCATTCTAGTTGATATGGAAATTTTCCCAGCAAATCGTTTCCTTCCCGGAAAGTTTCCCTTTTTGGATTTAAAAAACATTAAATTTTTAATTTAAAGAAATTATTAAAGAAAACGAGTTTTTAAATTTGCTCATAGTTCTGAATAACCTGTTCCAGCCTCTTAATCTTGAAGGATGTTCGAGTAATTAAGCTCGAAGGGGAAGCCAAAATGGACAAAAATTGAAATTTCTCGAAAATACACAATTTTAAATAGCTTAGTATGAAGCACGATAGGGCTAGTGGACGACCCAGCTGGGTCAAACTGGAACGCCGATGGTCAAATTTAGGTCTACATTGTGAACTGCACCGTGTCCAAAAGGTTTTGGCGTCAACAGGAACAAGCGGAAAAAAGAGGACCCAATACACTACCTTGCGGAACTCTAATAATCACTCCCAATAATCCAATAATAATCTATCATCTGTCTCTGCAACAAAAATTTGGTGTCCATGGGAACATATCTATTAAACGCGGCCCAATGCAATATCACACACTCTTTTACGTGGTATTTACTAATAGTTTGAGGTCTGACTGACCACTATGATTTCAGTGATTGTATCTGATTCTTCGGTAATCAAGATCAACTTTATTTATATAAAGCTATATATTATAACAACTTTTTGAAAGACTCCTGGGCAATGCCAGATTAAGGATCATTGGGGCCGGGCGCAGTAAAAATTTTAAAAATATTATACATTACCACGATGCACGGGGCCCTCGAGACTCGGGGGCCGGGCGCAGTTGCGCCATTGCGCCCCGGTTAATCCGGCATTGCTCCTGGGCAAGAAGTGTGTCTTCCTCGTCAAGTTTTCTTTTCCCATTCCCAACTATAAAGATAAGCTTACAACTCACTAAAATAATTTTCCTTAAGTAAATTCTTTCTTAATCAGGCATTCTAAATGATTTAATATGTCCGTGGCCAATAATAATCAGAGAAAAAAAACATAACTTTTGTAATCTGTAATTTGAAGAACTAGCCAAACTTTCTGCTAAGTGGAATAAAATTAGATTTAAGAAAAGTTACGGGACATAATTAATTGTAGTCATAATTAAGAATGAAATTTATTTTTATTTTGGCATTGATTCAATAAATTTGTGTCAATTACGATATACTTTTTGTTTTGTGATTAATAATTTATTAATAAAAGTAAACATTCAAGAAGTGCTAACTGAAAATTACAATATGTTACTATTTCTTTGTCAATTACCAATTAATAATTTTAATTAGGTATATTATATACGGCCCATAAATATGAGAGTTAACTCTTTGAGTTTGTTAATGAATACAGCCGTGTAGTAGAAACTTTGTTGCAATAAAAATATAACAAAGTTATAGCAGACGTGCCATAATTCATACAAAACCAATAAACGTGTCTATGAGAGTAAACAAACCGCCAACACGTGATTTACTAACTATCTGTGCTTCCTCAGTGATTTATGCTTTTACCTCTCTGGGTGCCATCCGCTTGTCGCTGTGAAACGTAGATCTCTAACGATGTAAAATAGCGCACTATCATCGGTTGTTACATAAAAGATACAACTGCGTTTCACCTTTCTCCCAATAATTTGCTAATTGGCTTTGAAAAGTTGATTACTATTCAAGACCTTTTTTTGCAATAATACACTTACCTTTATATTTTCATAATTACCATATCACGAACAGGTTCTGTTGAATATGACAAATTTTTATTTTCGACTAAATAGTTGAATAATTATGGTCATCAATCAATTTGCAAAGATATCGAAAATTGTTTTAAAAATATACTTGAGAAATTTTTCTGATCAAATGATCAGAAATTAACAACTCGAATACATTTTACTAAAGTTTCAATCCCTGATCACATACATTATGTTTATCAAAAAATTCCACAAGTCTATTTTTAAAATAGTTTTCGAAAATCTTTGTAAAATTATTGATGACAGAAACAAGCCCATAATTGTTCAATATGGTCGACCTACGACGAAAGAATGTAAATGTCGCACGAATAGGGTTGCTACAACCAATATCTTAAATTCTCTTATTTGATTCACCATCTTGAATTTCGTAGTTTATGCGACAGATTCTTAATCAGCGTATACATAGAGGTTTTGATCCAAAGCGTTCATTTCTGTTGCACTAAATTACGCATTGGTCCCATTGCCTGTACTCTCTCAGTTTGAAATGACTTAAAATTGAATTTGCTATGTCTAGGTGAAAAATATCGTAAAACGAACCAAAATTGATTCGACACTTGTTAATATTTTATAGTAAAAGTGTACAAAACAAATGCTGCTTACGTGAAACTTTAGGTATGGGCATCAACGAAGTAGGACAGGAAACGCATTTTCGGAGATTTAGGTTACTATACTTCAAATCACGAGAGATGACCGTTACGTCACAAATTAATTTCTGATCTTCAACGTACGCTTCAAGCGTTCTTTGTTTACAAAATAGTAAAACGAGAGAGACAGGGAAAGGGAGTCCATTATATGTGACTGTTAATATCTCCGACTGACGTTGTTGATAACTAACGCAGTACTGATTTGATTCTTACGAATTATAACGATGACGTAACGGTCTTCTTTCGTGATTTGAACTATATTTAATATATCAAAATCGTGCTAGATCAATTTTGATTACATTCGAGTACAGCGAGAAAAAATACGCATTTTGTGGATCAAGTAAATGGAGGTACTGGAACTAAATTCCTAATTCTTCCCTGTTGGCAAATAAATCAGGGATATCTGCCAGAGAAAAATATCTTTGTTCGACGTACAGTGTTGTTCAACATGAGATAATATTCGTGTTACTTTCTTACTAGGTAAATGTGAAATTTAAAGTGCTGACATACGAATGTTACCACGAATTAAGTAGAGAATAGTAAAAACAAAATAAAATTAAAAAAAAAATAGATATTAACCAAAATACCTATGTGTAAATATATTACTAGTTCCTAGTTCCACATTTTTACGAATAGAATAGATTTTAAAATAGACTTATTCATAGCCACGATGGCATAATTTCTGCGTTAATGCAAAAAGCAATTATGCATTGCATCATTTGTTAATACCTCTTCGATTTGATTACAAATCCTTTTATAAGTTTCATAAAAGCATACAATTCTGCAGGAATATCAAGTTCTTCATATAACTCACGAAGAATTCCAGCTGATTTTTTCTCTGGTCTGCCATAATGCTCTGCCATTATCTTAAGCTGGGATGGATTGGCGTAACCGCTGCCAACCAAGTACATACAACCCTCTTGAATTTCATTTCCAATTTTACCAGTTAAAATTACGTTAGCGAAACAATCAAACATATCATTCTGAAAAAGGCTCGGAAAAAGGACACTATTATTCCTGCTTAAATAGTTATAATATAATTTGAATGGCAATTCTTATTAAGCGGAAAAAATGCATAATAATTATTAATAATAATAAAAATACATTATTTTGGGTACTATAAATCTAACCCTATTGCGAACTTAAAACTAGTAATTTGGAAAACATTTTGAAAACAAAAAAGTTCTTATAAAATTAACTTTCACCTCTGCTGAACTATTGTTTCTGAATGTTAACAGATTTCTTTTTCTCATTAGAGTATGGTAAATATTTAGTAAATTCAATAGCGAGTGAAAGTTATTCTATACCTATTGATAATACTTCGAGAAGCTTGAACATTTTTAGGAAAAAGAGGAACCCCATTTGCGTTAATAGACTTGGTGGATAGTTCGTCTTAGACCTAATTGAAATAATTTTTAGAGGTGTTCCATTGTTGAAAATTTGCAGACTTCAGTTTCAGGCATTATCAAGATTTACAAATTAAAAATTTAGATTTAGAATAAACAAATGTATTTTATAATATTTTCTGTGTAGTATTTCGATTTTGACACAAATTAATTGTTTTTTTTTTAATTCGCCAAAAATGTGAAAAAAACAAATATACAGTTTCGATAATTATTGGAAGTAGGTTCTTAATTCACTACTAGAATTTAAAAATTAAGTATATAGGGTACATTTTTTTATCTGCACTAGAAATAAAAATTTCTTAATCTAAATCTGGAATTTACCATTTTTAAGTATGAATATAAATTGACAATTAGTAGTGCATACACCCCAAATACGAGTTGATTAGTTGATTACAGTAAAACACAGTCGCAGACATTTTACAATAGCCATTTCTAATTCACCTCTAACTAACAATATGTCCCTGTGAATTACCCTGTATAGTTATAAAACGTAACAGTTTTAATGAATTTCACAATACTCCCGGTGTAAGGTGTTTTTCATTAATTTATGTGCAATAGTTTTCATATATATATCAAATAGGGCATTTTTGCTATTATCATATGAAGTGTAAAGTCTAGCTCGTAAACACTAAATAACATTGGAAATAGTTAAAAATATTCAAGAAATATTCCATAATTTGAAGCCTTCAAATTGAAAGTATTGATTCTGAATAACGATAATAACATTACTTTATTATTAATACACACACGAGGAATAACAAATATATTAATTATCTAGCAAACTTAAAACCACATTTTTTTTACTTTTTGTTTTATTTGTTTATTTAACATTGACCTTTTTTCGCTACTGAGGCCGATCATCGACGCCATTAGGCCGACCCTAGACGCTACTGTGCACTTGTACGGTATGCTTGCGCAAGTGAATCGTTACCAGCAGAACTGAGCGTGTAGAAGAATAGTTTGTGCTCAAGTCACTTGCGCCAACTGTTTTTGAACTGCATAACTGCACAAACTATTCTTCTACATGCTCAGTTCTGCTGGTAACGATTCACTTGCGCAAGCATACCGTACAAGTGCACAGTAGAGTCTAGGGTCGGCCTTAGGTGAGCTACCTCTAACATGGAAATTTTATTGAACCTTTTCTTCGAAGTGCAGGGATTTCCTACTCGCCTAACATCTAATAGACAAGGGACCAACTGCTTTACATCCACTAAGAAGAATGGTAAATCAATTGTATAGATCTCTTAAGTCGTATAGCGGATAAACAAGCCATTAGCAAGTACAGTCAAAATTGAACTGTGCTCGCTCAATTTTCATAATTATTTTCTTATTGCGTAAATTCATGCAGTACCCTTATTTATAGTGACGAATACAACTTTATTTTATATCTAAAAAGTACACTCTCAAAACATATTGTATCTATGTATCTACCAGTAATTATTTTGTAAAAGGATGTAGGTATATTGAAGGATATTACTTGATAAGAAAATATGATAAATATGAATCTACTTTGACTAACATATTTTCTACATTGGTAATAATATTGTCTATTATAGTTGCAAAATTTTTGCATAATATGCTCATTGGCATATTTATTGCGGGTTTAATATTAAAACTAAATAATATACTTGAGAAATTATATTTTGAAACCACTTACAAATTGTGACTTCGAACTTACAAGTCATTAGAAATTTAAAAATTTATTTTTTAATTTATAGCCATTTTTAAGAACAATGCAGATCTCGTTTAACATGTCGGCAATGCCATGCTGCTAAGGAGTATCTATTTAATTTTCTTGAGAATATTTGCCTAACCCATAATTCTATTGTACTAATAATAATTTTTTCCAGGTACACTTTTAGAATATTGAGATGTAATTTTTATTTTAATTGGTCCTGAGTTTTTAATATTAGATTGATGATTTATCTGCCGAGGAAGCGAAATCGCGTTATTTTGACTTCTTTGATTCAGAAGCTGTTAACCACTAATATTCTTCCTTCTCGGCAACTAAATCTAGGATTCCTTATGGAGAAATATGTCCTTATAGTTCGATATAAAAACCTATAGCTTACAGGTGGTACCATATTTTGTTGCTTAACATGATGACGTCGTTATTATCTCCCTCTTAAAGATAATAGACATCTAATGCAGATTTTAAAGTGTTCTCAATTAACCATAAAGTGGAAGCAGGAAACGGACTAATCTAAACAAAATACGTAGTCCTTTAAATTAGGTATTAACTGAAACATAAATAAATAGTTATTTATACAGTAACAATAATAATTGCCACTTACACATTATTTATTGAAAAATTATATCGAAAGGTAAATTTAGTCATAGCCGCGACAGCATGCTTTGTGCGTTAATGCAAAGAGCAATTTACGCACTGCCTCATTCGTTGAAACCTCTTCGATTTGATCAGAAATCCTTTTATAAGCCTCATCTTTAAATGCATAAAATTCTTCAAGAATATCAAGTTCCTCATATAATTCGCGAATAATTTCCGCTGATTTTTTCTCTGGTCTTCCATAATGCTCTTCCATTACCTTACGCTGGGATGGATTGGCTTTTTGTAGTGCAACCGTTGCCAACCAGGTACATTTACCCTCTTGAATATCATTTCCAATTTTACCAGTTAATTTAACATCAGCGAAACAATCAAACATATCATTCTAAAAAAAGGCACTATTATTACTACTGAAATAGTTATATTAGGCGGTATCTAATGTCCTAGTAGAGAATGATTCGAAAAAACATTCTTATTGAATGGAAAAAGTATTAATAAAAATATGTTATTTTTTTATATTGAATAAGTAAACAAATGCTATTGGAATAATAATCATTGTAAATCTAACTCTTATTTTGTACTTAGAGCTAGTTATTTGGGAAATTTTTTAATGTAAGATATAATATGTAGAATGCTTAAGGGGTTCTTCCTTAAGTTAATATAAAATTAACTCTATTGAACTATTTCTCCTGAAAGTTAAGAGATTTATTTGAATGATACATTTTGGGCAATATTATTAGTGACTAAACATCGTTAGATTCGTTAGAACAGGATATTTTTTTAAAGCATACGTGGAATGCCGAGGGTAACGAAACATAACCTTCCTAACAGCAAAACCTCGAGGAAATATATTTTTTAAATTTTTTGAAACGAGGTACTACATTGGATTTTGTTAAAATGGAACGTTATTGAAGTATTGAATGATCGAAGATCAAATGAACTTATTCTGAATGAATCTGATGCATAATTTGCCCAGAATTGTAATATTTAAGAGGCGTTTTTAACCGTTTCCGTTGGTTCTACACCGTCGACGTCTTTGTTCTTAATTTTCTGCGTTACAAGTTACAACACCACATCAGCATTATCAGCGTTTCATCTAACTTCTTTAGTTTAGGGCATTATCGATATTTACAAGTTAGAAATTTAACTTTAGCTTAATGGCTAAAAATGATTTATTTTTGCGTGTACAGGGTCATCATGTGAAAATGTTAGATTATACTATAACTTTGTTGCTTTTGAATTTATCAAGAAAGTAAAAACTGTTTTACGGACTAATTTTTTGCCAGTAATTTAAATTTTTATAAATCGAGCATCGCATTACAGAGATTAGCTATCGGCTTTGTTTTTCTTATGTAATATATAAAGGGTGATTCACGAGGAAAGGGACAAAATGTTATGGTAGATAGAGTTCACTTAGGTGAATTAGAAATGACTATTGAAAAAAGCCTGAGCCTTTTTTTTATTGATCTACAGGGTGATTTATGAGTTTTGCCCAATACTTTTTAAGGTAATATCTTTAAACTAATCACTAGAATCAGCTCGTATTGTGGGTATATAATATACTATTAATTGTCAATTTACATGCATAATCAAAGACAGAAAATTCCAGTGCCGGCTCAACTAATTTTTATTTTTAGGGCTCCTATGAAAAAATTCACCCTGTGTACGTGATTTTTAAATTCTAATACTGAATTATGAAACTACATGCAAAAGTGATCGAAAACATGTAGGTACTTTGTTGTTTTGCCACACTTTGGGCGAATTTTAAATAAACGATTAATTTCCAACAAAATCGAAGGTCTACACAAAATAAATTTATAAAATTACATTTTCCTCTCTTATTCAAACTAAAATATTTGTTATACAAAATTTTGTGATTTCATGCATGATTAATATGAAATAAATAATCAAAAATAAATAATTTCAACATCAGATTAAGTCATTTTTATTTCTGAGGTTTCTGTGAAAAATCAGTCTGTATACATTTTTCTCAAATTCTGATAAAAAATTGTGGAACTACATTTAAAAATTAACGAAATTATTTATATTTTATCACAATACATCAATAAACAGAACGTTATAAACAACAAATTCACAGAACATAAAACCTTATCTTATTTTCAAAATGAAAGCCTGCCTCCCTACATTTTCTTTGTCGTAAAATTAAATTTCCTACGGCTTTCCTAATAACGACAGGATTATTAATGTTCTGTTTATTGATATAGTACTGTGATAAAAAAAATAAACAATTTCGTTAATTACTTCCTCGCGAAAAGTGAGGAAGATATATGTATTCGTGAAAAAAATTTTGAAAATTTTTATTGCAATTCTGGACGATTCTCGACAAATTATGACGATACACAAAAATTTTCTTTTTTTGAAATAAAGCTTTCAAAATGGTACACACGTTCTAGAGGTCAAGGAAAAGATTGAGTTCGTTGATGAGCAAAATCGGTCCACTGGAATGGGGTCTACCGGACCCCAACATTTCTATTTCTAACTTTACAAAAAAATTTATTCGTGATGAAAGATTATAAATAGGATCTGATATATACAACTCATTATAATATTGTGTCCAAATGTTGAAATACACAAAATACGCCAAAAAAACAAAATACGTACAAAAAAAACAAAATGCGTCAAAAAACAAAATACGTCAAAAATTACTTTTGTTATAAACTCCACCACACGGTGAGGAAGTTTTGATCCCATAATTGGCAGCGGTTTTTTTTAATGTAGTTCCATAATTTATTATCAGAATTTGAGAAAAATGTATACAGACTGATTTTTTCACAGAAACCTTAGAAATAAAAATTACTTAATCTGATGTTGAAATTATTTATTTTTGATTATTTATTTCATATTAATCATGCATGAAATCACAAAATTTTGTATAACAAATATTTTAGTTTGAATAAGAGAGGAAAATGTAATTTTATAAATTTATTTTGTGCAGACCTTCGATTTTGGCGAAAATTGATCGTTTATTTAAAATTCGATCAAAGTGTGGCAAAACAACAAAGTACACGTTTTCGATCACTTTTGTATGTAGTTTCATAATTCAGTATTAGAATTTAAAAATCACGTACACAGGGTGAATTTTTTCATAGGAGCCCTAAAAATAAAAATTAGTTGAGCCGGCCCTGGAATTTTCTGTCTTTGATTATGCATGTAAATTGACAATTAATAATATATTATATACCCACAATACGAGCTGATTCTAGTGCTTAGTTTAAAAGATATTACCTTAAGAAGTATTGGGCAAAACTCAGAAATCACCCTGTAGATCAATAAAAAAAAGGCCTAGGCTTTTTTCAATAGTCATTTCTAATTCACCTAAGTGAACTCTATCTACCGCAACATCTTGTCCCTTTCCTCGTGAATCACCCTGTATATCCTTTGATTCTTCGTTTTTTCCTAATTTCATCGATATGAACATGTAAGCTATTATTTTTTATTTTTTACGAGATATAGATAATTTGAAAAAAAGAGATAGGTTATGCGTAGAAAAGCAACGAAGGCTGTTTGAACAATATCTATAAAAAATAATTATTTATTAATTGTTGTAATTTAAATTATGTAATTATCGATATCTCGTAAAAAATAAAAGTTTATATCGATAAAGTTATAGGAATAAACAAAGAATCAAAAGATGTACTACATACTACTACATACTACAGGGTGCTACATAAGAAAAAACAATGTCGATAGCTATATCTCTGTAATGCGATGCTCGATTGGTTTTTTTATAGTAGTAGGTACAGATTTTGGAAATTCCTTAGTGTTACTAACCTCTACTGTCAAGTAGCGACCTAATTCCAATAAAACAGGTTGAATTTCTCGATGTAACTCAGGACTATAAATACCAGACAAATGCATCCCTAAAATACTTGGCAGCAAAAATAAATAATAAGAACCTTTATACATTGAGATTCTGTTGAATCGATCTATCGTCATTTGATCAACTTTAACCCTCATATTATCCATACATTGACCATATATTAATTTTAAATATGTATCACGAAGCGATTCCATTATCGGTACGTACATAGGGTGTGATGAAAAATATTTTTTGAGTATTGTATAGCAACTATTTTCTAAAAAGACAGCGTCGTTAATCGCAGTTTGGCCAATACCATTGACTCTAAACCAGCATAGGATATTTCGGCGAGTTTCTGAATTATCCATAATATCATCCATTAAAAGCATTGAGACACATATCTATAAATAAAAATTTGATTATATGAATATCAGGATTATTTACTAAACTAGGAAAAATTTATACTACTAATTAGTGATAAATGTCGATTTATTGTATTTTTTTTTTTTTTTTTTTTTTTTTTTTTTCCTTATAGGTTGCGGTCTTTTGGCCCGCTGTACTGAAGCTGAAGCTTATTGTATCCCCATAGTCTCCCTATTCCATGAGACCCGTTCCTCCCACGAAGGCGAGTATACGGTCGATGGGAGCATTAGCTATCTCTTCCGGTGTCACTGATGGTTCACCGAAGTGTGCAATCCTTCTCGCCGCTAGGGCCGGGCATTCACATATGATGTGGTGAGGTGTTTCTTCCTCTTCACCACACATCCTACAATCTGGATCATCCTTCACCTTTATGTTGGTGAGATGTTTGTTTAGCGTGCAGTGTCCTGTTAAAATACCCACTGCACATCTTAGCTGTCTTCTGCTCAGCTTCAGCAATTCCTTAGTCTTTGATTTGGATGGGTCACCTAAGAATATGCGTGATTGTCTCATTCCTGGTGCCTCTCTCCAATGCAAGTTGTGTTTCTGTCTTAAAAGTTCCTTTACTGCGCCTTTTGCGGTGCTATATGCGATCCCGCATGTCGGCTCGGGTCCTATCAAGGCTTTCTTTGCTCCTTCTTTGGCCAGCCTGTCAGCTTTCTCATTACCTGAATTTCCCTGGTGTCCTCGCGTCCATTCCAATTGCACATTGTTGTGTTCTGCTAGTTTCGCCAGGGGCTTCAGGCAATTTCTTACTGTTTTAGAACGTATTTCTACTGCCTCCAGAGCTCTAAGAGCTGCCTGACTGTCAGTGATGATACGGATTCTTCTGTTAATGTAAGACATCCGTACCATTTCTTGTGCACAAGCCTCTATGGCTGTTATTTCTGCTTGGAACACGGTTGCAGTGCTGCCCAGGTTCAGACTGAAGTATGTCCCTGGTTGGTCTCCCGCAATTCCTGCTCCGGTACTACTTGACGTTTTTGATCCGTCCGTATACCATATGGTATCATTTGGGTGATTTCGCATCTGCCTTTTACCCTCATCTTCCCTATCAGGTATAATTACCCTGAAGGTTTTTGTGAAGTTATAAGTAGTGCTGATTCTGTCAGACTGCATTTCAAGTAGTCGGTTATTTCCCAGTTGTTGGGCTATTTCTGTATGATATCCTTTTCTTGGAAAGGTCTCATACCCGTTGTTTCTTAGCCTGTAAGTCGCTATCAATGCCTCATTCTCCACCACTAGATTTAATGGAGGTAGGCATAGCAGTGCTTCCTTGTATTTTACTTTTATATAATTATTACATACTTTCTATTAGTTATGAACAATACTCACTTTATGCTAGTTAGTTAATTATCTTACTTAATGAATTTTCCCTAGTAATAAAAAATTAATACTGATTAAATATTGAAGTACAGTCAATAAAATTTATTCAAACTAATTTTTGATCGTCCTCTTTTCTAATTGTTTATTGGTCTGTCAGAGAAATGTAAAGAAGATTATTTATTTTATATGTAATAAAATTGTAAATAATATTATAAACAATGCATATCAAGCAAAGAAGGTAAAATAATTTGTATTATAGATATAATAGATACCTTTATCAAGTTTTACTGCATACTGCGCACGTATTCAATATTCAAAATCTTACCAATTCGTTACACCATGCCAGAGCAGTACCCAATTTAATGTTATCTGCAGTCAATTTATCTTGTTTTTCAAGTGTCTTGTAGGCGAAAAGTGTGAGGAGACCCATAATGTTTGAGCCAAAAGGTAGATGGTATTGCAAAACATTGTAAAATCTCTTTGTGGCTTCAGGAATGTTTGAATATATTTCATCTTGTGTGAGATCTCTAATAATATTAGGCAAGAACTTGTTAAATTCATCCCTATCTTCTCTGGAAAATTCAATTGGTTTTGGTTTTAGCACTGTTTGTGTTGGGAAGGACCTGGAATAATAAAATACTATTTTTGTAAATATTAAAATTACTTCCTTAATTTTATAGTAGAAGAGCCCTCGACCAAAATTTCGAGTTATCACGACATGGGTAATTTAATGAAAATGTTCAGTTCGAGTCAAAACAAGTTCTATTTATGAAGGAAAGTTGGTGTTGGGAAAAGCATGAAAATTAATTTTCAGTCGGTAAAAAAAATATTTAATTTAGTTACAGCACCCAATCAATTCTTGATGGAATCTGAAATGAAAAAAATCAACAATTCATCAAGAACTGACTTTTTTTGTGCGTTGCGGAAAACTATCAGCAGTGTTATCAGCTGTAAAAAAAGGGCCCCATCGAGCGACGCGGATGAAACCTTCGTCAGTAGGTTCCTTAGGGTTCAAAAATATTGAATAAAATTAGAAACTGACGTTTACCGCGTTGCACAGCTATAGGAAACAATAAATTCAGGAGTCGCATCGCATATGCTCCTCGTTGCAGCTGCGACGCGCGCACCTCACACGTTCTAGTAGTTCTCTTCCCTCGCAGCATCGATAATCCAGTAAATGCATCTCAAATAACATTCTAGATTTTTAGCAAAAAAAATGTTTGTAAATTGACGAAATAAACAGGAAAAAATTGGGCAAGGCTACATCCGATTGACAAAATATTTTTGGGTGAAAATACAGGAACCTTGGAGGTTTAACTAGAGCCAAAAAAATACAGGGTGTTTCATTCACAAAAATTATACTTTCTTGTGTAACTCTTTTTTGTGACACCTTCAGTGTCTCCACGTTAAGGACTTACTGTTAACGAACGCAGCAGGAGGCGTAGAAGTAGCTTTAAGTCAAAAGATCCATTTTAATCATAAGCAACAAGCATAAGGCTTGTATGGTGTGTATGAAACATCAGGTTCCATATGCACCATTTTTTATCAAAAATTATCACAATTTTCACACCAGTTCCTAAACCCCAAAATCCTATTTTTGCCTGATACGCATGAAATATGAGATTTCGTTCATATCAAGATTTTTTATATTTTTTTAAAATCGATTTTCAGTACACTTTCCAAAATTCCCTTTATCTTTTTGGCCCAATATCCAAGCATGGACATATATACACGTCTGGCAACTCAGTTGTTTCGGATACAGTTCAGTAAGTTGCACCAACTCCCCTAACAATTTCGACTCCGCCCCATAATCACGTTAGTACGAGCTGGCCGAGACGGCGCGTCGACCGTCGACCGGTTCCTTTCAGGGGAGATGCGTGCAACTTACTGAACTGTATCCGAAACAACTGAGTTGCCACACGTGTATACAAACACGATGCAGCATGTAGAGACGACCAAGGATAGCACCTATCCTCCGCCAGTACCGAATGCTCAATGGACGGACTGTGCTTTTAATCATAACGATAATTATTATCACGCAAATGATTATCGTCCGAAGCCAGTCTAACAGATCACGAGCGAAGAATCCTTATAGGCGCGAGAGTGAATCTACCGTAGATCAATTGGCTCTTGATCATGTTTCACCATAAACTGATCCACCTTCGTGGTTGCGTTAGTTTACGGAAGCATAGGTTCACTCTACCCTTGCGTTCTGGAATTCCTCGTGAGTCCGTGACCAAATAGCTTCAGCGAAGGTTGAGCTGGCCTCGCCTTATCCCCATTCATCGTCTCTACCGGGATCGTGTCTGATAGAACCATTTTTAAATTTAGGAACTGAAGTGAAAAGTGAAATACTCGGATTTGAAACGACTGGTGGGCGTTTTGAAACGGTACCAGGGCATTTTGGTATATATACCAAAGTAACCGTCTCGTGAAATCACATTCGAAGAGAATTATTATATTTGGAGAATATTACAATAAATTTTAGTAAAGGTTTTTACCTATTTCATACAAAATAAATCCCATTCACTAAATTGCCAATTCACGTCCATGTAATACAATTCTCTTTCGGCAATCGATCACTCTCCTTTACGCGCGGCCGTCGTGGTCGTTGACCCTTTGTGGGGGTATCGTGGCTATGATGGTAGACCTTGCTTGGTTAAGCTTTATATGTAGGATGATGATTATTCAATATATCTTAATATATTAATTTCTTCTTTTATTGCATTCTAGTGGTAATTAAGTAGGTACTTGTGTTGACCATCTAGTTAACGACCCTCGTATCGTGCGACAGTGACCCTTCGGCTGAGGCCAAAGAAGAGTGAACGAATCCTGTCTGGGCAGGCGTCTGAGGTGAATTGTGTATTGTGCATAGTGTCTTTATAGTGTTGTATCTTTAGTTCAGGATATTGCGAAACCTGTATACGAGAGAGCATTCATTGTCGACGGCTACGTTAATCTATCGATAGGGTATATCGATATATTAAAAGCTTGTCCCGACCTGCGTTGAAGTCAATGGCCAAAAGCTGGTTCAGAGGTTGCGATAGCGGCTGCTTGACTTAATACGAATTCGGTCGTTCCCTCCAACTATTCCTGATTCGCAAGGGGATGGTTAACTGAATCGTTGACACAGCCTTAATAATTTAGTTATTAAACGTTGATATTACCACCCCCGTAAAATATTTATTTATGGACCGATCTGAACCAAATTCTGCCTGAAAGATAGAACACATTAGGGTCTACTTATGACCTAAAAACCATTCGGCCCCTTCAAATGCAAAGCCACTTACGATACCAAAATAAATGGAAAAAAATCAAGAAATCATATTAGGCATTTTTTATCGAAAAATTTTACTAACGAAAGTTATTCAGAATTGCCCAAAAAGCTTAAATTCAAAGTTCTATCTCTGGTTCGATCAAATTCAGAAAGTATTGAAATTTGAAAATTTTGAAAATTGTAGATCCAAAAATATAATTTTAATGGGTTTTTGCGTTTTGAGAAGCGTACTGTGACAATTGTGTGAGAGTGAGTTACATTTTGCCCAAACTGATTGTGCATTTTCTGAGAATTCACGGCATTTCTATTTTTGGTCATTACATAATCAGTTCTGGCAAAATTTAACTAAAAGAAATTGATCACTTATGAAAAAACTGAATTTTTGTGGATAAGTGATCTCACGTAAAATTGATACCTAGGGGTTTTAAACGGCACTCTTAACACTCTTTATGATGGTAAAAAAATCGCTAATACTTTTTTCAAAAATCGACTTTTCAAACCCCCTTAAAATCGCACGCTGCTGCCATATATCTCATATTACTATACTCGGGCCAAAAAGAGTAGTCAGTAGAGCCAGGGGCGTACGGATTTACGAATTTCATAAATTCCATAATTCGAACAAATGAAAGCGGATTGTGTTAATTATGCATGAATATGAGTTACCATGTCTTAAATTTTAAATAATATGCTTACATCTGGCAACATTATCTCCACGAATTAGGTATAGCAACGCAGTTGAACAATGCACATCCTTTGCGTTGCAGCATATGTGACGCCACTGAATGCGCTATCTAAGCCCTCTCGACGACCTTTCCAATAGCCGAACAAATTATTGGGTATAAGGGCGTGCCGTTCAAGCATTTACTGTATTTGGTTGACTATACCAATTAAACATAATGACCTAGTTGTGGTTTTCATCTCTGGTAGGCGGAGAAAACTGGATATATTTCTCTGAATTATATGGGATTATATGGTAAAACGAGCTGCCGCTTCTGTATTCCATAACAGCTAAATCCTTTGAAGAATTGCCGATGAGTTTTTGCTCTACTGACTACTCTTTTTGGCCCGAGTATAAGTTCAAAGAATCACCTTATCAATCTTTTCTTACCACCAAACTTTCAAGTTAATCAAGCATCAATTAACGGGTATACAGGGTTTTGCGATCTTAAGTGGGTCACACTGTATGCTATATTAATTTCCAGTATTTCCACTTCTTTAAATAATGCTATTTATTTTTTAATAACCCCGTATATTAATGCGAAACAAATTCAAAAGAGTCATTTGTTTTTCTTAAATTCAATAATTAATATAAAAAAAAAACACTAGTAATCCGCTAGCACGGGACAACTAGCTTTTTTATGTAGCTCTTAGTTTCGACAAAATTTATACTAAGAAGAATAACATAAGTACTATACTCTGGCTAATGAATGTTAGTCGTTGCGTCATCACTGGTGATCGTACGGGCCAAGGCGGCCGATTATACCAGTGCCGGCGATGAAAAGTTGATGATATGATTGTCATCCTCCACTTACAAAATATTTCATTATACCTTTACAATCTCATATTAGTAAAAAAAAATATTATTGTCCAAAACTGCAAAATTAATCTTATAGATGTTGAAAATAACAATTTATTTTATATGGACCTCAAATTTGTTTGTATACTGTAAAAATATAGCCTGCTTATTCTTGACACAAAGGAACGTCTATGAGTGAAACGAGTACCGCGTCGTAAACGCTCAGACAAACTTGCATCCACCTTTGTCTAACGCATAGCGTGCGAGAGACGCATTTCTGTTCAGTAGGTGGCGTTATGCCGGCGACGTTCGGGCCTATTTCAGTTTGATAAACAGTGCGCGTTGAATAAAGACAGCATTTAGATTGCAATGTCTGTGATACATTCAATCAGTCGTGACGCAACGACTAACATTCGTTAGCCAGAGTATAGTTACTTAGGTGTGTACTTATACATATGACCCTGAAAACCGAGAGAAAAAAATCAAACCAGTTTCTTAGTTTCTACCAAACAAAATTATTTTAGTTGCTATTGCTTACTTTCATACGGTACCTCTATAACAACTGCTAAATGCTACTCTAAACAAAATATGGGTAAATTTCATTTCAAGGTCGATATATTTCGTTTGATTTTACACACTGAACCTGATAATTAGTTCATAGTAGTATATTACGCACGAATGGAAAACTTGCACACTACCTTTTTTTATAAAATTATTTAACGGTCCTATTAGCTTCCAGAAAACATTTTTTCGACCATCTACTAAATCCAAAAGTATTTCATAATAGTTCACGAAGTATATCAAGGCCATTAGAATACAGGTGAAAATATGTATACAGGGTGGTCACTTTTACAATGTACACCATTGGTATCTTCTAAACAACAAGAGGTACATAGATGCTTAAATTAGAGAAAAGTTGCGCATTTTCATGCTCTTTAAGGATCTGAAAAGAAATCCGCGATAACTGACCTCGTTCCTGAATATCCTGAAAAAATCTGAAATATTGCGTTTTCTTATTTCGTTCATAACTTTTTTATTACTTATGATAATTCGTACAAGCGAAAGTCCTGCTGGAAGCGCTTCCGGAAGTACTTTTGTACACTGAGCTTCAGATTTTTAAGTCCTGCAAGAAGGACGCGTTCTTCAAGCTTTTTTACCATAACCAGTCCTTCTGGCAGTACTAGTTACTTCCGGTAGTACACGCTATATTTGTGCGTAAAAATCTAAATAAAAATAATAGATAGGTAATAAGTGCTTAAAAAAATTATGTGTTTTTAAATAAAACTGGGAAGTTTATTAATAATGAGAGTATACAGTGTGATCCATTTGAAAGCGGGAGCGGGGCACCTCTGTAAAGTGGCTATATTTGGTCCGATTTTGATCATAATTTTTTTTTATGGAAAACGGCATTTTGTGACAAATTGATAGATTTTTATTACAAAAATCAAGGCCTGCTTTGCAATTTTTTTGGAGAGATTTTTGTATTAGTGATTTTTTACGTGAAAAATAACTACTCCACTGTATTCAACGTTCCCTAAAATGGTTCTGTACCAAATTTCATCCTAAAGTACCTCACATTAATAATCTATATTATTATATAAAGGAGGTTGTAATTATATGTGAGGTTCCTTATTTATTTATTTATTATTATTTTTGAAAATTTGTTTATACCCGGAAATGCATTGTGAACATCAAGTAACTCATGAAATGATTTAATAAAAACAACTCGTAAATAAATTATTTTATTGAGAAAATTATTTGAGCATTTCCGGGTATAAATAAATTTTTAAAAGTAATAATATTACATGATTAATATTCGGTACTTTAGGATGAAATTATATACAATACATATAAGATATAAGTATAATTTTCACCAAATTTTGCTTTCGGGCATTTTCACTGCGAGGCGCATTAATACGTGGCCAAAACGTTACACTTCACAACCCGTCACTATTTTGCACGCCATTTTGGTACTAAAAGAGCTAGAAACTTCGTCTTTTTTTGCGCTTAATCGTTAAAATATTATCTATCAAATGGTAGGGGCCTCGGTCCTATTAGCAGGACATGAAGTGCTCGAAAATCAAGCTAAAGTTGGTAGGACGAGTAGTACGCCTCGTACTGCCAGAAGGACGCTGTACGAATTATCATTAAGCCAATGTATTGAAATTTGGCATGTTTACATAAATCGATATGGGCTATCCACTGCACATTTTTCTAGACCTACTAGATCTTCATGTTTTTATAGCCAATTTTTTATTTTCTTATGGACGCCATATTGGATTTTTATACTGTTGGATAGAGAATAAAAATGTGATTTCAACGATGTATCACACATGAGTCATCTGACTTGATTAACCACCTTTAAACATTAATTTAATAATTTTTTGACAAAATGAAATAACAAATAATCGAGCAAATTATTGACGGTAGTAGAAGTAATGCTAGAGCTCTTTCGACAAAATCAAGTTGGCATGAAATAACAAATGATCGAGCAAATTATTGACAGTAGTTGTAGAAATAATGCCAGAACTGTTTTTGTAATTATTGTCAGTGTTATTATTATTTATTCATTATGGTAAGATTTTCAGTTAATGAAAGATATGTAGGTATAATAATAATAACACTAACAGTAATTACAAAAACAGTTCTAGCATTACTTCTACAACTACTGTCATTAATTCACTCAATCATTTGTTATTTCATGCCAACTTGATTTTGTCGAAAGAGCTCTAGCATTACTTCTACTACTGTCTATAATTTGCTCGATCATTTGTTATTTCATGGCAATAAGATTTTGTCAAAAAATTATTAAATTAATGTTTAAAGGTGGTTAATCAAGTCAGATGACTCATGTGTGATACATAGTTGAAATCACATTTTTATTATCTATCCAACAGTATAAAAATCCAATAAGAAAATCCAAAATTGGCTATAAAAACATGAAGATCTAGTAGGTCTAGAACATTTTTAAAATGTGCAGTGGATAGCCCATATCGATTTATGTAAACATGCCAAATTTCAATACATTGGCTTATGTAATAAAAAAGTTATGAACGAAATAAGAAAACGCAATATTTCAGATTTTTTCAGGATATTCAGGAACGAGTCAGTTATCCCGGATTTCTTTTCAGATCCTTAAAGAGCATGAAAATGCGCAACTTTTCTCTAATTTAAGCATCCTACTCTTGTTGTTTAGAAGATACCATTGGTGTATATTGTAAAAGTGACCACCCTGTATTCAAATAAATTGTAACTGAAAATGTAAGGAGTACCATTTTTGACAGCCTTTGCAATAAATTAAAAAACACATCGTATGTATTTTTATTAAATACGTTAAGGAGCTATGTGTATGCAAATTTAAAATTTATAGAATAGCTGTATCAGTAACTAAATAATTAATAAGTATTAGTAATAATTAAACACGCAGACTGTTTTATGTCGCAAATTCCTAATTCAGCCCTGGTTTTTTTTTTGAGTTCACGGAGAATTATCCTCGGAAAGATCTACAGATTTCTGAACAATGCTTGTAGCAAAATTTCCCGAATATTTGAGGAAATTATTATTTTAAATTCTTATAAAAAATCTGTTCACCATGCAAAATTGTACTGTAAAGCATAATATGGTACTTCATCTGACTAATGAATTTATCAAAGTAAAATCATGTTCCTGAAATTTTGCAAGCAGAAATAATATCACATTCTGAACATCTATATAATAATATTTTACCATATGTATAGTTTGTATACGGTAGTTAATCTAACAAGAAAATATTTGTATGCCTATCACCTCTTTGCAGAAATCAACTATATATGTATTTACAAATATTTTTAAACTAACCAGCTTGATTGCACAATATGTAATTAATAATATCATAAATTTTTAGTCCTTCTGTCGTGTAACATAAATCCTGGATACATTCCATATATACTTGAATAAGTTTTAGAGTACCTATTATATAAGAAAATATTACCTTGACTTGTTGCCATCGAATCCATTCTGTAGTGGCATGTAATAATTAAGTTTCCGGTCATATTCTTTTTTTAAAATAAACTTTCTAATAAGTTCACTAAAACTGTTTCGGTTTCCTTGTCCGGCGCAACAATATTTTGATAGGGATAGCATGGTTACTTCGTCACAACTATAACTAAAGTACTAATCTGGAATGTAATACAAAGTATATGTACCTTTTTTAGAATGACGCGAAAATACCAAACGAGTTTTTCAAATGTCAAATTAAATTAAAATTGTTTAAAATTGTTTGCAATACATACTTATATAAATATAATTGCGCGCGAACATATAAGCTGAAACATAATTAAAGTGGATTCTTTGTTAAGATGGAAACTGGAAGCCCGTTATACGAGTATTACAAAATTTATTATAATACTGTAAAGGGTAGTATTAAGTATTGGAAACCTTATTATTGTAACCATTATTACCATTAAAAATTGAGGAAAAATCTACAAAATTTAAAAATTGTTTTCTGAAAATAATATTCTCTTGGTTAAAACGTTTTTGATTCCTAATGAGTTTTGTTGATGTGGAAAGTACCTATATTAAAAAAAAATTGAAGCAGAATGTTATCATCTCTGAATATACAATTTATGGTATAGATGAATTTTTACACATTCACTAGTTTGATAATAATTATAGGTAGACTAATTTGATGAATAAATGAGGCTGTTTAGTTTAATACTTTTTTTAACAATGACATATGTATAATGTCCTTTACGTTCAATATTTCCATTTCTCTGTAAAGTGATTCTGTGAAATGTTTGTTTCTTTTTAAATATTATTTTAAGTACAGTGTAATGACATATTTAGGTTATACATAAATTTTTTGTATGAACCACCCTCTAGATTACTGTGCAATATTGAAAAGTAAATTAGTTTTTCAAAACGTTACAAGCATGTATTTATATATAAAGTTATCTGTTAATTAATAAAAATTGTGAAAAATATCTTATGGTTATCATACTTAATGGAAACAAGTTGTACAATTTTATCAATTAGTGGAGGTCAGGAGTCGGGATTTTAGTGAAAAATGACAACATTTTGCAAGTTGCAAAACCAACTTCCTCCCCCGGTTTCTAAACTGCTGAACACGAATATGACACTCAAAAAAGTTTTTACCCTTTTGCACCCCCTCAAGCGGCCAAAAACCACCCCACTAGTCGGTTTCCCCGTGCAAGTTTTAACGGGAATTTGAATGGGATAAGATCAAGAGGATTATCCAGGGAGAGTGCCGTGACCACCCCTGGGGGTTGATTCTACCTTCCTAGCAGGTAGAAAATGGGTTTTTACCTCCCACGTTTTCGAGCATGCCTTGAAATTTCAGCCATTCCCCTTTACCCAAGTCTTGCCGAGCATTAAAGAAAGGGAAATACGCGAAAGGGGTGGTTTATGTCTGTTTCAGGGTGTAGAAACGGCCAAACGCCCCTGATGGTACTTTTTCCATGACCAGCATGCGGGGCATAAGCATTTCAACCAGACGGAGAATAAAAACCCTTTTTCCACTCCCTAGGAGGGTAGAATCAACCCCCAGGATTGGTCACGGTACTCTACCTGGTATTATCCTCCACTCTTGATCATATCGCATTCAAATTCCCATTAAATCCGCGCCGGCAAACGTCTGTAAGAGGAAACCGAAAAAAGGGGTGCGCAAGGGTAAAAACTTTTTTGAGTGTCATATTCGGGTTCAGCACCCTCGAAAACGGAGAGAGAAGTTGGTTTTGCAACTTTAGCAAAATGTTGTTATCTCCTACGACTCCTGACCTCCACTAAAATAGTAGGACCGCATAGGGCCAGAAATAGGGGGTTCGTGGGAATTAAATGATTAAAGAATGGCATCCATTTTATATGTTAGTATATGCATATGTCAATAGAAAAACTTTTCTTGCCACCCCCAATTACGCGTCCCTCACCCTTGACGCCCCTTAAGGGGTAAAATCTTTAATAGGCTATATCTCTTGAACCCTTATAGATAGCAAGTTAGTTTTTTCAATGGACTGTCAATCTTTTACTAAGGAACAGAAAAGGTCATTAGCACTTTTGTCCAATTTTTATTCCTAACAAAGTTATTCAAAAAAATAACTTTATTTGTCGATACCATTGTATTTTATAATCGATTTTGTCTAATAAAACTCACTCGATCACAAAAATTGTTTAAATAAAATTTGGTCACTAAAGTTTTACCTATCTAACGGTATAATCAATTTTACCATTGCGACACTTGTGTACCTTAAAATCTCACTAAATTGGTTGAAAGCAGACCACGCGAAATGCAAAGAAATGCGGGCGTCACAGGTAGCCGATTAATAGGAAACTTTGGGGCGTGCCCATTGTCTTATTGTCATAATTTATACACATCTACTATGTATATAAAGTTAGCAAGTCATCTGTTGCAAATCGGACTGAGTATAGCATAAGCATTTGCCGTTTTTTAGTCGTTAATTAGCCGTGAAAGGGAAAATTTTGTCGCTATTAATTTTTAAAAAGTATGAGATGACCTGTTAACTTCATATGAAATTAGCAGGTCATCTATATAAAAAATTATTAAAAAAAAATTTTGTAGTTTAAAATTTGCCGTAGAACAATGGCTATAGGCAAAATATCGTAGGACTCGATTTATAATCGGGAAACTTATTTTCTCGGTTGTAAATTCCCGAGAAGCAAAAAAGAAGGTTTGAGATAAACTTATACATTTAAAAAAAATAAGCTAACGCATCTCGTCGATGAATCTTCAGAATTAGAGTTGGTCCGTCTGAAATTTTGTTTAAATAATTGATTTTCAGTTCACCCGACCCTCAAATAATTTTCTCTCGAATTTTCTCAACTCTGTCAATGCGAGATGTTCAAGACTATTCAACCATGCGCATCAGTTGATCCAACTAAATTCTGGTTAGATCAACTAAAATATGTATCCAGCAATGCATATGTGCGGCAAGTAATTTGAGAAAAAATATTAATGGCGATAAACAATTTCCGAAAAAATTTTACTCTTCACGAATAAATCGAACAAGTCGAGCGGCAAATTCCTATAGGTAGAAAACGAGTCGAAAAAATAATATTTAAAACGAAAAACTCGGTTGCCTTGTTGAGGTCCGTGGATTCAAAATTTACTGTTTATTAATGGCGATAAAAAATTTCCGAAATAATGTTATTCTTCACGAATAAATCGAGCGGCAAATTCCTAGGTAGAAAACGAATCCAAAAAATAATATTTAAAGCGAGAAACTCGGTTGCCTTGCTGAGGCCCGTGGATTCCAAATTTATTGTTTATTAATGGCGACAAACAATTTCCGAAAAATATTATTCTTCATAAATAAATCGAACAAGTCGAGCGGGGCAAATTCCTAGGTAAAAAACGAGTCGAAAAAATAATATTCAAAGCGGGGAATACTCGGTTGCCTTGTAAAGCCTCTGGATTTTTCTACCTAGGAATTTGCCGCTCGACTTGTTCAATTTATTCGTGAAGAATAACTTTTTTTCAGAAATTGTTTATCGCATTAATAAACAAAAAATTTGGATTCCACGGACTGAGCAAGCCAACCGAGTTTCTCGCTTTGAATATTATTTTTCCGACTCGTCTTCAACCTAGGAATTACCGCTCGACTTGTTCGATTTATTCGTGAAAAATAACATTTTTTCGGAAATTGTTTATCGCCATTAATAAACAAAAAATTTGGAATCCACGGACCTCATTTCTCATTTGAATATTATTTTTTCGACTCGTTTAACGATTTAACGTTTCGTGAGACCGTCGCCGTATCCGAAAAGCTTTGTTTATTGTGTAACAATAGTGACCAATAATTCAGTTTTTTTTATTTCCGGGACATTACATGATAGAACTTTCAATGCATTTTAATTATTCCAAGTGCGTGATTTGTCAAAATACAAAAAGGAATTTTATTTATGTATAAAATGTAAAGTTCCGTTCAATGTAAAATAAATTTATTTCGACAATTTTGTAAATATACATACTCAACCTATACACCAGCTAACATTTTCGATGATTTCTCGACCTAGGATTGTTTTAAAATGGGAAGTATATATATCATTCGAAAGCTAAAAGTGTGGACTATAACTATCATCTAGAACTTTTTTTTCTAAAAGCTGCAGTTTACGCATTATGTCTGTAAAAATTTAGAACAATATAAAAAAAACGTGTGTTATTTCGTCTAATTCTTGAAATTATCAAAATTTCGAAAAAATGATAATAAACTATTTTGTTCTACGCTAAGAGGCAAACATTTTGGCGTAAGAACGAAATTTATATCTTCATTCGTTTACAAGATATAGCCATTTGAAATATTCCACCCTTAAGGGGATGGTAGGGGTGAACAACGCGTATCTCAGGGTGGCAAGAAACATTTTTATATTTAGTATGAAATAATTAAACATAAAAAATATCTTGCCAGCTTTAATCATTTAATTCCCACGAAAATCCCTATGCAGTCCTACTAAAAGTAATAATATCAATATCATATCTTTGAAAATCTCTACCATAAGCAATTAGGTATACCCACGCTACTAGACAAAACGTATCCTTATTTGCTACGAAATTCTAAAGCTGTCAAACATCATTTAACCGAAGATACAGATAACAGAGCAATTTAATTTATTACCCAGTCATGTTTTCGTTAATTTTTACTTTATCTAGTTTTTCTGCAAACGTACTGAATATGTAAAATAATCTACAATCTTATTTTCTCAAGGACATGCGAGGGAGGCACGCAAAAATGCGGGGAAAATGAGTTCAATTTTTTTTGTAATTCATGTAATATGTGTCATTTACATTTTAAGCTGCTAAAAAACGATAAAATATAAACTTCTGATTATTTTATTCATCAATACCACTGTGAAGATTTAAATTGGGCTAAAGAAGGTAATCGATTGGTTGAGATATAAAAAAAGAATGATCACAAACTATACAGCAGAGCTACAACCAAAAATAATATTAGTAATATGCATGTTCTCTACCATCATCAATTCAACAAACAACACCATAAAAATGTGATTAACAAAATAGAAAATAAAAATGTGATTAACAAAATAGAAAAAATACAAATATGAAAGTGAAAAAAAATTCATAAGAGCATTTGTGCGTTAAAATAATATACAGGGTCCGGAAATAACGTTCATATATTTCAGGGGGTGATTCCTCAGTTCAAAATATGAAGAAAAGTTCATGTCAACATGGGTCCGAAAATACCTACTGAGGGAGCTACAGCCTTGAAGTTGTGCAGCAAAAATGAAATTTGTTCTTTTATTTCCATGTTATCGGGGATAAAAAGACAAAATTTGGTACTCGAAGGTTTTCGAGTATGACAAATCTTTTGGCCATTTTAAAATGCGATTTCTCCACCAGCGTACCTATGTTAGATAAATCCAGAAGTTATTTCATAATTTATTTCAAATCTCGTGCTGATTTCTGAGAGCAGAATGAAAACAAGATTACCGTTTAACCATGGAGTAATAACGCTGGTGATGGATTACTAATAAAGTAAAAATAAGGTAAAGAGCAAATTTTCGGGTAATATTTATTTAAACTAACTGTCTTTAAGGATAATTTAAAGGTAACGTATATCCATCAAATGAAAACTGTTTCACTAACTATTTTCAACGACATATTATTATGGAACTATAAAGATGTTTAAGCAAATGGATCATCTTGATTGGGGGTGGGATTTTTTTTCGATATATCGATAAATATCGAATAATGATAATATGTAATTTTTAAAATATTGATACATCGAATTATCGATATATATCTCGATGTATCGGTATCGGTATTGGTAATTCGATAACGCGATGTATGGTAGTTCGATATATTCGACGATTACCACGGTTTTACGTTTTTCTCGAGGATATATCAATTAAAGCTTATGTATCCTTCCTTCACTCTGGTGTGCATTCCAAATCTGCATTAGATACAGGCCAACTTTTACCTCACAAAAATTATTAAAAAACTTCATGAATTAAAGTGAAAATTGAAAGGACGCAACATTATAATATTTTCTTTCGCGTTAATGTACTTAGATAAAAATAAGCACCTCCTTCAGTTTTGGAAATTGTAGATAAATATCTCAAAATTAGTTATCGATATATTGGTAAGGTAACTCGATATCAATATATAGTTATTGTCGAATAATCGATATTGTCGATAAATCGATATATCAATTTATTTGTTTTTCAAATAAATTAATTTACAGGTCATACCAAGAGTTGGGGAAAATCAATTTAAAAGTTAGAAGCAATGAATAATGTCGGAATGTTACTAAATTTGGCCAGAAAAAATATAAAGTGCATGCAGATAAAATTTTTTTTTCGAAGAAAAAAATAACATTCCGACATTTTATACATATTTTAGATTAATATGAAAAAAATTGCAAGTTTTAATCGTAAAATTTCTTGGCGAAAAAAATTATAAAACTAAACCTATTTTATTAGATAAATTTAATTGTACAATAAATGTTCAAAATGACCACCGTCTTCACGCACACATAGAATAACGTAACAAATTTAACTGTACTCTCAGCACCGTTTTCTCTAGTGTCTATTGCATTTTGAATTCATCCCCACAATTCCTCTTCCCTGGTTTATGGGTCTAGAGTATACCGTGTAAATATTGTTTAAATGTTAATTGTGGCATTTCATAAATTATTTTTCTTCCTTTTCTTTTTTGGGATTTATTGCCACATTCCTTGAGAATACCGTGTATTTTGAAGCTCCCCATAAAATATATCCGACAGCGACAAATCAGGAGAGCGTGGTGGCCAGTTTGAATAGTGTCAATTTAAATGGTTACAATATTTAAAGTGAAATGCTGGGGCGCTCCATCTTGCATAAACCACATAGGTATATCGACGTGCCAAAGGCAGAACATCCAGTAAATTTTCCAGTAAGTCTGGTAACGTATTTTGGAAACGTTCCAAATAATTTTCGTCATTTAATCACTGCGCTAGAATGACGGGACCAATAATAAAATTGTTAATGACTCCTGCCCACTTGTTAATCTTAGATTCATGTTGATAATGGGTTACCTTAATTTCATGCGGATCAGGATACACACACCTATTTGTTGTGAAAATTTATTAGGCCGTATTTATAAAAATTAAGTGTTTCCTTCAAAGTCAAAGGTAAAAGTAAAAGGAAGAGCTCACAAGGAGAAGGTAGGAGGAAAAGGTTTTGCTTCACTTCGTATTCATAATCTTTTCCTTTTCTTCGCAAGCAAATCTTCGCAAAAAAAGGAAAAGGTAGACATGCGCGAGTTAGTTATGTCGCATGATTTCATAAGTAGAATTTTTCCAAATTCGACTGTCATGTACGGAGCCGGCCACCGTGCATCGATATTCATGAAAACGTAATTTTGATCACATAATATGGCTTGAACATTAATACTAGCATAATTTTTCCGATTTACATATTCATCCCCAAACAGACGCGGCTCTTCAATTTCAACATTCGTGCAGTCGACAGCTCCTATTGCAGTCGGGAAATTTTTCTTCGCTGCCCATTTCACTCTGGCCTCCATATCTTCATTTTCGGTAGATAGGAACTTGATCCACTCATCCGCCTTGTCCACAATGAGACCAAAAGTGGTACCGACGATTCTGGAGACTGTAGGCTGTGTACATCCCAGTTCCTCACCCTCACCGATACCGCTGTGGAAGTCCAGATCTGCCATGTACCGTAAAAACACCATTTTTTGTACTGGCGAAAGTGCACCTCCCCTGGTTTCCAGATTCTCGTCAATGAAGTAGTCGGCTAACCACTGCACGTTTATTTCGTCAAACCAAGTGCAGTACGTCTTTCTTTGTACACTTTTCGTGTACCACATAAAAATACGAATTCAATAAAATCACGCGGGCACTCCACAACTTAACACCTTCGCCCCTACAAGTGCATATGACTGACTGACTGACTGACTGAGAAGTAAAATATTTGCTAGAGAAGCTTCTCTGGACTAGATGCATATTTTCTGAAGCAAATCCTTAATAAAAATAAAGAAAATGCTACTGTTTATGAATTCCAAAATAGTGAAACCTTTTCCTTTGGAGCAACACCATTTTGGTCCAAGTCCAAATCTGTTCCTTATTTTCTTTATGAATAGAATATGAAGTAAATGCTTCGATTTCTGCAAGTAAAAGCAAATCCTCTTTTTTATAAATACGGCCTATTATGCCATTATGCCTGCCCCCTCCTCGTAAAGCAAACTTCATCTTTTGACTACAATCACGTGAGGTCCACAAAATCATCGGCTTCTGCATTTGCTAAGAACATCCATTGAATATGTGTAATGCTTTTTTGTTAAATATTTGTATTATATTCCTTTGCTTTTGCCCATTTTCACCAGAGGTAGAAGAAGAAGCAATAATAAAACATGAAAACATGGATTCTCAACCGAGACGAATCGAACCATGATGGTTAAATTCATTTAATATTGACATAGACCGAATCAGTTAGGTATATTTAGAAGAACACATTGAAAATGTTAAACCTTTAGATTTATTAACTTTTTTTCGAAAAATATAGAAGTGAATAATTTAATATCCTTAAAAATTAAATATTATTCAACTGTGAATACAGTTCTGGTTGAAATAGAGCTATTTTTACTATTACGTAGAGTTATGGTAGTAAAAATGTCATTCGTTTGCCACATAATCATTGATATTATTATTTTATATGTTGCGCACAGTTGTTTCGCCCAACTGCCGATGCCGCAGAGAATATATTCATTATATTAAATTATACCTACTGATATACTGGCATATTATTGAAAAGTACAATAAATAATTCGCATAAATAGCTCTTGCCATATGCTGATGATATTATTCATGTCTCTCTTATATTCTTATAAATGTTTAAATATTCAATAGCTGTCTAACTTAACGAAGCAAACTTTGGAATTTCTAAAATCTAAATTTATTTTAGTGAAAGAAACGAACTCTTTACTGTAAGAGGAAGTGGAAAGTGCTTCACTAGTTGTCCAGTTACAAGCCAGATGCGTGAATCACTGAGTTATCGTTTTGCTTACTTATTCAAGGTGTCTCTCTAAACTACACGATTAAGAATTTTTCGGTATCCGCCGATTATTTTCTAATAAATTTTTTTATGAAATTTCATAATTTAAAATAAAAGAAAAATGTATGGGATGACTTTATTAGGGTTTATTGTTCATTAAAAACATTTCGGAATAAGAGTGTCGCCGCACAGTGCCGCTGTTATCTTTATTAACATTATACGAATAATAAAAAATAGACATAAATATATTGTACTTAGTGCGCACTAGTGGAGGGTACCAAACAGACCTAATATCTAGTAATGCAGTTGACAAATTAGACATTACCGGTAATAAATTTCTACCTGTAATATGCGTATTTCGATATACATTAAAATATCGCAATCCCGATTTTTATAGAGGAAATGAAATTGCGGAAAACATTAAAAATAACGAAGCAAAAATATCTTCATTGGCAAACGAACAATTTAGATATTTAATGTATGCAATGCATGTAGCTCAAATAAATAACTATGCAATTACAATCATTTACCATATTTTCACACTATTTTTCTAAGCTGCCGACGTACACATACATATATTTAATTTGATTTTGTACATAATGTATCCTTGTTTCTGTATTATTAAATAATTACAAATAAATTTCAATGAAAAATATTTACTGCTCTATTATTGAAATGAATGTGCCTCTGCCTTTGTTTAATTTTTCTACACAGGGTTATCCAACGAAATGGCCCACCCTTATATTTTCTTTATTTTTCGAGTTAGGAAAAATGTTTCAAATAAAAGTTGTAGTGAATCAAATGAACTCATTTAAAACCCCTGCAAAGAATATATAGGGTGTTCCATAAAAGCGGGACAAACCTAACTTCAATTTTTTTAAATAGAACACCCTATATTTTTTTACATTTTTCAAATCTGTGTTTTTTTGTGATTTCAAAAATATATATATGTTGTATCTTATCTTTTACTGTTTTTTATTTATTGCAAATTTCGTGAACAACATTATTTATACCACCAGCATCTGCATGCGTATCAATCAGGTTAGCATGGATGAAAAACAATTAATTTGACACTTATGCCTTACAGTAATTGAATAAATTCAAAAAGCAAACTTTTCATCCATGGCTAACCTGATTGATACGCATGCAGATGCTGGTGGTATAAATAATATTGTTCACGAAATTTGCAATAAATAAAAAACAGTAAAAGATAAGATACAACATATATATATGTATATATATATTTGAAATCACAAAAAACACAGATTTGAAAAATGTAAAAAAATATAGGGTGTTCCATTTAAAAAAATGTAAGTTAGGTTTGTCCCGCTTTTATGGAACACCCTGTATATTCTTTGCAGAGGTTTTAAATGAGTTCATTTGATTCACTACAACTTTTATTTGAAACATTTTTTCCTAACTCGAAAAATAAAGAAAATATAAGGGTGGGCCTTTTCGTTGGATAACCCTGTACATTTCTTGGAACCAGCGTGAATTAAAATGAGCACAATATTCTATAGGATATTAAAGTATAAGTGGATATTAAGGTCTTTAAAACACGCGCGAATTTTCGAGAACGACGGCGCAGCCGGAGTGCTCGAAATAGAGCAAGTGTTTTAAGGGCTAGTTATCCACGACGCTATTTTTTTTTATTGGTACACTTTGAAATCATAAATAATTACTACAAAAAATGGAAATAAGAACTAATAATATAAAATACCTTTAATTGTCATCGAAATGGGAAAAACAAAAATTAATTTGCAATCTGTCATAGGATTAATTGTTGTCATCACAGTTAAAACTTTTGAAACATTTGCCAGTAATATTTTATTTGACGGTACAAGGTACCTCTGTCAGATCAATAATTAAAAAGCTGATATTTACACTTCACGTTTCTCGGGTTATTGATGTTGCCATGGTAACTTTAAAACACGCGCGTCTTTTATAATTGGATTTAAACACTCTGAGGCGTACTTTAAATAAGCAAAATAGGGTACCAATAAAAAAAATAATAATAGTGCGCAAGTTACAAAATATTTGTAGTAATGTAAATAAAAATTGTTTATAGTGCCATAATACGGATTATTGTATTGCTATTTAGATGAATTTAGATTTCTTTATAGTTTAGTTGCAAATCAATGAAATATGCTATTTTCCTTAAAAATTGTAATATACCTAAAAAGACTCTCCTGATTTGACGCTGTTGGATATTTTTTATGGGGAGCTTCAAAAGACACGGTATACTCCAGATCCATAAACCAGGGAAGAGCAATTGTGGGGATGAATTCAAAATGCAATAGACACTAAGTATAGAAAACGGTGCTGAGAGTACAGTTAAATTTGTTACGTTATTCTATGTATGCCTGTATTTTGAACATTTGTTGTACAATTAAATTTATCTAATAAAATATGTTTAGTTTTATAATTATTTTCACCAAGAAATTTTAGGTTAGTTAAATTATGGCGTGCAGCAAATTAAATGTTTGAAGTATTAAGGACTATCTGCAAAAATGTTGTAAATGTATCGGTCAAACTGTTAAGAGAAAGAGAAAATCTTCTTTGTATGGGGATGATCAGCTTTTAACCACTTAGGTAATACCCATGAGCAGAGAAATTATGTCAAAGAACAGCTTTTGCCAGTATAGACTTGCATCCAAAATTTAATCCGTACGTTGAGTGATTCAACGATCCATATCATCGAAAGCAATCTTTTGTTATTTAAGAAAATGGATTTTTTTGAAGATTTTGACGTTTGATAGCACCTTCTTAACCAAGTGCTTTCAGACAAAGGTATAATGAGTTTGTTTAAATCGTTCTATTTTGATCCCAGAAATATGTGGCAGAGTTTTGTGTAGACCTTTTAGAGCACCCTACCACAGAAGTTTTCTGTGACCCTACATTAAAACAAATAACAGTGAAAACTAGGATGCACAGTTTTTAAGAATAAGGAATTCCCTCTGTGTTCTCAATTAAATTACCTTACATTCCGCAAGGTTATAAAAATATGTGAAATATTTATATTTAATTTCGCTAATTTACTTAAACGGCTTGTCGTTTTCATGGTCGGAAAATAACGTCGCGTTATGACGACTAATGGTAGGTAAGTTCATAACTTACATTCATAAAAATTTATGGAACTCTACTATTAAGCTTACAAATTGTTTTAAATTTGAATATAGGGGCATGATTCGGAAAATATATATGTTTTATGCGGACATAAAATTTTATTAGGGCAATATGTTTTTAGGAGGGTTTTTATTAAAATGTCACTCGTAAAATTATTATGAATGCGATAATGAAGTAAGTGTACGATCTTTCTAAATCTGAAACATTGGAATTTACAGATGTTATTCTATCTTCTACAGATCTATCTATCGATCTAATAAGAATAAGGCACAAACATATCTGTGAACGTAGTAAGTATCTATTGATATAAAATAAACGTTGAAATTATGTTATTTCACAAAATATACAAATTAAAAAGTATCTAAGAAGCATTGAATAAGAAATCAGACTGAGCGTCCGAAGCGTCTGCAAGATATCCCTGTTTTTATTTTATTTATGTTTTATATAAAAAAATAATCTTTAACTGATGTTCATTTGACGTAAAGTCATAGGCATGAAGTTATTTTTTTTAAATCCAGATATTTTTTAGATTGCCTGGATTTCCAAAATATTTAAGAATATGTGGTAATCAATTCTAATCAAGGAACGAATGAAAATCAAACAATGCTACAAATAACTTTCAGTCAATATTTAAACAAGTAACTCTACACACCGGGATTTTAAGAAAGCAAACTAATTATTAGATTTAAATTACAAACAATTATTGGAGCCAATGCTTAAAAATATCCTTTCATAAAAACTGAAAAATGTCCTCTGATATTTTGTAATACGATAGATGTAATATTCTAGAATCTCTGCGAGAGGAATAACATACTAGGTAACACAACCAAATCTGGTTAACCATCTCGTGTCAATTCATACTAGTGTAGTAAATACGCCTCCAGGTTTGTCAACTTTGAAGTATATGAATAAAGGACGACCTAGCGCTAGTAGCGCATTCACCAAATACCTACTTAATTTAAAAGAAAATACAAGTGCTTTATATACATTGATAAAAAAATACATATATTTAATTTTTTTTTATTAGATCAATACCACATTACGCTCTTTATTCCATTTTAAATTTGCCACACTGAAAACTCTTTCAGGAAACGCTCATGATCAGAGTAAAAATTAAATTTATCGTTTAAAAAATATTTCGGATACTTTTTTTTGATTAATGTCAAAATAATTTTTATAAATTTAATTTATTAATATTATGTTCGTGGCCAAAACACACCGCATGTAAGGCCAAAAACCAGGGAAAAAAAATTTTTAATGAAACTATTTCCTCCATATTTATTTTAGTTCTTTTGCAAATTGATAATTCACTCAAGTAATACCTGATTCAGAGGTAGGTATGTAAAACATTTTACCTACGATCACTAACGTAAATAGCTGAAAACGCACTCTCCGCCACCTACGTAAATTGAACCTTACACACCGTAAACAAATCGCACGCTCAGCCGCTGAGGTGCAATGCAATGTGACCATGTGACCTACTTTACACAACACTTGTAGTTCATATTTCTGACACCAGGCTAAAATTATTAGAAATGGCAGGTGCAAAACTTAATTTTCTAGCTCTGTCAAAACTGACATAAGCAACAAATAATACAAAATTGTGTTTGAATTTCAATAAAAGTAGGTAAAGAATGAGAGTTTTGAGCCACCCCCCACCACTTTTTGCACCCCCCACTCCTCCCCCCACCACTTTAGCCCCGCCCCCTTTAGCCCCCGCCCCTCCCCACTCCAGACACGCCCCCTTCCCCCACTCCAGACACGCCCCCTCCCCCACCACTTTGGCACCCCCCACCACTTTGGCACCCCCACCACTTTGGCACCCCCCACCACTTTTTGCACCCCCCCACTCCAGCACCCCCACCACTTTTGATCCATTAACCTTGACCTCTCATGACCTTTGGCACCCCCCACCACTTTTGATCCATTAACCTTGACCTCTCATGACCTTTGGCACCCCCCCACCACTTTTGATCCATTAACCTTGACCTCTCATGACCTTTGCACCCCCCACCACTTTTGATCCATTAACCTTGACCTCTCATGACCTTTGCACCCCCCACCACTTTTGATCCATTGACCTCTCATGACCTTTGCACCCCCCACCACTTTTGATCCATTAACCTCTCATGACCTTTGCACCCCCCACCACTTTTGATCCATTGACCTTAACCTTTGCACCCCCCACCACTTTTGATCCATTGACCTCTCATGACCTTTGAGCACCCCCCACCACTTTGACACCCCCCTCCACTTTTTCGCCATAAATGGGTGGGGGCATACAGTAAATTCTATAAATTGGTGGCACAGTCCAAGAAAGTTTTGAACTAATCCTTTAAATTGAATCAAAGCAGTGTTATTCACACTATGCCCATGTGCACCTGGCTGTGCGTCATATGTAGAAGTATATTAGAAGAATACCACTCAGATAAAAATATCAAAGTGTATACCTGCTGTGATAATTGCGAACTACCTGGTAGGAAAGCGCCGGCTGCATAATTGGTATGGATATCATGGTGGAATGTCCAAAGTGTCTAATAATGGAATTGAAAAACAAGCATATTAATGGAAAACAATTGTGTGATTTTACGGACGAAGAAATAAAGAAGTTTCCACTGCAATATTTGACTGAAGCAGTTTCTCCAGTTGAACTCCTCTTTGCATGGCCCAAATTACCGAGGGAGTACAGAGACAAGTTTGAATTACAAGTACAATTGCCCTGCTTTGTGCATTTTAACCGTCCAGAATGGCGAACACATGTCGACGGCCCACCACCCAGGCAATCCAAATGCCACGTCTGTAAATGGGGGCTACAAAAATGTTTAATTTTAAGTTAAGAATATAATAATTTTGAATAAAAACAATTACAAATGAATATGTTTTTGATTTTAAATACGAGTAAGTAAATACAATTCAAGAAAAGTGTTCGCCCTCCCATAAATCGATGAGCCGCCACTGAGAACAAGAAACCAGGTTATGATCTGAATCGAGATAGATGTCCTATATAATATTTAACAGTTAGTTTTATCTCGACCGAGGTCAATGCATTTATTATTATTAACTGATAAGTACGCGCAATTTAGATCGTTGGGTGCATCGCTTTTAAAAATGGTATAGGCAACCAACTATAACCCACAGTTTGAGACATATTGTAGGTTGAAATAAACAGTGTTTAAATATTTTAAAAAATTTCATTTCATAAAGCCATTTATTATTTTAATGTAACAATTGCAAAATTATAAAAATGTACAAAGGTGAGAATGCACTATTGTCATAGAAATTTCGTACATTTCATTAAAGACAAGTAACAATTATATTATTAAAATGCACAAAAGATGAGAATGCACTATCACTCAGTTTTTTTTTGGAAGTGAAAACATTTGCAGCACATATTTCAAATTGTCCAACGCCCCATCAATCTCAGATTGTTCTTTTCTGGATTCCTCGAGCAAATTGGTGATTTTTTCGTGTTGCCTCTCCAAGTTCTGGATTTCTGCAGAGATTACGGTCTTCCGGTGACGAAGTTGGGCAGCACATTTCCCGGATTCGGCCACAAGTGAACGATTTATGGCAGACAGAAATGAGTTCTTTGCCTTCTCAATGGCTCTTCTACTAACAGCACGTTTGCTTTTAATTTTGCCGACGAAACTGCTAAATAGAAAGTTTTCTTCGGTTTCCGTAGTTTCATCAGGCTGTTCCACTTCCGGTTCCTGATAAGTTGGGGTAGCATTCATTGGTCGAAGCTCCGAAAAACTACCCTTAGTTACTAGCAAATCGGAATCTACTGATTCTGCAGTGTGCAGGGTATTTAGTTTTTGATTAACTCTAGCCTCGAACCATAGGCTTTGATTTAATTCCGAGGGGGTTGCGGCCCAGAATTGAGACATTTTTTACGCTTTTTTTACCACTTTTACGAACAGAACGAAAGACTAGAACTGATGCATTTTACGACAAGACAATACATTAAATACATAATCAAATTGCTGAAATTGCAAGGGACAGTAAAGGCATTGATTCCTTAGTGAATTAGAAAAACTTTGTTGACTGATAAATTTCTTATCGGTCGCTGTATACATTTGAAATAAACTGCAAGTCAGCAAGTGGAATACCCTCTGCCTGGTGTCATATGGTGTGTGCGTAGTTTAAGCTTATCTTATTTCTTGATGTGGTCTCTGGAATAGCGCTTATAATAAAGTACTCATTGTTAATAGGTGGATAGGAAATTTTATGCTGAATAAAGATGACACAAATTCCTTGTATTGCAAGCGTTATTATTATGTCTTGATAAAAAAACATTAATTACCGAGATTAAAATTGCAACCGAAATGAACTACACAAATTCCTTGCATTGCAAGCATTATTATTATGTCTTGATAAAAAAAAAACATTAATTACCGAGATTAAAAGTGCAACCAAAATGAACTGAATAATAATAATAGTCATTTATTAGTCAAATTAATTTAATTAAAAAACCCAATCTCATTTGAGTGTATAAAAAGGAAAGTGTTTAGGATTAGACCTTCATTGACGGAAGTAAGCTGGACAATGGAATGTCCTCAGTGTCGAACACGGTTTTCTGCAAAAAGGAGTTTAACACGTCATCTTCGTGAGAGTTGTGTATACAGACAACGTAATCCACCAAAAAAAATTAAACTAAATAATTCACAAAACGATGAATTAAATCAGCCTGGTACGTCTTCGAGCACAAATGAGGTTATTTGCCCAGTGTGTTGTGAAAAAATACCGAAATCTAAATTAGCGGGTCATATGAGAAGTTTTACCCACAAAAAAGTGATTGATAAGGGTGAAGGGGTTGAAAAATTGCAAAGTGCATTTAAGAATCGAATTGCGAGTTACCGATTTTCTTCAAAGAAACATTATACCGATATTCCTCAGTTTTTCGAAGACATAAGAAGAAAAGTTTTCTCAGTGATTGAGGAATATGTTCAAAAATTCTTCAGCTTAAAAATTAATGTGGAATTATTTGGTCTATATGTCATAGAGGAAAAACAATTATCTGACATAAAATCGTTCAATACCAATAATCGAATTATAACACACTCAACTGATTTGATGAATGTGTATAATGATTTTAAAGAGGTGATTTTGGAAAAAGCATTAACTTTTCAGGAACGCGATTCAGGTAATATATCAATTATTTTACTTGTTTTGTTTAAAATAATACTTATTATTGTAGGATGGGCTATAAAGCATCTTAGTTTTCTTGAAGTCAATATCAACAAATACAATCCGTTATTTGCATCATCGTACATTAAATTGCCAAAACAAATAGAAAACAAAAAAGCTGTTTTAAATATTCAAAATAAGGATGAAATGTGCATGGCCTGGAGCGTGATCGCTGCAATATTTCCACCCAATGGGAAACCTTATAGAACGTCATCCTATGAACACTACTCTACATTGCTGAATTTTGAAGGTATTGATTTCCCAGTTAAATTGAAAGACATAACTAAATTTGAAAAGTTAAATAATATTTCTATAAATGTATTCGGGGTGAATAATCAATACAAAGATGGTAAAATGGTTAGTGAAATTGTAGGCCCTTTACATTTTACATCTCTTCGTCAAAATACACATGTAAACTTGTTACTTGTGACGGATGCTGAAGGGAATAGCCATTACACACTTATTAAGGATTTGTCGCGACTAGTATCTAGCCAAAGATCTAAACATCACGGTCAAAATTATATTTGTGATGGCTGTCTTCAATTTTTTAGATCTCCTGAGAAATTATGCCACCATGAAAGGTTTGACTGTAATCACATATGTACGGTATTACCAAACCCTGATCTACAAATTAATAAATGTGGTGAAACAATTGCTGGAAATATATTAAAATTTGTGAACATTGAGAAACAGTTACCGCTTCCATTCGTGATATATGCGGATTTTGAAAGTTTATTAAAGCCAATCCACCATAATGAACCTTGCGACAGTGAATCATTCACAGTTAAAACATATGAACATGAGCCGTATTCATTCTGTTTTTATATAAAATGCAACTTTGATGAGAGACTTTCAAAACTTGAATATTATCGAGGCATTGATGCCGCTGGCGTTTTTACTAAACGATTAGAACAAAATGTTTTAGAAATATATAGAAAGTACTTAAAAAATATTGTAGAAATGAAACCATTAACTGAACAAGAGCAACAATTTTTCAATGATAGTCCGTTATGTCATATTTGTGATAAACCTTTTGAGGCAGATGAGGTAAAAGTTCGCGATCACTGCCACCTTACAGGCAATTTTCGTGGACCTGCGCACTCTACGTGTAATTTACAGTTTAAAATACCTACATTTCTACCGGTTTATCTGCACAATTTATCTAATTACGACTCACACCTATTTTTAAAAAAACTAGCCCTAAAGAAAGAGAAAATACAGGTTGTTGCACAAACCAAAGAAAAATACATTACATTTTCCAAATTCATTTTAGTAGATAAGTCAGACGATGAAAAGCCTAAGAATATTTATATGAAATTAAGGTTTGTGGACTCGTTTCGGTTTTTACCAGCTTCTTTAGATAAATTAAGTCAAACGTTAGAACCACATCAATGCCACGAGGTTAAAAAATTTTACAATAATGAAACACAGTTCAATTTATTAAGACGCAAAGGTGTTTTTCCATATTCTTACGTGGATTCGTTAGAAAAACTGGATGAGACTAAATTACCAACACAGGACCAGTTTTTTAATATTTTGAGTGGTGAATCAATTTCTCAGGATGATTATAATCGTGCTTGTGATGTGTGGCTAAATTTTAATTGTCAAACTCTCGGTGAATATTCTGATATTTACTTAGTGTCTGATGTTTTAATACTAGCCGATATTTTTGAAAATTTTAGACAGATCTGCTTACAGACATATAAATTAGATCCAGCGCAATATTTAACAGCACCATCATTCAGTTGGGATGCCATGTTGCGAAAAACTCGTGTCGAACTCCAACTCTTAACTGAAATTGATCAGTTGCATTTCTTTAGAAAAGGTATACGTGGTGGTATAAGTCAATGTAGTAACAGGAAAGCTATAGCAAACAATCCGTTAATTGAAAATTATAATCCTTCAGAACCGACTTCATATATATTATACCTAGACGCAACCAATTTGTACGGTTGTTCAATGAGTCAACATCTGCCTAAGGGTGACTTTAGATGGCTAGAAGATTATGAAATTGATAACTTTGATTGCACTACAATAAGTGACGAGTCGCCAAAAGGTTATGTATTAGAAGTCGATTTAGAATACCCACAATATTTGCATGATAAACATAATGATTTACCGTTTTGTCCTGAAAACATCATACCTCCTAACTCAAAAGATCCAAAATTGATTCTTAATTTGCAAGATAAACAGAGATATATTATTCATTATCGAAATTTAAAACAATGTTTGGAACACGGATTAATACTCACAAAAATACATAAAGTCATTGAATTTTCTTACTTAGAAATGCTTCTAGAAATGCATTTGAACGAGATCTCTTCAAATTTATTATAAATTCTATTTTTGGAAAAACAATGGAAAATGTTGATAAAAGGGTTGATGTGAGGTTAATGTCACATTGGGAAAATAGAATAGGTAGCGTAGGTGCTGGACAGCTTATTGCACAACCAAATTTCAAATCTTGTTCAGTATTTACTGAAAATTTAGTAGCAGTTCAAATGGCCCCTTTAAAAGTTTATTACGATAAGCCACTTTACATAGGTTTCACCATTTTAGACATATCTAAAACTGTAATGTATAACTTTTTTTATAATTTTATAAAGAAGAAATATAACGATAACGTTTCTCTCTGTTACACTGACACAGACTCATTAATTTTAGAAATTTATACTAATAATGTTTATGATGATATTAAAGAAAATATTGAACTGTTTGACACTTCAAATTATTCTTATCCTAATGTCCATAATATTCCAAAAACACAGTCGGTCATAGGTAAATTAAAAGATGAGTATGCAGGCATCCCAATCGAAAGCTTTTTCGGCACTGGTGCGAAAGCTTACTGCGTTAAAGCAAATGATGTAAAAAAGAAAGCCAAAGGTATATCAAAAAGCGTTATAAAGAAGCAATTACACTTGATTGACTATAAACAAATTGTAGAAGACGGTGGATTAATATACCGTAAAATGTATGTATTCTCTTCACACCTTCACACGGTATATACTGAACTGAAAAACAAAGTTGGACTGTCAGCACGAGATGATAAGCGATATGTTATACCCGGGAGTACAAAAACTTTAGCATGGGGTCATTACTCCATCAATAATGAATACAATAACGCTGACCAAAATGATAATTTAACATGTCTTTTGTCACTAGCTGATAAAATAATTGAAATGGAAAATCAAGGTTTTGAATTTGATGAAAGTTTATTATAACCTTTTATAATTGTGTATGTTGTATAATGTTCATTTAATAAAATATTTATTATACGAATTTGTGTTTTTCTTTAATAATTCTTATGCAAATATTCAGTTAAAATCCTCTACAACTGTTTAAGAATTAGGGGGAGTATGGGTATAGGATGAATAATAAATAACGAAACAATAGTGTTCAATACGTTTTTATTGCTCATTTTGTAAATATTCATAAGTTATTAGGCGCAATGTTTTTGGTTGAGTGACAATGGGTTGATTAAGACGTTTATTATATTTTTGTTGGCGACAGCAATTTTCAAAACTCACAGGACCAAAATTGCAGTCAATCAATACACCACTTTTTAAATGTAAAGCCTTTCTAACCACTACACAATCAAAACAATGCAACAATGCAAACATTTGATGTCTCAGAGGTTGTTCCACTGTTATATTAATAAATTCTATAACTTGTATGTTGTATTTCCTGTGATTGAACACGTTGAAAACCTCATTGTTGTAGGAAGATGATACTGGATCGAGTTGCCATTCAGATTTAACGCATTTTTGACTAAATTCACTATTAAAGTAAAATACATCCACGTCTTGAAAGGTGTTTGTTAAGTTCAATAGGTAACTCATAAAACCACCAGCTATTACCCAACGTTGTCCTGGTAAACTTTCCAACACTTGATATACGTCAGGGAATTTTTCTTTTATTTGTTTCACCAATTCATAGTTCGTTGTGCAATAACTTAATACTGGATCTATGCACATCTTTCTTGAGCAATAGTCTGTTTTTTTCGAGTTGTTTACGTATACACCTTATATACTATTTCAGGTTAGGTGGGAGGCATACTGAGCTTGCAATAAACTCACAAAGATTATTAAAATGTTCACTTGATAAGGATTGTGCAAACGTGAGCTAATAAAATTGTTATGTTGCAGTATTTTTTAGGTGGGGGTGGATAGGTGGGAATTTCATTATAAATACGAGTCCGTCACTACAGTCAATTATCATTAGAATATTAAGTTTATTAAAATGTGGATGTCGTACGTAGAAGAAATCAAAGTTGTTGATTTAGAAAGTGGTGTAAAACATTTAAGTCAACAATTTTCAAATATGCAGTTCGATGCTGAACACGAAGCGATCTATGGAATGGGTAAATTCTTCACAGAAGACTATTGTACTGATCTGGCCAAAAAGTACAAACAAGCACGTGAAGTATGTGAAATGTTTTTGACAGATCTTATATGCGAGGAATGCCTTGTAGACGATCTAATCGAATTGGATTTAGAAAATGAACTCCATCAGCTAAAACGGTTTTTAAGACCAGACCTTGCAAACAGATTAAGGAGTGAAGACGATAGTGACGAGGGGATTTCTCTAAATTGAAATTATATTTGTTACTCTTTGGTGATAAAATAAAAACATAATTAATATTTATTGTTTTATTTCTAAACTCATGACATCATAAAATTTTCATACAGGTAATATACATTAGAAAGTGCACACATACACTTATCATTTGAATGAAAAAAACATTTTGCGCTGGATTTCAATAGAGGTGGTTGCTCTTCTAATTCCAAAACAGGTTGTGTAATAAATTGTCTGATGTATTTTGCCTTTTCTCCTCCTTTCACGTAAACGCACTCAGCAGATGTAGTCAAGTTCTTAATAATTTGCCCGAACATATGTAGTGGTGTAAACCCATCACTCCATTTAATGCAATGATGATTTCTTGTTAACCAGTAAGCTTGTTTTTGTAAGTCTGGTGAAAGCATCTCAAACGGATAAGGTGGCTTAAAAATATAATGACATACTTTCATCCCATCATAGCCAGCGAACTCCTTGACGATAAACTTGTTGTTTTCAGTTTTAAATCCTTGAAAATCGATAACGAGTTTCATATTTTTAAGCTTTCTCACTTTTAATAAGCAGAACTCTTCGCTGTGTTCTCTCAACTTACTCTCAACAGACTAATAATGTGCCTCGTTATATAGGTAAAAAAACTTGTCATGCGCAATTTTTAATGTTGACGAACGATTTTTGTTAACGGATTATATGTGTAATATTTCTCATGCAGTATGACACAATATGCATTAACATTTTTAGTAGGGGTGTCAGTCTCAAATTCTATTCTCATAACCACTGATCCAGTTTGCAAAGCTTCTTTTTGACGTGAACAATCAATATGAACTAGTGGTGCAATTGCATTGAATTCTATCGGGTTGAATATCGGTTGATTTATTTTATGTGGGTAATAGGATTGTTGAAAATCAGCAAACATTTTGTAGAGAGTTGCATATTTGTTACGTTTGAAGTCTAGTTGTAGATCACTATATGGGTATCTCTCAGAATTCAAGAAAATTCTTATGTTTTTTAGATCACAATTATCAAATTTGCTCATATCAGATGTAATTTTTCCTTTCTTATTTTTTTGAAGACCAAATAATGCATGTTTAGCAGTTTCAACTTTATTAGATGTCTTAGCATTCCACGTATGTTGGATTGTGTCAGGTATAGATTGATATTCAATTAATTCCCTGCTTCTAAATCTTAGAGGTAGATCAACGTTCTTACTTATAATTTTATTTAATCGTATTTGTTCTGACATGCTTACTGTCACATGTGGTACTCTCCATAATAATTTAGAAATGGTAATTTTTGGTTTTTCAGTTTCATCGCCACTTGTAACACTGTCTAAATCATTACTACTACGTATCAATACCAATTCTTGTCGCATATTAATTATAATTTTTTGAAAATCCTCAAAGAATCCAAGCAGAAAACTTAATGGAATGCAAACGTTGAAATCTCCATTTTCATCTGCTATAATTTTAGTTCCCTCACCTTTCATCTTTTTCGGGAACCACCCAGCATTTTGCATAAAAATACTCTCGTTTTCATTTAATGATAGATAATGAAACATAGTTGAAACCAAACCAACATTTCTTACTGAATCTATTACAACACCACCTAATTCATACCTAATTTCCCGAAACAAAAAAGCAATACCATTATTAATAAATTCCAATTTTTTAGCTGCAGTTCCATCATCTTTTGTTAATTTTCCTTCGATGTATAAATAGCTAGTGCACGGAGCAGTATAGGCATCTAAATCTTGAATGGTAATTCTTGTTTCATCATTATAATCTAGAGTTCCAGATGTATTGGGTTGATATGTATGATACTGATATTCTGCTACAGAATTGTCACTAAAAGGTTGTTCGGTAATATTTAACAATTCCATTATACTAACACTTCGAATCCAAGTGACCGTAAAAACTGTTTATTTTCCGATGTTAATCTGCTGAAAGTGTTTTTAGAACTGCGGATTTTCTTCTTACTGCTCCTTTTATAGTGATGCACAGGTGACCTCGAATTGAATATTAATACCATTTCCTTAGTGAATTGATTTTCTGAGATGCAAGCTAACTGTTCTGACTTCGTTTTGAAAATTGACGAGATTCCCCTCTTGATCAACTATTCTGATTGTAATGTTGTCAATGGTCTTGACGCTCACCGGGAAGTAATGAATAGTTGTGGGTGCTTCCACTATTTTATATCCAACTGGAACTGTTGGAAAAAACTGATGAATAATGTGGACAGGTTTTCCATTAAAGAAGGAACCAACCGCAATGTTACACTCGATACAGATGACATTCACTTTAGATATGCGTACGGTGTGATCAGAAATATGTTTCACATCAGCTTCCAACTCTCTGTTATCGAATCCTAATACTGAACCAATAGAATCGCTTCCTTTGAAATTTATTCTTCTATTCATCTTTATAGCTACTTTAGATGTATTCATATTCAAAGAAATCAAAATAACTGCACCTTCATCCAGTTCCTTTACTGCGTCCACTATGCTTTTTATGATATCAGAAAGCTCATAGCATCCCTCATCAATTTCGGCTGTATACCCATCATTCTCTCCCCACACAAATTTGTTGTTCCTATTGTCAATGTTTGGAATTGTATTATAAGTATCAAAGTGTGTCAATCCTATTTCGTAATCTATATCATCCTCTAAATATATGTGAGGATTCAAATCATAATCTAATTTAGATGAATTACCACTAAGAATTAAAGTCGGAGCCATATTAACACGTTGACAATTTATTAGTAAATGAATACATAACATTATTTACATTGATTATATAAAAAAATTAAACATAAGTGTCCACAAACATATGAGCTATTATTTTGTACAGAATCATAATTGTATTTTATTTTATTTGAGCTACCATCACTTAAAAAATATTTTATTAACTCTTCTGGGGGTCTTAAATTCCCATAACTATCAAAATAAACTATTTTTTGGTTTTGCTTGAAATATGCAATCCAGTGAGTTCCGTCTCCATCATTATCATCTAGATTTACTATCCCAGATTCATTTTTCTTTATTCCTTTTGGAAGTGTATCTTTCATGAAGACGCCTCGAAAATAAGGAATTTTAAGTTTTTTCGCAAATTTTATTAAATCTATATTAGTTAGTGGTCGGTGTGGTAGCTTTATTAGTTTTTTTTGTAAGTTTTAAGGTATAATCCTAAGCCTTTCTTTTCATGGGGGCCTAAATATAAACCCTTCCCTTTAGTGGTCTGTTCCATTGCTAAATTATGTCTCATTTGTTCTGCTATCACCTGGCGATTTGCTTTGGCATCGTTAACTGCTTTTGTAATACCTGCCACGCCTCCTCCCACAGCCCCTAATGCCCCCAAGAGAGGTAGCAGGAAAGGGAGAATGCCTCCTCTTTTTGGAGCGGGGATAACTCTTCGTCTAGGTTTTTTAGAGGGCGATTTTTTTTTTACTGCAAACTTCAAATTCATATTTCCACCTTTCTTCTTCCTTGGATTTCTTCTGCGCTTAAGCCCCATTCCCACTTTACTCTTTAGTTTCATTATTCCACCGACTCCCAGTGCAGCGAGTTTTTCACCAAAACCCGAATCAGGTGCTTTTACACGTTTAAATGCAATTTTGGCTAATTCCCTATCCGCTTGATTTCTTCTTTCAACGTCTTGAAATGTAGAATATGCTATATCGTGTTCTCTACACGCCTCGTCTAAAGGATTAATTCCGGTGTCGCCGCGTTGTAGACGTTTTGCAAGTTTGGTTCCCGGTCCACAATAATTATAACCAGGTATATGTAGTTCCACGGGAAGTTTATTTATTATGGTATTGATCAAACCACGTCCACTCTTTTTAAACTTTCTAGCACAAGTGAGCGGTGAACTTTTGCTCCGATCCATTATATATTGAATCGCACAGCTAAATGAATGTTATTTTGTGAACTCACTCTTTATATATAAAGCAGGAAACACTGATCTATCAGTTTGTAACGGTACTCTTTTTAAGAAAGTTCTGTTTTACGATAAGATTGATGTGAAAAATGCAAATTCAACAGCAAACAACAATTTTACCAATTGTAAATCATGATGAGATTTCAATGACGAACACTTTTCAAAAGCATGGTATTTTGTTCGGTGGACTGTCGAAACGAGGACTTTTGGTTGGAAGTTCTGGGTGTGGAAAAACAAATGTCATGCTCAGTTTATTGGAACATCCTAATGGTTTACGATTTGAAAATATTTATTTATATTCCAAATCCCTATATCAACCCAAATATGAATTTTTGAGACTTTTAATTAAACCTATGAATGAAATTGAATATTTTGAATATAATGATGGTGATGAAGTAATACCTCCTGAAGAAATAAAGTTAAATTCAGTGATCATATTCGACGATTTAGCGTCTTGCAATCAAAGCATCATCAAAAACTATTTTTGTTTCGGACGTCATAGAAACACTGACTGTTTTTATTTATGTCAGACTTATTCCTCTATTCCCAAACAACTGGTTAGAGATAATGCTAATCTTCTTATAATATTTCCACAGGATATGACCAATCTAAAACACATTTACGATGATCATGTAAACGTTGATATGCGTTTCCAAGATTTCAGAGAACTTTGTTCATTTTGTTGGGAAGATAAATACGGATTTGTTGTAATAGATAAAGATTGTGCTATCAACTCTGGAAGATATAGAAAAGGATTTGATAAATGCATTCATATATAAAGTGCGAACATTAAATACTACCAATCAGTCGCCATGGATAATCGTGTGGTTGCGGAGCTGTTAAAGGCGAGGAAGGCGCTAAAGCAAAAATATCACAACTTGAAGAATGATATTGCCGAATCACAGTTTTTGTTGGAGAAAAATTATAAACCGATAACACAACCGCTTAATGAAATAGTTTCAACTCTCAAAGTTCCTCCAAAATTAAATTTAAAAGAAGAATTAAAAGAAGAAAGCATCAGGGATAGTTTTAGACCAAGTACCCAACCACTACATGACTATTATCGTTTGACAGCTCCTATTGATTTGGGAGAGCAGACATTTGAGTTTGATTCAACTCAAAACCAACCCGAAATTGTTGAGAGTTTTTTTGATGAAACTTTTCCTTCGACAATAGCAGATAGTGAAACAGAACATCAGCGTTATTTAAGCCAGTTTAAAATACCACTACCTCGAGCGTATATTGAAGATAGAATTAATGATACTAAGGGAGATTTTGATGATACCTTTGGCGTTCACTTTGACCCATTTAGAAAAAGCTATGCAATTGGTGATTCATCCGTTGATTTTGAGGGAGCTAACTTCATCATTAATGGCGAATTTAAGTACATTGGTACACCAGGATTATATGAACTAATGTTCAAAAAACATCCAGCAGGTTATCGGCCAACAGATGTAGATCAATATATTGATATTATTAAAAGGACGAATACCCAGTTTTTAGGTTATGATCCTCAAAGAGGTCTATCTACATCAAATGCAAGTAAATTCATAGATATTATCAAACCGCGAGTTACGAATTTATATTCGATGTCACAAGAACGGAGGAGAAATCCAAGCGCATCGAGTGTGAGATCCACCTCAGAAGGAGAGCAAAGACCAAGATCGAAGTCGATTCCTGAACCAGTGAGGAAAACAAGGAGTCAAAGTAAGAGAGGTGGAAAACTAACGATGATGGAATTCAATAACAAAAATATTGAATATAAACATTTTGATGATTATAATGAAATTGTAGATCGATTAAAGCTGCTCATTGCATCACAGTTAGCAGGGAATAATGGACATAACAACGAAATAGTTTCGATAATAGAGGAGTTAAAGGAGGGTAAAATAATTAGATAAATAGTGTGCATGGAAAAGTTAAGGCTTCATTTACTGTGCTACTATATTGATCGAAACCGTACTTCTCTTCTTTCTATTATTCCACAACATGACTGACATTAAGAAGGAAATAGTAAACGAAATTCATAAACCAGTTAGAAAATCTTTCAAACGAAGAAGAGTAATTGTTAAAGGTCTAAATGATCTTCTTCAAGCAGATCTCGTAGAGATGATCCCTTACGCTAAAATAAATAAAGGTTATAAATATATTTTAGTGGTCATTAATGTATTCTCAAAATTTGTTTGGTGTGAACCTGTGAAAAATAAAAGTGGAAAAGAAGTTTCACGAGCAATGGGAAGAATCCTTTCAAATATCAAACTGCTACCTAAAAATTTGCAAACAGATATGGGAAAAGAATTTTACAATAAAGAATTCAAGGAATTAATGGATAAGTGGAAAATTAACCATTATAGCTCTTACACACATCTTAAAGCAAGCGTTGTTGAAAGAGTGAACAGAACCCTAAAAAATAAAATGTGGAAACTGTTTAGCTTACAAGGAAATTACAAGTGGTTAAATCTTTTACCAGACATTGTTGCGGAATACAATGACACCGAACACAGAACGATTGGAAGAAAACCTAAAGATATTAAAAAGAAAGATGAAAAACACTTGTTGCAAACTGTATATAGTCATTTGAAAATAGTCGATCCAAGGAAGCAAAAATTTAAAGTAAACGATTGTGTGAGGATTAGCAAATACCGAGAAGTCTTTTGCAAAGGATATACTCCAAACTGGTCTAATGAAATTTTTAAAATTATAAAGGTTCATAAAAGTAATCCTAGAACTTACCTTTTAGAAGATCAGGAAGGTAATTTAATTCAAGGAGGATTCTATGAGCAGGAACTTCAGAAAGTAAAACATCCCGATATATATCTTGTGGAGAAGGTTTTAAGAAAAAAAGGTGACAAGCTCTATGTGAAATGGCTGGGATTATCCAATAAATTCAATTCATGGATTTCTAATAATCAAATTGTATAATATATTACTCCTTTATCTTTTTTTTTCACCCTTAATAAAACAGTTTTTAAACATATATTTCTTTTATTTTATCACACACATGGTACATAATTGGTTTCGCTAACATTTCATTTAAATCTATCATTAAATATGTTACATCTATGATTATTTTCTAAAATAGGACTGATAATATTTGAGATTTTCTCTACTCTTCTATTAAACCGCATTCGGTCAATGGATAAAAACTCCCAATATCGCTTCCTTGATGATTGATATGCAAAATTCCATGTAACCATAAAATATGTTTTATTATTTTCTGTATTAAATGTTACTTTCTTCATTATTCAACTCTTCCACAGCACTCAAGTTCAAATAATTCCGGGTAAATGTAAATTAATTCCATGAGCATGCAAACGTTTTCGTTATTACAGTTTTCGAGCGGCTGAAGCAAATTCATTACATTTTCAAACACATCTCCGTTTTGCCGCTGTAGTCCGTTTTGCACAATTTTTAAGTAACTTGAAAACTGTTGCCTTCTCAGCATATCAATTCTATACTTGATAAGTGGTAACGCTTCCCACAACTTGCAGATGGATTCATACCCCATGTAAATGTATGAGTTATTTTTTACAATTTTGATCACTCTCGAATAGGATATTTTTTCAAACTGTATCGTAAAATTTTCAGCATCTATCTGCTCTGCTTTACCGTTGGTATATAGATAATTAGTTATAATACCTTGGTATGTAAGAAATTCATTCCACTCACTTTCGTCAAAAATTATTGTGTCCAATTTATTGCCTGTTAGTTTTATACATGGTGCGTACCAGAAGTCATATGATAATCCAGTCGACACAAATTTACTTTTTGATTTATTCAGTTGATATTTTCGTTCACCAATTACAACTAGATCATTCTTGTTTTGAGGTGCATGAGGTAAACTTCCAGATAAATCACTTTTTAGTTCAGGTAGACTGAAGATACTGCCACACTGAGTCATCTTGAATACTGTTCAACACAAAAACTTTCTAGAACTGTGAATTCCCACCAATTTATAGAATTTACTGTATACCCCCACCCATTTATGGCGAAAAAAGTGGAGGGGGGGGGAGGAGTGGGAGGTGCCAAAGTGGAGGAGTGGGGGGTGCTCACGTGAGGTCAAGGTTAGTGGATCAAAAATGGTGGGGGGTGCAAAGGTCATGAGAGGTTAATGGATCAAAAGTGGTGGGGGGTGCAAAGGTTAAGGTTAATGGATCAAAAGTGGTGGGGGGGTGCCAAAGGTCATGAGAGGTCAAGGTTAATGGATCAAAAGTGGTGGGGGGTGCCAAAGGTCATGAGAGGTCAAGGTTAATGGATCAAAAGTGGTGGGGGGTGCTGGAGTGGGGGGGTGCAAAAAGTGGTGGGGGGTGCCAAAGTGGTGGGGGGTGCCAAAGTGGTGGGGGAGGGGGCGTGTCTGGAGTGGGGGAAGGGGGCGTGTCTGGAGTGGGGAGGGGGCGGGGGCTAAAGGGGGCGGGGCTAAAGTGGTGGGGGGAGGAGTGGGGGGTGCAAAAAGTGGTGGGGGGTGGCTCAAAACTCTCATTCTTTACCTACTAATAAATACGATCGTAGGTAAAGTATAGTACATAATTCGAGTTGTAAAGCAATTACGCACTCATGGAATTGCCACACTCGCCGCTACGCGGCATCGTGCGCAATTTTTTCATTCGTGCGTAATATGCTATTTACAACTCTCATTACGTAATATACTATTCATACATTTTTGTTTTGATTTTAATTAATAAAAAATGGAATTGTTTGGCGTATATAAGAACTTCAGGCTTTCATAACTTAATGAAGGTTTTAAATGTTAGGGAGCAATTATTAACACAATCAACAATGCAAACTAGTATAAGGTTGTATTATAGTGTTAAATTACTATATCTATACAACTAGATATTTATGAACACACTTTCATTATGATTATAAATTGTTATTAAGTATTAAGGTGGAAATACCATACAAAAGAATCTTAATATTTACCTAAACTCCTATGTATAAGAAGCATTTATATATATACAATGTTTTAAATTGAAACCGTTCCTTTAGATATACTTGATGATGTTGTAATGTTAAAAGGTTAACTACGGCCACGGTGTCTTGTCTTACACCGTGACTACGGCCTATTTGACGGCTAAATCATTACTTATATGAACACCTCGAAAACTGAAATAATAATATGGCAAATATCTCAATTTTTATTTATAAGAAAATTTCTTTACCACAAAACAAAATAAAAAATTTAGAGTCACCATAGTGGCGGCAAGGTTTTCCACATTTACAAGTAGGAGTAACCACTGGTTAGAGTAATTTTCAAATGAGTCCCAGAACGTGAAAAAACCGAAACTTAAGAAAATTTACGTTTTATCAAAATGACTTAATTTAGGATACATGTTTATATATGAACTTTTTTCTCAAATATGTCAAGATTTCCAAGTTATCATTCCCTTAGATTTTCAGTGTGCACTGTATTACAAAATATATTTAAAAACCTAATGTTGGTGTAAGTATCTTTGCTTTAATAACGATCTCAGGTACAATAGAAACAACCTAAATATAACCAAAATCAAAGTAACTTGCCCATATATTAAGTCTCCTTCATCTATGACCTTTTCGATCACCCCCAAAGATGATGCAATTTTACGCAATATTGCGCAAAACAGCTAACAAAAATTGGGAAAACAAAAAACTGTAGTTTATTTAACTCTTGTATATCCATCTAAATACAGGGTGTCTCGAAACTCCCGCCTTCCCCTCTAGGTGCTAATTCTCCATGCAAAAATAGTAAGAAAAGTTCCTATAAACATATGTCTGGAAATGCTTCCTGAGGGAGCTACGGCCCTCTAAGGATTAGGTGTTTTTACTAATCTCGGAAATAATTTGGCAAAACTTTATGAAACTTGGTTAACTAGTTTTAGCCAAAATTAATTTTATCCAGGGGCGGAGAAACGAGGGGTCCGTGTCATTTGTTTTACTTATTAATGTTTCAAGTTGACATTTTACGCAATATTTCGTTTAGACCGCTTTTATTCGAAAACGGCTTGCCAAATGGGTAATTGTAAAGAGGACCTTTTTATGCAGAATTAACCAGGGAATCATCATCATCAGGAATTAAAATACTAAAAATGTCAACTTGAAACATTAATATGTAGAAACAAACGACACGGACCCCTCGTTTCTCCGCCACTGGATAAAATTAATTTTGGCTAATACTGTAAAACAATAACCTCTAATGATCTAAAATAGTTAACCAAGTTTCATAAAGTTGTCCCAAATTTTTTCCGAGATAATTAGTAAAAACACCTATTTTTACGCCATCCTTAGAGGGCCGTAGCTCCCTTAGGAAGCATTTCCGGACACATGTTTACAGGAACTTTTCTTACTATTTTTGCATGGGAGAATTAGCACCTAAAGGGGAAGGCGGGAGTTTCGGGACACCCTGTATAAGTAAATATTGTATCACTAGATATTAGTTACAGAAACGAAAATGTTCTTGATTAATATATTTTCTGGCCATTTGTGGTTGTTTAACAAATAATCAACTGAGGAGTATAAATCATTTTTTGCTGCTCAAAAATTCCTATATTTGTCTGTCTGTTTCTACAAAAAATTTGAATTTACTGATTACATAGTTTTCATTTATTTTGTGATTATCAAAAAACGAGCTCATTGATTTATGCGGCCGCTTCACTCGAATTGTGTTCCGAAATCCAATTTGGTAATTATGATTGGAGATTGCTGTTGTAGCTGCCGGCTTGGGTATGACAGTGATTCTGGTATTATAAGTCATTATGCGTGATTACCCGTTTACACACTTTAGTTACGAACCATTTGTGTATAACAAACTTAAAGGCATAATTCTATACAAAACTTTATTATGGAAAAAAGGAACTTAATCAATTTATTATTCAAGGCAAAATATGCGATAATTAAATATTTATTGTCTAAAGTGTTAATACCTACACCTTCGCCATAATTTTAAACTAAGTTTTATGGAAAATATTTAAAAAATCATGTATTTAAGTGTTTTAATATATTTCTCTTCCTTTTCGTTTTTGGGATTTATTACCACATTTCTTGAGAAGTTGATTTATCTAAAAGATATTCAAATTAACCACAGTTTAAAATTGGGAAATAACCGCTATATACGCCTTTGACGTAATGTCAGAGGAACAGTTAAATGGTGTTTTTTGGCAAATAATAGGAATTAAATTAATACAAAAATACTGCGCTGACGTTTCGGAAACTATATCCGTTTCCGTTTTCAAAGTTTAGGCTTTAGATTTTTATGTAATGTGTAGAATAACACGGCATAAAATAAAAATTGTTTATATCATTTCCACAGATACTTACCATAGAAATGTTGAAAAATATAATAAATAATATTAATTTTATTGAGTTCTTCTCTCAACATTGGTAACCTTTTACTATTAAAGAGAAATATAGTCCTGCACACTATTTTATTTTTACATTATTCGACAAAACGTTCTGTGTTTTCAACGATTTTCTTTGATTTCAACATAATTTATATTTGCACGTTCAGAAATGGAACATCAATAAATATATTGGATATTTTTGTTATTATTATTATTATTTATAGACAACAAGTTTCGAATAAAGAGAGGTAGAATATTTTATAAGAAAGCTTAAAAATGTAGGGCGGCATAATAGAAATGAAATTTGTTTGTTATGGTTGCATGACAGTTTATATTGTATATTGACAGCTTAATTGTAAAATATAAGTTCAAGTAAATAACTTTATTAGCGAGACTTCTTGTCCTCCTAATGAGCTTGTTATAACGAAAGAATATGTACAGAAGTATTCACGAGAGATTTTACCCCCCTTAACTTTCTTATTTTTTATCCTAGTAAAAAATGGTTATGACAAAAGTTTCAGGAAATTTTCTTATCATCTCAATGCACCTATCGCAGAAACAAATGAAAATCGTATTTCGGAGATACTGACCAAACTTATGATTTTTTTATGGAACACCTTGTATATTTTTAGATTTTTCAACGTTTCGTCCTGATTACAAAGATATATACATGTTATATATTTGCTCCAGCCGTTTGCGCAATATGCCTAATTGAATTAAATGTTTCGAATTTTGCACAAAATCAGTATTGCCATGGAAAATCTTTTGTTATTTTGCAGTAACATATTGACAATTTAACATTGATTAATTAGTGTATTTACTGTTTGTGCTTAAGTCAAAATGCCTTATTACACGGGCCCCGTTAGTGAAAAAAATGATATATTGTGGAGAATATAGAAATTCTTCTTCTTTAAAATTTTTTTGTTAATAATAAATTTATATTTTCCAAAGCGATTGTATTTTATTATAAATAATAGCAAGCAGATCAAGTAAGTTTGGTCTGTATCTCCGAAATGCGATTCTCTTTTTTTTCTGCGACAGATTACTTAATAAATGAATTATCTATATGATGCTGCAGAATAACAAAACATTTTCCATGGCAATACTGATTTTGTGCAAAATTCGAAACATTTAATTGAATTAGGTATATTGCGCAAACGGCTGAAGCAAATATATAACATATATATATTTTTGTAATCAGGACGAAACGTTGATTTCAAAAATCTAAAAATATACAAGGTGTTCCATTAAAAAATCATACGTTTGGTCAGTATCTCCGAAATACGATTTTCATTTGTTTCTGCGATACGTGCATTGAGATGATAAGAAAATTTTGTCTTAACCATTTTTTACTAGGATAAAAAATAAGAAAGTTAAAGGGGGTAAAATCTCTCGTGAATACCCTGTACGTCTTCTTGGGGACATAGTTTTTTAATTGGTGACCATAATGAATGAATTTTGTGGTGAGTTAAAAAAAAAATTTCAATAATTTATTAATAGACCTTTTGAGTTTTGTAATTTTTAATCCAATTTTGGTCATTTTCTATATTACGGAACATCCGATTATTGAATTTTTTTTGAACACACGTAGTTTTGCCTCCTGAACAAAAAATTCCAATAAAAAAATCAGCGCTCGGCAACAGTTTTCGAGATATTTGGCCCCAAAGTCGATCTCTGAAAGTCGTATTTTTCCACTGCCATAATCACTTATTTTCACCAAATTTTTCACTTTATGCTTATGAACACATCTAATACAGATTTATTTAAACAGTTTTAAATAGTTTCAACACATTTATTTCATTAATAACAATTTTCTGAACCTTCTTATAAAAGCCATCAAAACATAACCTCAAATTTCAAACGATCATCCGAGATTACGATAGTGCCGCGAGATCTAGGATAGTACGTATAAAACTCCCGGGCGGGCGGCTGCAGTAGGTATATTTTTATGTCAAAGAAGGAACATTTTCATTTTATTCGCACTATCATAATGTTTGAAATATAGGATACGCATAAAACTAACTAATGTTCGTTCTTTGAGATAAAATGATAAAAATATACTGCACCCGCCCGCCCCCGGGCGGGCGGGTGCAGTATATTTTTATGTCAAAGAAGGAACATTAGTTTTATGCATAACATAGATCTCGCGGCATTATCATAATGTTTGAAATTTTAGGTTATGTGTTCACGGCTTTTATAAAAAGGTTCAAAAAATAGTTATTGATGGAAAAAATATCTTGAAACTATTTAAAAGTGTTTAAAGTCTGTATTAGAAGCGTTCATAAGCATAAAGTGAAAAATTTGGTGAAAATAAGTGATTATGGCAGTGTAAAAATATGACTTTCAGAGACTTTGAGGCCAAATATCTCGAAAACTATTGCCGAGCGCCGATTTTTTTATTAGAATTTTTTGTTCAGGAGGCAAAACTACGTATGATAGAAGCAACAAAATTTCAAAAATCGGACGTTCCGTAATATAGAAAATTACCCCAATTTTTATCATGTATTAAAGAAAGTTCAATAAATTTAATAATTGTAAGTATGTTTAGAGATGAAACATCAATATAAGTATATCAAATTGGATATGTTTGTTATTATTATGCTTGTATAAAGCCTAAATAAAGTCATTTATAAATTATAATTACCTATTATAATAATTATTATTATTATTATTAAAATTATGACAAAATGCAACACCTTGTTCTTTAAAACCTATTTATATCTATTCCATTACAATTTTACATATTACATAACTTTGACTATCTAGTGTACGAAATAATCTTTGGTAGTATTATTAAGTATGAGGCAATGCTCGAAGTGAAGCTACTTTGCACAAATATATCTATCAGTGGCGAAACTCCAACGAAACGGCGAAAACATTGTAGTTAGTGAACACGCTACCACTGATCTCGAGATCATATACACGCGTCGACCAAATGTCCTGGCTCTCCTATAAGAGATATCGAAAAATTTCAAAAACGAGATGATAGAGGACACAATGGTGCATAGTATAAAAATATTTTGAAATATACAGGGTGATCGATTTAGGCGTGATGTCATAAACTTATGTTTTTTTAAATGGAAAACTAGGTAGGTATATTATTACATATTTGAATTCTCCTATTAAAGACGACTCAATCGATATGCCACTTGATGGGTCTGCGATGGGTCATTACCATGATATGGGTGAGTTTGAACCAAAAACGTGCCAACTTTGTGAGCTCACTCTGTGGCGTAGCGGAAAAGCATTTTGAGATCTAGTTTGTGCCAAAAATTGTCAAAAACCCTGTAGTTTACGCTGCTGTTATCAGATCTAATGAAATCGGTCATTTTATACCGGGTGAGTCAGGAAACGCCAAATCTACTTTTTCCCATTTTTTTTCAAATGGAAGAGCCAATTTCAGCGAAAATTCACAAAACAATTGAAAATTGAGTGTAATTGTTTAATAAACCTCGAATTGTGCCACTTTGCCATCAAATATCTTGGCACCCATGACAGATATACCCTTGAACCTTTAATATCAGTGGAAAGCTCTTTCAAAGGGCTCTCCTTTGGTGTCATATTATACAAGGTGTTCCATTTAAAATATATTTTATACTATGCACCATTGTGTCCTCTCATCTCGTTTTTGAAATTTTTCGATATCTCTTATAGGAGAGCCTGGACATTTGGCCGACGCAAGGCTGGGACACCCTGTATGATGAGTTTCTTTCTCATTGGTGTAGAATCAGGGATGCATGCAAACTTGTTTGTGCGTATTCCCTTAAAATATTAAATTAATTAAAGTTATTAGCTTTATTTTACTTTAAATAGTGGTGACCTCAACGATGGATTAAGCTGCAAAACTGGTTTTATCTTATAACTATAGAGGAAAATCCAACACCAAACAGAAAGGGTCTATCATATAGGTATTAAATTTTGTATTTATAATATGTTACAAAATTTCACAGAATATTAGAACATACTACTAGATTATTATTTATTTTGAATTTGATTTAAGGATTTTTTCATTAACAACTTGATTTCACGAAGTGGTCTAGTTTAAATGTTTACGTAACATATTTCTTCATTACCGTGTATTCCATAAAAGCATACATTTACAAAGACATAATAACATTAAAATATTTAATTATTCCAACCCTGTACAAACGCAACTTAACTATTTTTGATACGGCCCATCACACCACTCAACTTTTCTTTAGTCCATAATTTAAGAGTAGCCGACCTCTGCGTTCTCTTAACACCTAAGTACTTATTAAAATTTCCCAAATGAATATTGGTAGATTACAAGAAAACCACTAAATTGGCCCATTTTCATAATTGCCAAAGCCAATATTCATTATACAGTCCTTGTAACTGTTATTATGCTATTACCTCAAATTGTTCTCAGTACGTTTTTTATTACATTTTCTCGTGGCAGTGTATATTTTTTAATAAGCTAAGCGACTTTAAAGTTCAAGCCTGCTGTCTTGCATATCTTTTAAATTACCTTACTTCGTTGTTGTGGAATGGTTGGTTTTTGTTATTAAAGATATGAAATTTAGATCAATTAGAGCTGGAGGTTTTTCAATGTGTGGAATTTTTTATGTCGACATATAAAGATGTTTTATACCGAGCTCAGTAATTTTCTTCATAAATTGCTATAATGGGACGATTAGCCTGCAATTAGTGCCTATATGTAATAGAATGTTTAAAGTAATTTTTAGAAAAGCAGTTAAATTTATATTTATAGTCACTTACTTCATTTCAATTAATATAACTGCTTTGAGAAGGTAATACTTTGATAATAATCCGAAGTATTTTTTTAATTTGTCATAACTTTACTCCCAATTTAACACTGATGAAGACGAGGAATGTAAGTTGTAGGTATAAATATAAATCATTCATTCACAATAAATCTAAAAAAATGTAAAAACTATAAAAAAAAATTGTAAACAGGCAAAATATAAAATAGAAAGAAATAAAGGAAGAATAAAAGAGTAAGTGGGGTTAAATAATAAAAATATGAACTACTTAGCACCGTAAACTCTGAAAAAAGTACAAGACGCAGCTATGGACATGTAATTTGGAGGTATTGCTCCTTATAAGCGTTGTTTATACTTCAATGAGACTAGTCAGTAGACGTAAATATTGTCCACATGTGATCTTTATCGTTTTAAGTCCTATTAAAACCTATAGTATGATCAAGTAGAAGCTCTGTGCATCGTAAGTAACAAACATGTGTTTCCTTTGCCTGGTCCAGTTGAATAAAGTATAGAGATGGATCTCTAGATTAGGAAAGTATATATCGTGTCCAGGCGGAAACTTACACGATCCATATCTCGGAAACTACTGAGCACATTTTTCAACTTTCGTATGTATAGATAAACGGTTTATGACCTTTCTAACTTAAATATTTTGACTGTTGTATCACTTCCAGTTATACTGAAAGCAGATATCAACTTTGTTATTTTAAATGAAACACCCTTGTTTTTATTACCGGTATTGATAGGTTACTGAATTCTAAGGCCACTTTGTATAACAAACCCTATACCTAAAATTTATAGTTTTTGAAATATGTATTAACATTTTTACCAAAAAAATAGCATCTGCAGACCCCTAAAGAAATTCTTACTATGAATACAAGAAATTAAATTATTCTTTACTGTGCGAATAATCAGCATAGCCGTAGATTATATAAAAATAATTTAACAAATGTAAATATTTTACAGGGTAAGTACAAAAGTGGTCACAATTTTAAAATCAAAAACATCAAATATCTTTCATTTTTTAAATAGAAATCCCCAATTTTTTTCGCTTTATCAAATTCTACGACCAGAAAATAACTGTTTATTTTCTTAGATTCCTTATAATTAAATTATTGTAAGTTTCTTACTCACAAATAACACTTTTAGAGCCATGTTTGTAAGGTGATTAAAATATTTTTAATCTATTTTCCATATTTTAATGTATTAATCCTCTAGTAAATGAGCCTTCAACGTAAGAAATTATACAATAAATATTAACATATTCGCATTCATACATATTTTTAAGTATTATTTTGTACGAAGATTTTAATGTAATTCTTTTTTCAAATGACTCTATTAATAATAATTTATTTCTATTAAAATGAACTACAAAAAATTACTAAGTTTTCTTTTCAGGGCAATATTTTGCAAAACTCTAAAACTGTAGCTTGACTCTACATAGTTTTTGTAGCAGAATTTCGACAGTTGATAGAAACCATTTTTAGGAAGAAAAGTTTTTATAAACAAGGTAGAATAAAATTTAGTTTGTGAGATACAGGATTCTGAAACACATTTTTTCTTAAGTATTTAAAATGCACGCATAATATCCACGTTGGGAAGCGTATAACTGTTACCTAATTTTCTTCTAAGAAAAAAAATTCAGGAAGTGGTAATGCGACCCACCCCCCTTTTGAAAGGGCATTCCAATTTATATTTATTTTTCATATTGCATCAAATTAACTTCCTACCAAATTTAGTTGCTCTGACTTAACACGTCTTGAAATTCCGATTTCTTTGACGGGCTATAACTCTTCAGGGAAGTATTTTTAGATAACAAAATATTTGGGCAATCATCATGATTTGTACTCAAGAATTCCCAACTCGGATATTTTGAAGCATTAAAGAGACACGTACAATCATAATATTGTGGCAAAACATCAAATATACAAGGTGATTCATAAGGAATGGGTAATATTTTACCTACAGATTCTATAGTGGAAAATATAAATTTTTTGCTTAATAACTGGGGGTCAAATATTAATGCTTACAGAGATACAGGGTGTTAAAGTTATAGAAATAATATATAATAATAATAGTTACAGCAAATCATAACAAAAATAGTAACATAAATTAACGACGTATTAATATATATAAATAAGATACAAATCCAAATTGTTACCAACAGCTATTCTCCGGGTAATGTGCCCCGCCGAGCGCTGAATTACAAGTTTCTAACTTGGCTGGATTTTGTGTAATAATCACGAATAATGATTCCCAATAAAGACCTTTCGAGCCAGCTGTGTTGCACCACTTGTGGACTAATTTCGTGCTTTTTGGCACTCATCAGCGCAATTTAAGTGATGTAAGCCTACAGAAGATATTTAAAAACTATCGTTTAATATTAAGTTCCATAGATAGAGAGGCACTTAGGGCAATTTTTATTTGGAAAAAAACTGGAATTTTTCCTCAAAAAAAAAATGAAACAGCATTCAATTTTGGTTTAAAAAGGTCGTCTCAAGTCGATAAGTTGCCTTTTGAAAATGAACAGAAATATTTGTAACACATAAGAAATTTACTTAATATTAGGTATGTCAAATTTAACGTAAATCATGGAAATAGAAATCATTTAAGAATTTTGAAGTATGCTTTTACGTAAAAATACAGCGATCGCCAGAAAGTATGCAGATAGAAAACTTATTTATAATTAATTACTCAAAATTTTTTTTTTGCCGAAAGTTATGTACATTAAGAAAAAACACTTTACCTTTAATATGCAAAAACTTCCAAGTTAAAAAATATAAAAAATGTTAATAATTCAAGGTAAAAAAGGTAAATAAACTTTCTCTAAAGATTTTCTAGTTACTGAGAGAGTTGACGTTAAATAGTAGATACATTGTGTGTCTATAGTAGGAAAAAATTAACATTCCCGGACGACCCTGCTTGTCGAGGTGCGAACAACACGGAATCCAGAAATGTGCTTTTACTACGACACATCAAGAATTCAAAAAATGCGAAAGAGAATCCGAAAACTCTTTTACAAATCATCTGAGCATAAGAAAGCCTTAAAACCAAAGTGTTTTTCTACTTCTAAACTGGATATACATATGAGGATGGGTTTTTCGTTGGAACTGTAGTTTTGCAAATTAATTTTTACCCCCTTTTCTTAAAATAAAATAACAAAAATAAATTTGCTTTGTACTGATATTTTAGTGCATCCTCTGGAACTTTGATGAGCCGTAAGAGCCGCTTATTTTAAATAGATGTCCAAACTACCATCCCGTTGTCTGATCAACATTACAGTTTAATAATAAGTAGATAATTAATCTAAGTACATCTATGACTTGATACTTTGTTTGTAACCTTATATAGGCCGAGAGAGAGAGCGATTGGTCTGTTTTGCCCGCTAATTACTAATTATTACTACCTACTAAACGAATTGTATGTCGATATATTCTCAGAAAAACTCTCTTGCAACCGCAACTTGTTGCTTGAAATTAAACCTCATATACGCATCGTCACTTTAATCTATAAAACGGCATAAAATGATATATTATTATCTCAAATAACTGCCAATTAAATCCAATTATACAAGCAATATAAGTATGTAGTTTATAATTCAGAGTAATTGGATTGTTTATTAGACGTAAGGCTTAGAATATACAAATTTTAATAACATATATAAAATACGATAAAGAACATAGGCACAATATAAAATAAATTCACATAGAGTGTGATCAACATAATTCCTTGTGTCAAAGTTTTTATCGTGTGGCAATATTTAAAAAAAATGTTTATCATTTGATTTTCGAAACGAATGCAATTTTTCTCTACAAATGTTTACACTATTTTATCTACACAAAATTACAATAGTCAATTAATTGACAAAATTTATTTTTCGTAAATTTAGGAATCAAATTAATGTCTAATATGACTGATGGTCGAGATGGTATAGTACCTGCCTCTCACCCAAAAGTCCCGGGTTCGAATCCCGGTCGTGGCAATGGAAAATACTGTGAGAGGGATTTTTCCATTATACACGGATATTGTCTTTAAATGTGTAGCCCCCTCCCGCACAAGGCTCAGCCTTCTGGGATGAAGGGGGTCGTAATTACATGTGGTGTATTTATTTATTTAATAGAATGGTTTCAATTGAGTTTTTTCCATAACTCAGTATTTAATTGCTTTGGATATTTTTATATGGTAAATGATATGAAAATCGCGGAAAACATGCTAATACGTATCACATTCATTGTTTTATTAAGTTATTATAAAATTTAAAATTTAAAAATGATATAAAACGCAGTTTTGATGACACAGTGATTGACCTCTCATATTCAGTAATTAAATGTTCTATAAACCTTTCCATGTTTCTTAAAAATTTTTAAATATGTGTACATAATACATACTTTGAACATTGCTTTTTAAATATCGAAGGAAATTTAGTTTATCATGCATTTTTTATAATTTATTAGTACGTGTTACATTCTCTATTTAATTTTCAAGATTTCATAAAAGTTGCATATAAAAAAATATGGAGAAAAATCTCGTATCAGATTTATGTTCTCTTGTATGTGAAGCAAGATGGACACATGGGCGCGAATCTCGAGTTTGGTGAAATCTGAGGGAGGCGTTCTTGTAGTGAAAAAATATAATTTAAAAAGGTCAGATTATTAAAATATATCTACCATATGATTAAACTTTCATAGGGTGATTTTCAGGCAAATAGCTTAATATAATAAGTACTACCTATACTACAGTATTTAATGGGAAATCTTACTTTCGAAAATACCAAAAAATCTTCGTTCTGTTAGTCATAATTTCTTGAGTTTAATTAAATTTCTTATCAATTTTATTGAAATTATTATACAACTACTTTTACATTATTACATGTATTATAATTAAATTAGCATGGAGGACATGCCGTGTTAGTGATTTTATTAATGATAAGCAAATTAATTCTTGGAAAAGTTATTTATTCAATGAAGTTATATTAACTATATAATAAGATTAATTTATAAATGTGAGATGCAAGATTAAATTTGTATAATTTTTAACTAAAGCTATAATTAACTTTGACATTAAGTACATGACTTATTTACTTTTTTAAATTATTTTTACAGATAATACCGCAAATTAACGTATTATCTTTATTAAAACAGTCAGTAATTATATTAATTATATAAGCCCTAAGTTGAGATGAATGTTGGTGAATAAAGGAAATATAATTTCACCAAGAATATTTATGGATAAGTAGTTTGTTATAATTAATGCTGAAACATGAATAATTAAGTGCATCTGAACTATTTAAACGTCTTCACATTAATTAAAGAAGTAAGAAGTGTTTCTTCTGTTATTTACTATTTTCCAGCTGATAATTAGAATATTCGAAATGTTCTAAGGAGTAGTTATTTTTTTTTGTCCAATATCTAATAGACCAGAACTGATTTTACATTCCTATAGACTTCTACACAAGGCACGATTTCTTTTGAGTCATGGTATAAAGAAATATAAGAGTTTCTAGAACATTTTTTAGAATTGGCATAAAAATAAAATAATTTTTTTTTTTTTATTGTACTGCAAATTTACAATCTACTTTAAAGAAATACAAAGTAATAAGTAAATGATTTGTGAGGATTTTGACTCGAATCGGGCACTATCCACTGATGGTTCTCTGAGGTTCACCTGGATTCTGGCCACAATCTCCTTAGCCTCTTTGCTGCAAGTGGTTGATTAAAGATATCATTTATAAGTTGGTTACTATGGTCAGTACTGCGATTTTTATGTTTGATTGAATATGGCCTTATAACATCCTTGATAAATGGTATGCCGAGATCTTCGTGTAACGTTTGATTTGATACATACCAGGGGGCATCTGCTATCATTCGCAGGGTTTTGGATTGGAAAGTCTGAAGGATTTTTGTATTAGATGGTTTACTAGTGCCCCATAATTCTATACCATATGTCCAAACTGGTTTTAATATGATCTTATATAAAATTAATTTAAAAAATAAAATAATATGACTGAAACGAGAAAAAAAAATATTTGTTATCTATTATCCATGACGTTACTGCTTCAATATAAGATATTTTTCGCTCTAAACTATATGAAAATAGTGTGTTTAATCAAATTTAATAGCCTTTTATTTTTGGGGCTTTATAATCAATCGCAGTCACATGTAAATCTATCAAATTTCAAAAAAATATCTCGGAAGCAGTCACAGTTTATCGAGCAATTTATCATCGACGGACAAATTTATTAACTTGTATTTTTATAAATGTTTACTTCTAGGAGTAAGTTTTTTCACAGGTTTTTCACGGTTCATCGAATGCAGAATGAATAATTTTTCCATGAATGCGAGAATAATCCACAGGGTGTTTTGAAAACCTGTGAAAAAACTTAGGTTTATAATTCTCCATTAATTTCCATGAAATATGGAAGAACTCACCATTGCTTCCAATCCGGCTCATAGAGAATGAATTTTGCTATAAACTGAGAAAAAAAATGTTCAAATCGGTCCACCGGTTTAAGAACTAAAGAATTTTTCCCAAAATGAGCCTCGAAATTGACAATAAGCCTCGTTGACGATTGTACCTAAATTGGTAAGAATTATTATTTATTATTTCATCTGTTGACGTTGTTGACAGATCTGTATTGTAATATTACCGTATAAGCTGTTGGCATGGCAATAAATATTACTGTACAACTTTAGTTATGACTTATTTACCAGCCTACTTTTGTATATGTAAACAAAGGATTAATATCCTGAAACCGATAATCAAATTTTAATAGGCCCTCAGTGACAGCGGAAAGCTTTTGGCTCATTTACATTTTGGGAGATCAAAAGTGCTGTAGGTTCAACTGACTTTAATAAGAGTTTAAAAAATACTCTTGCAAAGGTTTAGTTGGACGGTTGGTTATTTGGTGAAAATGTCGATGAACGGTTGAAGGTGGCCAAAGCACTAGAAAAGTCAGGTTATGATTTGCAGAGATGAGAGAACTGCAACTTTGAAAGTGAAGGGATCACGCAATACCTCGAATTTTTAAACTTCGAAGTCTAGGCCGTCGATATTACAGGGACCAGCAACAGACCGGACAGAGATATTATCAGAATCATCCCTAACAGCATCAGTGCAAGCAATACCAGTTCAGAAATCAGCACCAATCGCAAGAGGGACAAAAAATAAATGTAAGAAAACATGCGGGAAGATTAAAGTTTTTTCTATCAGCATGGAGAAAAATAACTTTGAGAAAAAAAAGAAAGAAACATTCTAAATTATGTTAGGGGACACAAAATTCCTTAAACCGTTTTACCACCGCAATTTATTGGGTCCATTATAGAGAGTCCCTTCCCTTCGATTACCAATAAAGGATCTTTTAGATGTGGTTGAGACTCCACATTGTAGTCTTTCTTTACCTAATACAAAATCCTAAGACTTCCCCAGGGGTTACTTCTGTGACTTGCGAGACGGTTAAGAAAACATTTTATGCAGAACATGGGTGCTATTGTAAGTTATACTCTCTGTGAAGGCCAAATTGTATCTTCAGAAATCTGATAGTTTAAATTGCTTGATATTAAATTTAAAATTTTTAAATAGATTCGTCTTAACAAATCATTTCAAGCTAGACAACCGATCCATGGCTTCAAAGTTAATGTCAAAAAATTGCGTTTTGGCAAGTATTGACTTGAAAAATGTTTACTACCTAATATCGATCCACCCAAACAATAGAAGATTTTTAAGGTTCCAATTTCAAAATGTTTTGTTTGAATCTTGCTGTTTACCTTTTGGGTTGTGTAGTACACCTTTAGTGTTCACCAAGTTGATGAAGCCGGTGGTTTCCCAACTGTGAGATAAGGGGTTTTTTTATCCGTAATATATCCAGAGGATTTTTTTCCTTGTAAGATCAAACAATTCGGATTGTAATAGAAATGTTTTGGAGACTTGCTCATTACTAAAGCATTTAGGCTTCATAACCAATGAAAGAAAGGGCCAATTAGTTCCTTCTCACACCTGTTAGTTTCTATATATCGTGCGGTGAATTAGAGATGGATTTACACAAAAAATTTTAAGCGCGTAATATACCTTGCCCTCTTAGATGCCAGGAATAATTATGACGAATATCAATTCGCAGAGATCTTTATAAAGACCTTAGTTGGTAGAAGGAAAACATTATTGGTGCCAGGAGCTAGCTGCTCAATAAAATTATTATATTCTTCTACTCTGGGAATTTTTTTAGATGCATTTATGAGCGGCTTGGATTTAGTTTAGGGACAAAGGCAGTTTCATGGCTTTTGGAACGTGGATGATAAAGGTAATCACAAAAATTATTTCTAACTATTGCCAGTACTAGGTATTTGGTTTAAATTGCTTTGCAATTGATTTAGCAAGCTGTGAAATATTATTGAAAATCAAGTTGAATGAACTTGCCAAGGAAATATAGCAACCGTGTGAAATCAGGAAAATTTGGCTTTTTGTTTCGTATATTAAGTTTTCTGATAATAAAGAGGCCGATTTAGAATTGCGGCGTCCATCTCAGGATACTGAAAACCAATTAAATGATTCTGTCTTATAGACGTTAAAAATGATATTGATCTTTTTGCTTCGCAAAATAATAAAAGATGAGGAAGGTTCATATCTTGGTTTCAAGATCCTGAGGCTTTTGCAGTTGATGCGTTTACAGCGAATTGGCATCAATTTAATTTTTATGCTTTGACACTGTTTTTTATTATTCTAAAGGTTTTACGGAAAATCGTAAACGAACAAACTGAAAATGTATTGGTTGTTTTCAATTGGACCTCTCAGCCTTGGTTTTCGATTTATAAATTATGAGTTGTAGGAGAATCCTTAATATATTATCCTAATGAGACGTTATTTTCTCTGGACAGAAACCTGCACCTATTGATGTGCAATCTTTCTCTGGTGGCAGGGAAATTCTCAGTACGGCTATGACATACCTGGATGTGCCTGATGCTGCAATTGCTGTGCTCTTATTAGTTGTTATTTCAAATTTAACTTGGAAACAATATGAATGTAGTCTTAAAAGTTCTTTTGTGAAGGCGATTTTGAACGTGTGTTGGAGATTTCGGTTTCAATAACATTATCATGCTTAACATCTCTAGATATTCATCGAGTATCTTATGAGGGCTTTAAAAAGGCATTAATTAACATTATTTTTAATGGTCCCAAAATATTGCGTTCCAATATTCCGACCCAATAGTTGTCTCTAATTTTAAACTGGAAATGTTTCTCTATCTTCATATGCATAGGTATGAAGATTTTTGCCTGCCATTGATGACTACTTCTTAAATTAATTATACCACTTTTGGTAAAACAAGATTAATCCGTAAAAAGTAGGTATATTCATTTTATGAGTAAAGGATATTGTCCATTCAATAATCGAATTACAAAAATCTCTTTTAAGAAACTTCGGAAAGTAACTTTTTAACTTGTGTTTTGTGTAAAGGATGAAGATGCTGCCCGTCAAACGCTTGATTGTGGAATATTTTCTAAGGTACTAATCTTCAATTCTCAAAATTCTTTCCTAGGTAACAAGATCCATTTCATCCTCCATATTTTTTTTTTAATGAACCAAAATATCTCAATCGATTTTATCAACTGAGACAAACATATACCATACTCGGTACTCGTCTTCTTTCCCTATACCTTCTTAAAACCGTTCTTGAATTTCCATAGTGGCTAAGTCATTAAAAGCATATGCTCATTTGCCAGAACTATTTAGACAGTGCGAACACAAAATTTACTAAATATTGTGACAAATAAATAAGAAGCATTAAGTTAAATTTTTCAGAAATAACTATGATACTAGGATATAACTTTCCAAATGCTCTACAACGCGAAGACTCTATTTTTCTCGAAAACGGTGCACTCTAACAAAAAAAAGTAAGAAAACCTTTTTTGGGTAAAAATAATTCCTAAATAAGAATACCGAAGAAAAGTGTTTATTCACCAGCGAAAATTATATTAAAAAAACGAAGAACATCACTTAACTTTTTATATCCAACACGTGAGTGTGGACCTGGCACTCCCTATTAAAAACGGCAAAACTGATGTGGTGGAAATATTGTACATAGTATTTTAATAATAATAATAATAATAATAATAATAAACTGCCTTTATTGAATAGCATTGTAATATACAATACTGTGGTTACAACTAAGGGCGAAGTCTAGCCGAAGCTACTCTACTTAACCCTAAAAGAATTTCAAAACTAATATAAATATAAAGACCTAATGTAATTACTTAGTTGTCTAAAATATGATAGTAAAAAAAAAAAACAAACAAAATATAAAAATAAATATTACATGATATTAATTTCGAGTAGAAAGAGAAAAAAAAAGAGAAGAAAGAATGAAAGAAAAATATAATACAATGCATGTAGAATAAGTATACCTAATATACCTATACAGATCAGACCATGAAAAGAAGTATTTTTACTGTGACATGAGTAAGGTATCCTTAACTTTTCTACGAAATTTGTTTAAGGGAAGAATTTTCACAGAATCACTTAAATTATTATAAATTCTAGCTGTGTGATACGTAAATGATCTAGAAAACAAAGCTGAAGAAAACCTGGGCAAAGATATTTGATTTTCATGCCGTACATTTACATTATGTAATTCGTGTCTAAACACAATCTTTTTCCGTAAGTAAGGAGGTGAGGCAGTGGACAGTATGCGCTTAACAAGTACTGACATCTGACATATATATATATTTTCTAATTTAAGCCATCTCAATTGGTTTATTTTTTCTGAAACTCTGTCGTATTTTCTTAAACCGAAGACGAATCTGCAACAACAGTTCTGTATTTTCTGCAATCTGTATTTTGTTATTTGGTCAAGACATGGATAATACAAGGTGATACCATAATTTAATATTGGTAATACTAACGTCTCTGTAAGTTTCTTGCGTAATTCGAAATTTATGAGTTTTATATTTGAATACAATAATTTTAAGGCAAGATATGCTTTTTTGACAAGTAGTGCTACATACTCTTCAAATCTAAGTCTACAATCGAAGATAACTCCTAAATTTTTTACACTGTTAACAATTTTTATAGGTTCATCATATATTAATAGTTTGAGGTGCGTTTTAACTAATTCATTTGAACGTTTTGGACAAAAAATAATAACATTGCATTTACTAGTGTTCAACTTTAAGTTATGAGCGTTGGAATAAGCGGATAAAGATTTAAGATCAAGATTTATATGTGTACACGCGACATCAATAGTGTTAGGCTCAAAAGAATACGATAATTGTGTATCATCTGCAAATGCTTGTATCTCTGAATGCTTTACTACGTTAAAAATATCGGCGGTATACATAAGAAACAATATGGGCCCCAGGACAGATCCTTGGGGTACACCAGATGTTACAAAGCCAATTTCAGAATAGGCATTATCTATTACAACTTTCTGCCGACGATTATTGAGGTAACATTTAAAGAATAATATAGATGTAGTATCAAAACCATAATACTCAAGTTTGGCAAAAAGCAAATCATGATCAAGGGTGTCGAAAGCTTTGGAGAAATCGAGAAGTACGAGAGCTGTAGCTATTCCGTTGTCAAGGGATCTAATTATGTTATCTGTAATATTTAAGAGTAGCGTTGAAGTGCTATACCCTTTTCTAAAACCTGATTGCCGATCAGATATGATGTTATTTTCAGTTACGTAATCAAACATTTGTGTTATAATAATTCGTTCTATAATTTTCGACATTGTGGGAAGTATACTAATAGGACGCAGTTCGTTATATGCTTCTGGGTTATTTGTCTTAGGCAGTGGTTTTACTAAGGATGTCTTCCATATATCAGGGAAATAGCCAGTTTCCAAGCAACAGTTTACAATATGAGTGATATATGGACAGATAGTTGGCAAACAAAGCTGCAGCATTTTAGCACAAATGCTGTCACTACCATAAGCATTCGATTTTAAATTATAAATTATATGTTTCACTTCTTCTACAGTTGCTAACCGATTTTGAGGTGCATATAAAATTTAATTGATCAGTTCATCAGTTTAGTACTGTTCGAAAAATTCAAAAAAATTTAATGTCCCATATGACTCTATAGGTATATTAAATTTCGACAAAACAAATTATTATTATTATATTCCTTTACATTGACATCATCAATATTAGCTGTTATCTTTGCATTCCTTGTTTAGATCTGCTAAAATTAATTCCCATTATATTAATATTTTATTCTCATCCCTACAACACATATATTTTATTATCAAACTAAAACTGCTATCCCTTCAGAAGTGTAGGTATACTGTGATTAGATTTTAAATATTATATATGACGAAACTTATAAACAGTATAATATGTAATTAAAGATTAAAACAGCAAAATAAATACTTCATGGTCCATGTCGATTTTCTGCTATCGGTGGCGGTCCTTTTGTAGATGTGGATCTGTTGAAAGCCAACACATGTGTATTTTTGTAAAACAAGTCCCAATTTAGCAGTTTGAAGTCTTCATTGGACACTAATTGCCTATGAATGACACAGCAGCTCCATGCTGATTTCGTAATGTAAATCACCGTATATTAAGAGCGGCTGTGGGAGTTCACTTTCTGATAGATAATTTTAATTCTCAATATAAAGTTGTGAAAATTACTTATATTTATAAATTTATTAGTATCAATTCCATGTATCCAACATTAATAATTGTTTATTTTCATTTATCTAAATATTTAGACACACCCTTTTTTCCATCGATATGCAATGGAGTAATTGAGAGTTACCATCCTATGACTAGTCATCTCAGTTGTGTTTGTGGGCATCAACTTTTCTTTATAATCGTTAATTTCACATTCATTCTACCAACTTTGGCATTTAACAAATATCCATCTTATCGCCCTCCTCTCTTTATTTTTATTTATGTCAATGACTTACCCTCTGCAACAACCAATCCTGTGCATAGTTTCGATATTAATAGTATACGCTCTATGCAAGTTCATCCTTGCAGAGGCCAATTACCTTTAAATGTTCATAACTCTTTCAGCAAAAATGGACTAAACATCACCATGTCAGACAAGATCCAAGATCGTGTTAGAATTAGCAATTAGAATCAATTTCCTGGAAGAGTCCTTATTGTACAAACTTTAAATTCTGCGACGTCTTAAAACGAAGTAGGTAAATACTTTAATTCCTTTGCTAAACTACACCTATTCCTCATTCTATCTACTTTTCAACCGCAAATTTATTAAATAGCTACACTCTGTATACAGAGTGTCTCAATATTCCGTTTAAATGCAGTTATCATGGATTCCTGGGGTCAAAATATATAGATTTAACTAAATTTACCTCTATCCAAAATTGCCTCGTTTCGTCGCTAGAGGGCATCAATATTGGTTAAAAATTTAAGTTTTTTCCAAATAACTTCAAAACGCTCTGTAAGAATGGATTGAAATTAAGTATGATAGCGATTTTATTTCATGATATTTTAACTGAGTTTATTAAATTCACAGAAGGAACTATCGCAACCCCTAAAAATCTTGTTTCGGGCTCATCTTTCCAGAGTAAGGTTATCATACGTCATTCGATTCCTTTTTGAACCAGGAATCGAATGGTGTATGATAGCCTTCTGGATTTGGCAGCTTAAGGCCGCCATACTGAAAAAAAGGCCGCCATTTTGGTGTTTTTAAAGTTTTTAGCGTTTATTTTAATTTGGGTCATTCTGGCAGAAAAAACTGAGGTTACCAAATTTGTAGAGCGTCAAATTTTCTTTACAATGAATAAATAAAAGTTGCTAAACATTTTACCGTTAGGCCGCCATATAAAAAAAATGGCGGACATATAATTTTCTTTGTCGTTTTCTGCAATAATTCTAATAGTTTATGATCATTTTACAAAAATGCAAATTTAAAAAACTATTAGAGCCTACTTTTATTTCTTTATTGTCATTTTTTTAAATAGCACCCTATACATTTTTTTTCAAAATCTCTACTAAGCATAAAATTTCCTTTCCGATAATGTGTCACAAGTTAATATTTTCCCACCAATAACCTCCTAACAACTTAATTCTTCCCGAGGTAAGTTGCTATTAAATTATCATCAGTTGTGCCATGGAAAGAGATTTTATTGTTATAACATCATAAAACAAAACAAAGTGCAAAAAAACTGTGGAACTAATGTTAAATGTCGATTTGTTGACATTTGTGTTTGTTTCTGTTCTTCACGGCACAATTGATAATTTAATAGCAATTTGTCTTACCTCGAGAATAATTCAGTTGTTACAATTTGCCACCATACCAGAATGCCTTATACAGGGATCGGCAGAATAAATTTTACAATTTAAAATAAAATTGCTCTAAATTCAATATACATTTTTTAAACTTTCTATCCATTAAATAAGGAATGCTTTGGAGTTACTTTGACAGTTGTCAAAATAAATGATTGCCGTATAGACCAATGAATTTTTTGTGTTGAAGATTTTATCAAAAATAATAGTAGGTACTATTCAAGTGCAACGTGATTTTAGAACTTTTGGCGTGGGAAATGTTTCATCGCGTCCTACAATAATTATGTGTTGGATCAGAAAATGGTGAACTGGAAGATTCGTTGTCAACGCTAAACATTCAGGTCGTCAGCGATCAGTAAACACAAAAAAATCAAAAGATGTAAGATTAACTAGGTACCTCAAGAGAAATCCCTTTACGTCTAATCTCACGTCGTGGTGACATAAATTAGCCTGCCAGATCACCCGATTTGAGTGCACTCGATATTTGTTGTGCGGTTTTCTCAAAGTCGGGTATTTCGACCAAGGGCACGAAACATCGACTTTAAAAGAGCGATTCGCGACGAAATTCATGGAATTCCTGGCGCGGTGTTAAGAGCTGTAATGAGTAATTTCGTTCGTCGGCCGGTTAGAAGAGTGTATAGAGAGAAAGGGAGCTACTTAACCCACACAAATTTTCTTAAAAATAAGTCCCATTCTTTTTCTTTGTAAAATTCTTTGTTACATATTGATACCTCCATACATAAAATATTTTTTTCCAGTTGGAATTATAAAGTGAATTCTGCCGATCCAATATTTTGACAAGTGTCAAGAAATTCCAAAGCATGCTTTATACTTTAAATTTTAAAGTCTATTCTGCCGATCCCTGTATAAGCACATTATTCGTGCAAATTACCAATCTTTTATATAGAAAATGTATTTAAACAATCAGTCAGATCTTCCAGAACCAGAAAACCATGGCTGGATTAAAAAAAATGATTATGGAAAAATTTCCCTGGATCTAGACTGGATGGATTGTTCCCCAGCCCCTGATTCAGTTGTGGAGTTTATGTCCTGGTGCATGCTTAAAAGCTTGTACCGACGTTTTGTTCATGCATAAAGAACAATTTACAATGCACTGACATGTGTCGGCTTAAAAACTGCACAAACACCCCATCTCAGGAAGAAGAAAAGTACTACCTGTTTGAGGAAGATAATTCGGATGAGGATTATAGTTTTGCTTATAAATTGTTAATTTTTTGTTTTTTTTTATATTTCAAATAAGATTTAAATTTGACAACTTTTGCTTACACCTACCTACCATAATACTAACTTTAGTATGTAGGAGGTGGGGATAAAAAGTTATCAAAAAATGTTCTAATAAAAAATATGTTTTCTTTATTTTATTGTAAATCATCTTACAAGCATTAAAATTGCAGAAAGCGACAAAAGAAATTATATGTCCGCCATATTTTTTATATGGCGGCCTAACGGTAAAATGTTTAGCAACTTTTATTTATTCATTGTAAAGAAAATTTGACGCTCTACAAATTTGGTAACCGCAGATTTTTGTGCCAGAATGACCCAAATTGAAATAAACACTAAAAACGTGAAAAACACCAAAATGGCGGCATTTTTTTCAGTATGGCGGCCTTAAGCTGCCAAATCCAGAAGGCTATCATACACCATTCGATTCCTGGTCCAGAAAGGAATCGAACGACGTATGATAACCTTACTCTGGAAAGATGAGCCTGGTCGGCACCTTGGCTCAACGTCTATTAGGCCAATTTGCTAATAACTTTTTTAGAGGCGATACGATTGAATTATTTTTATCAAAAAGATACACCAATTATTCACATTTTTTTTCTCTTGTAAAATTAGGTAGTATTCTTAGGGTTAGCAACGATCTCTAATAACACAAGTCTGTACAGTTCTTTTGGGGGGATATAGTAGTGATGTCAATATCTTTCGAGATAAATGGAGTAAAGTTGTCCAAAAATTCTATTTTTGCTCATTTTTGACAATAAAACTTTTGCAGCATTTGTACCAGTTTCACTGTAAAGTACTTACTACTAATTACCTCCCAAACTCGTCGATGCAGTTGATGCCTCAAGCAGGATATCAGTAGTCCTCACAAAGGGTTTCGCGGACTTTTTATCAGAAACGTAAAAAATTTTGTAAATCAAATTGAAAGTGCTTTCATAAGAAACGACTTGATTGATAGTTTTCGGCTAGACCCCTGGTCTCGTGTTAGAGATTATGATGGGTTGTCTTTGTCCAATAGCTTGAAAGCTTAAAAAGTATTTAAATTCAATTTCGGCAATAAAAGATTGAATCCGGGCGAACACAAACAAATTTGGAAGATCCTATGTTTTCGCAGCTTTAAAAACATTATATTTTAGAGAATCGCCCTTTTTATCCAATTGATGTAAGACCCTGACCTTTATTGGGCGCATTAGGAGCTATAACTATAATTGGATTAATTAAATGATTTCATTTATAACAAAGAAATGTTATCTTATATTAGGACTTTTAATTAAAACTTTAATTATTTATCGATGATGACGAGATATCACTCGAGGAGGAACTTCAAGAATTGCACACATACCCAGTAACAATAGGATTACGATGAGGAACAATTTTATATATTAGGTACATCTATTACATTCTTTATTAGAGATTTTGATGTTTTAATTTTCTTTCCCCTAGAATCGAAATAGGTATACTTAATTAATATAATCCCATGATACTAAAGTAGGTTTTAGTATCATGATATAATCCCTAGTAGTATTTAGTACTTTAAGGTGGAATTTGGTAGATAGAAGTGATGAACGATTAAAGCAATAATTTTAATAAATAAATAAATAATAAATAAATACACCACATGTAATTATAACCCCCTTTATCCCAGAAGGCTCTAGGAGCCTTGTGTGGGAGGGGGCTACACATTTAAAGACAAGGGACACACATCCAATATCCGTGTATAATGGAAAAATCCCTCTCACAGTATTTTCCATTGCCACGACCGGGAATCGCGTATATTTCTGCAATTACAAAATATTCGCATGTTTGAGTTTATTTTTATTCATCTTATTCTTACCATTGGCATCGTTTGTCATTAGGATATGTTTTTCTGTTTTTTTTGTGTTTTTCTTGTGTTTGGACAGCTTTTCTCCGTTTATCATCGCTGGTTTATCTTAAGAACTCTACGAGTTACGCAAATTCTGCAAAAATATGTGGGAAACCATTACCTACCTACTATGTCTCAAAAATAAATATCCCAGATTTCCATGTGTACCTAATTGAACACAGCATCACAGAAGAGACTTTAGTCACACATCGCTTATATTTTTCCAACTATATTATTATGAAAGTAAGAAGTGTTCATGTTTGAGTTTATTTTATTTGTCTATTCTTACCATTATTGGCCCCCTATCCATCGTAGTTTGTCATTATAGGATGTTTTCTGTTTTTCTTTTTTGTAATAATATAATGTTTCAAAATAGCTTTGGAAAATGTTTGCAATTTCGCACCAGGATTTGCAAAAGTCGATAACAAAATAATTTTAATAATCGAGACATCAAAGAAAGAAAAGAAAATATTCAAGGATTTTATACTAAATACGGGTCATTTCATCGCCACTAACCTCGGCAACCAACATTACACAAATGCGTGGTGTATATTTAAATGTTTTAACCCTTGTATATGAGTATATGAATACATAATATACCAAGGGTTTTACGTTCGTATTTCAAAATATTCAGAGAATATCTGATCTGAATTGAGGGTTGTTGCTGCCAAAAAGGCTTGTTTTTTTATTTCCACTTTCAAATGCTGTTTCGTCGTAACGGATAATTTTCTGACTCATATATTAATATGAATATTTGTTTTATGTTACTAAAAGAAATCTGGACCTGTAATCTGTAATACCGTATGCTTATGTTACGTGTACTATAAAAATCCTGATGTTATTCACTCAACTCTGATATTACTTTTAGGGCATAACAGTACTTGGCTCTGTTTTTTACAGGTTAGTATGGAATTTCCAGTCAAGCCTAAAATTTATTATGATATCCAAAAAAGATATTTTAAACGCAGCATTTAAAATATCGATAAAAAAAATTAGACCATTTGTAAACGCTATGGCTTAAGTTTTGGATTTATTTAACTTTAGATTAACTTTAGATTAGTTTACACTAATTAAATTTAAAATAGCATTTCTAAGATGATATTTTGTCTTGTTTTCATAACAGTTTATAATATAAAATATTTCAGCTTTTAATTTCAGAAGGAAATACTGCAATAGTGTGGGGTTCCATCTATTAGTCAACAAGAATATATTTATCTTAACAATATACTAAGTCACATAAATGAACTCTAAACCCAATTGACATATTTCTTTAAAGGGTTTACATTATTTTGTTGATTTTTTTAAGAGATAAAAATTGTATGTAGAATTATTATGTGTGCCAGTGCGTTTTATTTGAAGGTTTCGTTATTGATTCACTCCAAAAGCGCATAGAGATGTGTGTCAACCAAAATGGGCAACATGACGTGGAGCACTTATTATATTTTTTTCTGTTGAATTATTTGAAGGAACCTAGGTATATTTTTACTTCCTCACCAAAAGTGAGAAAGGTATGCATTTCGTGAAAAATTGAGTTCTAGAGCAAAATCTGTCCACTGGAACGGAGTCTACCGGACTTCAACATTTCTATTTCTAACTTTACAAAAAAATGTATTCGTAATGAAAGATTATAAATAAGATCTGATATAAAAACCTATTATAATATGGTGTCCATAAGTTGAAATAAACAAAATACGTCAAAATTACTTTTATTATAAACTCCACCACACGATGAGGTCTGATGAAGAAGTGTCGTTGAAAAATATACTGGGTGTGTTCCATTTGAAAAAAATTGAGAAAATTTAAATCAAAAAGTCCGAAATTGTAAATCTATTTTTGGTCACCCTGTCTATTTTTAGGAAGTGAAAATGATTCAAAAACATTCATTAAATATCTCATAACTGATATTCACATATTTTTCTTATAATCTCATATAACCATTAATCACTATAGTAGCATAGTGATTTTTTCAATATGCATCTGCAGATGGCATTATTTCAACAATAAAATGGTTGGGATTGAACCGAAAATCAGCATTTAAAACCAAGTGTTCCATTCTTATCTACCAATCCATCTTAAGACCATTAATAACATACGGTTGTGTAATATGGGAAACAACAAGCAAAACAAATCTGAAAAAAGTGTAAATATTTCAAAACAAAATATTCCGGATATCAGTCAATGCCACGTGATGCATACGAAATTTTCAAATCCATCGCGAACTCGGTATTACAATGCTAGAAGATTACATTAAAAAATGTGCTAAAAACTGGTTTCAAAAACATCAATAAATGTGACAGCGCTGTGAACAGTGTCGGACTGGGACCAAAAGGGCCTACCGGGCAAACTGGATGGCCGCATATGAACTGTCTTAATCAAAACCTTTTTCCATGCCATAATCAACAACATAACTAAAAAAGTACACAACTATTATAATAATTATATATTTATCTTATTTCAATTTTTTTGTTTTTCTTATTTGTACATTAATAGGGACAATAAGGTACACGGTACAGGGTATACGATACACCATTGATTATAAGTTTAAAATTATAATCAAAAATAATAGAAAATATAATAATAATAATAATAATAATAATAATAAGGGGTGCGAAATGCGGACCGGCAACCTCCTCGCGGTGCACCCTGGACAGGGAGGGGTAACCCTCCTTGACAAATGTCGGACGTGGGTCCTCAGGGCTAACCATCCTGGGGACTCTTTTCCTCTGGTTTTCGACCGAGACAGAGGACAGGCCCCTCACGATCGACCCCAGTCGGATGGGGGTCAGAGACAGGTGGGAGGGGCCTTACCGGACGGTCTCATTGATGATGACATACGCGATGAACATGGACGCTTTAAGTGGACGAGGGAACTAAGGGATGACTTGCTGACCTGCTACGAGAGCAGCGAGCCTGAGCGCAGGGGGTACATGGCGCGATTACACCGGTTGTGGTGCGATATGCACCCGGAGTATCGCGCCTTCTCTCAACAACATCTTAGAGATCAAGTATCCTTCCTGCGCAGAACAGGTTATGTAAGGGCACCTCGTCAGCCTGAGGAAGTGCCTGTCGCACTTCCACCGCGGCAAATACCAGCTGACGAGGAACATCCTCTTGAATACACCGATGCCGATTTAAGGACGAGGGTTAACCTTAACACCAGGGTTAACCCTAAGCCACAAGACCTGGCACGAATGGACTCGTTGATCAGTGAGGAGCTTCCAGAAGATGCCAACATCTGGCAGATCAACAGCGCGGTGTACGATGCCGCCAAGCAACTCGTCCCACAACAGCGCCTGGCAAGCGCAGTTGATAGGGTCGAGAAAGCTAAGCGGCGCGTACAGAAGATCGAAGCTAAAATTCGATCCGCAAGGCAACACGCTTCTCGAATCCAGAGTGTGGTGGATTATATAGTCGCAGGTAGACCATTTACACCGAAGGTCCGGCGAGTGGCAGCCGGACTGAGACGCCAACACCACACTCTAAATCGCACAGTGCTGCAGACCATCAAGCAGCACTGTCTAGATAGGATTCGAGCGCTTATGGCTATTAAGAAAACTTTGGTCAGGCGAATGCGGAGTTTGGAACAAAACAAATTGTTTCAAACAAACCCGTCTCGCCTGTTCCAAGAGCCACAGCGTGTTGTCGAAAATCCGCCAACTGTTGATAATGTCGAAGCCTTCTGGAAAGGAATCTACGAAGTCGCGAGTCCGTTCGATAATGACACTCCAGCTATAGCACACTTCGAGGCTCTCTGTCGTAGAGTCTTAGAAGAGCCAGACGAAGTGTGCCCGGTAATCAGTACGGAAGAGGTTCAACAAGCACTTGTTGGAACCTAGAACTTCGCTGCCCCGGGTCCAGATGGTATAAACAACTGGTGGTGGAAGAAGTTTCCTTCCACCCACCGCCATCTGGCCCGAGTTTTCAACTTATGGTTGAACGAGGGGCAGCAAATTCCGGACTGGTTTGTCGAGGGGCGAACTGTGCTAATCCCCAAAAAGGGGGATCTGTCTGACCCAAAAAATTATAGGCCGATTACCTGCCTCAACTCCTGCTACAAGTTATTTACTCGTATCTTGTATACCAGGATGTTGAGGTCTGTTGATCCGGTCTACCAACAGATAAACGAACAGCGTGGTGCCAAGAAGGGCCTGGCAGGTTGCAAGGAAAACCTGCTGATAGACCGCTGTATTACACAGGATTCTGTGCAGTACAAGCGGAATCTGTCAATGGCCTGGATTGATTATCGCAAGGCATTTGATACAACATCCCACGAGCTTTTGTTACACTTGCTCGGATGTCTTGCGGTACCAGCACCACTAGTGAGATGCATCGAACAACTGTTGCCGCTTTGGAGAACTCGCTTCACCATAACATCCGGTGCCGAGCGAGTTTCGACAGAGTTGGTGACATTTAAGAGAGGAGTGTTTCAGGGTGACTCTTTGAGTCCGCTCCTCTTCTGCATCTCACTGCTGCCGCTATCTGTTGGACTCCGCCAAACCCGCGGGTATCAGTGTGGGCCACCCAGCAACCGGAGGCATAAGGTCACCCATCTATTTTATATGGATGACCTTAAACTCTATACCTCCGGAGAGCGAGAACTTCAAAATGCTCTCAGGGTGGTCGAGGAATACACGCGGGCAATTGGAATGGAGTTTGGGTTGGACAAATGCGCAGTCGTCCACCTCAAGAGAGGACGATGCGGGGAATTCCACGAAGATGCGCAGCTCGCAGACGGAAGCATCCTACGACATTTGGATGCCGGGGAGACCTACACATACCTGGGTGTGGAACAACGCCACATCCAGGATGTGAACCTATTAAAGGATTCTCTCCGTGGCAAGTACAGACACCGACTCCGAAAGATCTGGTCATCAGAACTTTCGGGGAAGAACAAGGTGTCTGCCACTAATATGCTTGCCGTTCCGATTCTGCTCTACTCCTTTGGCGTAGTCAAATGGGGAGTAGATGAGCTGCGTCAATTGGACAGGAATACCCGCAAGATGATGAATATTCATAGGAGTATTCATCCTAGATCGTCCGTTCCTCGTGTATACCTCCCACGTCAACGGGGGGGCCGAGGACTCTTGAGTCTGGAGTGCATGCATGGCAGAGTGGCACTGAGTATGGCATGTAATGTCATCAGGAGCTCGGACCCACTCCTACAGTTAGTGAGAGATCATGAAGCTGTGGGAGTTGGCGCTTTATTGTTTAGGGCAGCACAGAGGGCCGCAGATGAACTCGGTCTCGTGTTCGACTACAGGCGAGAAGGCCGGCGAGGTGACTCAGTCACTGAACTTCCGCCTAATCGTCTGACAGCCCACATCAAAGCTGCCGAACAGAGAAATCTGTTCAGGCAGCACGTCGATAAACCCCTGCACGGTGTTTTCTATAACAACATAGAAGCACTGGGTTTATCGACAGAGCTGACCTTCGCATTTTTAAGGTCAGCGGGGCTGAAGTCGGAGACCGAGGGATACATTGTGGCCTGCCAAGATGGTGTTTGGTCTATCGCAGTCGCGTGATGGGTGTAGAGGTACCTGATATCAACTGCAGGACCTGCCGTCAGGCGCCGGAGTCGCTCATGCATTTATTATCTGCATGCCCGATTTATGCGACTTCGGTCTACATCCAACGACATAACGCGGCTTTACGAGTGCTATACTACCATCTACGGCACTCGTACCAGATAGACCAAACACCAGTGCTGCCTTACGTCCCCGGAGATATCGAGTCCGTTGTCGAGAACGAGAAATGCCGGATTTACTGGAACTACTCGTTCCCGACCGTCAGGCGAATTCACGCCAATAAGCCTGACATAGTCCTCCTCGACCATCAGACCAAGGTGATGTATGTCATCGAGTTCTCAGCACCTGCTGAGACAAACATCGCCTTGAAGGAGGAGGAGAAATGGACTAAATACAGAGATCTCCGGTACGAGCTCCAAGTGCTATACCCAGGCTACTCTGTCAAAATGGTCGTCCTGATAATCGGTGTACTCGGAGGTATGAAGCCCACGCTGCTCTCCGCATTGAAGACCATGCCTGCCTGCCAAACATCGGCAGAATGGTTGGCTGGTCAAATGCAGAAAGCGGTGATCCTGGGATCCCTTCGTCTACTTAGGGCACACGAGTCTGGAATCTACAGTGACTAACCCTGCGGGATGTGGGGAGTTGCTGTAGATTATTCGCTGGCGCTCTCTCTGTGTGGTGTCGGAGGCCACAGGGAGACTGTCCAGCACTTTCTTCCGGAAACGGAAAAAAAAAATAATAATAATAATATTTATTTCTCCACTGTGCAAAGATATATATATACAAAAATATACAAAAAGTCAATGAAGAAAACGTCACAAATATTTAAAAAAAAAAGCAGTACAAATAAACAGTGCAAAAAACACTGCAAAGTAACATATTAAACATTATAACAAATACATACTACAAAATAATATACCAATATATAAAAAAATGTATACAGATTAATTTGTACCCGTCACATATAAAAGAATATATATTACAGAAAAACTACATATATTATGTCTTATAAAATGTAAAAAATGCAGAGAACAAACTATTAAGTATAAATACGTACTGCTTAATTTTTAAATATCAATGTTTTAATTTAATTTAGGTAACTACGATAACTAACGCTGAAAACGCACTCTCCGCCACCTATGTAAATTGAACCTTACACACCGTAAACAAATCGCATGCTCAGCCGCTGAGGTGTGTTTCAATGTGACCACGTGACCAACTTTACACAACACTTGTAGTTCATATTTCTCACACCAGGCTAAAATTATTAAAAATGGCAGGTACAATACTTAATTTTCTAACGCAGTCAAAACTGACATAAGCAACAAATAATACAAAATTGTGTTTTAATTTCAATAAATACGGTCCTAGGTAAAATATAGTACATAATTCGAGTTGTAAAGCAATTACGCACTCATGGAATTACCGCTCTCGCCGCTACGTATGGCGTCGTGCGCAATTTTTCCATTCGTGCGTAATATGCTATTTACAACACTCATTACGTAATATTAAATATACTATCACTTAAATACCAAATGCACAGGCACAGTGTGTAACGACTAACGAAGTGATTTTTCCGTCAGGGATTTCCTGTCGTTGCTTAAAATATTCCCTTCACCCTGTAGACTCTGTTAAGGTTCAAGTTTTTTTTTTTTAATTCAGTTGTAAAGCCGCTAGTAAACAAGAAGTAAGATAATTAATTGATTAATCGAAAATATATCGCCGTACGTTCAAAACATTCCTGATATAATTAAAAGTATGTGATTTATTGAATGTTAACAGGATAAACCGCACCAGTAGTAAAAATGATGGATTACTAAAAATTGTTAAAACAGTTCGCAATTTTAAGAACCTAAACAACCTACGAAAAAAAAAACATTTCTGAATTTAATCCGTAGTTGTTGTCAGTGGTAAGAATACGAAAATAGTCCGTCACAGTCTTTGTGTACCTGGTCCGAATAAGCAGAGATATTCTGTACTTGTGTTTTTTTGGAGTTGACCCCGTATGGTCTATCTATTCAAAACTGAACTTGTGATATCCGATATTTCAAAATTAATGTTCTGTGTAATATCCACCGGCGCAATTCTATGATCTCTAGCTCTAGGGGTAAAATTTCATTTTATAACCGTCAAGTTTTCACTCTTTTCAGTCTGTGACCTGTGTACAAATAATCCGTATGATAAATTGTCTACCCCACCAGTATGACATCATCCACAGACCCCTGGACAAGACCGTGTCTTCACTGTAGTTATCCCGGCCTCTGTCAAGACCACTGAGAGAATGTTGTTCTTTACACTCTAAAACAAGGAACTGGCTTCCAAATTCCCGAAAAGTGTTAAAAGTTTACTATTTGTAGGTAGAAAGTTGCAAACAGCTCCGGTGTAGTAAAAATTAGCATCGCAAGAGAATACAAATCACACAGGCGTATTGGGCAAGTCAGGATCAGCCGGGATATGTTAAATATTAAATGTCGGGTGTTAGGTCGTATGTTTCGACAAGAGCTGCTTTCGTTCGTGCAAATGATTAGTGACCAAGACATCGTTAATTCTTTAATTACTTTGCCCATAAAGCTCATGTTCCATTACAGGAATATACGAAATAGAATCATGATTACTTTGTTCAGCACGAACGAAAGCAGCTAAGGTTGTTGAATTCGCAAGAATATCACTGCTATCGAATATATTTTAGTAATGTTATCACGTCTTTTGAGTTTTCTAACAATAATATAATTTTTCCGAATCTTTGAAATTGTGATTTCAGAATGTCACACGAGGCAGAGGGGGCCACATTTTGAGTTTTTAAGGGGACCTACAGGGCAAATGCCGGCGCCCCAGTCCGACACTGGCTGTGAACCTACAACTTGGACAAAAAACTCTAAATACTATACTAAAGAAGAGGCTACCGCAAGATATATTTCTTTCCAGTAGTGATACTGATTGATAAAGTAAGATTATAAATTCATTAACTCATGAACAATAATAATAATAAGTGAGGAAGTTGCATATTTTTTAATTTTATTCTCATTAAATTCAGCACATTGAATAATGTTTAGGGGAATACAAATTTTCATTTTGAAACCATTAGTTTTCCGCATAAAAAATCAAGAATATCCTCGCGCGGAAACGCTTCATGGAAAAAGGATAGTCACGGGTCAGTTTCGGGCCCGTTGTCTACAGCGTGGCTTTGTTGTTTGTTGTGCATTTTTCAAACAAAATATCGTCATTTCCTGCATAATTATATCTTAAACAAGAGTGTAGTGTGTAGTGTTTAAATAATATAGCTACAGAAGCTGGATTTGTACAAGGATAATCCGACAATCTTCCAAAAATAGATGTTCACATTTTCGGGAATAATCCAAATTTTATGAGTGCTGAGTTAAAATGAGTAAAAGTTCAAGGTATGTTCATGTTCATGTTGTACAGATTGTTTTCTTATAGCATTATTATTAAATTATAAAACTAACTATAACTATTATTATTGATTATAAAACTAATAATTTTCGAGTGGCAATAAACCTTATAACCTCAAAAATGCCAGGCTACAATGTTTACCACATTTTTTCTCCTCCTTAAATTTGATGTGTGTGATTTAATGTAAAATCAAATATAATAGTTTTAAATTAATTGTAAACAAACTAAAATTGCTGTAAAAGTCGAAAAACTACCCCTAAACAGAACAGAACAACCACAAATGACGTATAAACACTAGTCGTCGCTGACGTCACAGGTCGTTACAGCTTCTTCAGCCAATCACAAAGCGTCTTCGTGCACTCTGTTTTTATGGTAGGTATTTATCCACGATTTTAATTATTAATTTACTTGCGATGTGTACAGTTATAAAGATTTTTAAATTCGTACACTTGTTCTTAAAGTATGTTTTATATTGTACAGGGGTGTCACTATAAATGTGAACCCCCTGTTAATTTCTACATTTTTTGAGCAATTCGATCGATACCGGTCCTATCTGTTTGTAATTTTTATGTAGATTTTAGCCTTATCGTCAAATTTGATATAAAACGTCAAATATACAGGGTGTTTGAAATTAGATTGGGTTTTTTAAATGGAACACTCTGTATTTTTTTACATATTTAGATTACCTTACCGTCCTGATTTCAAATATGTTACATATTGTATGATCGCTCCATGAATAAGTAAGTTATTATGACTCTAGATTGTTTTTTTTTAATGGAACACCCAGTATTTTATTTTTTACATATTTAGATTCCCCTTACTGTCCTGATTTCAAATATATTACATATTGTATGATCGCTCCATAAATAAGTGAGTTATTTGATGAATACTTTTTATCAAATAACTCACTTATTTCTGGAGCGATCATACAATATGTAATATATTTGAAATCAGGACAGTAAGGGGAATCTAAATATGTAAAAAGTACAGGGTGTTCCATTTAAAAAAAATCTAGTTTCAAACACCCTGTATATTTGACGTTTTATTTCAAATCTGACGATAGGGCTAAATTCTATATAAAAATTACAAACAGATAAAGCCGGTATCAATCGAATTACTCAAGAAAATGGAGAAACTAACTGGGGGTTCACATTTATAGTGACGCCCATGTACGTATATTTTCAAGTGATTATATATTATATGCAACTTCCTCATTGTCAATTTTATGTACCATGTATAACATTAATCTGTTGAGCTGGTAATTTTAAATTAAAAAAAATAAATAAAAAAGAGGCACTTAATCCTGTAATATTGTCTTGGCTCGTCCTGTATTTTCGAAAATAATTTTCAGTTATAGACTTTTTTATCTAGCTTACTTGTATATTTTTTTTTAATTTCTAGCTATCATAGAACCCGAGTCCGACGCACTATTGCTCCTCCCTCTATATATTGATTCGGGACACAACTGAAAATCAATCAATCTGTAAGTAATAATATATTTAGTATTTGTCATAATGTATAAAAAATTAAAATTGAAGGGTATTCCGTTTAATACACAAAAGAGCTATGACTTTTTTTTGTAATTTTTCAAAAATAAAATATTAATTTCAGATTTAGTCTACTAAAATCTCAAACTGAATTCAATTAATCCAGTGATGTCGAATCCCTTAAGTTAAGAATCTCATATACTCACTTAAATCGTAATTTTCAAATATCTCGTTTAAAACTTATCCGATTTGAATACAATTTTTATCAGATTAATCTAAAATATGTATAAATTGTTGAAAGGTTATTTTTTTCGTGCATTTTATATTTTTTCTGGCCAAATTTACTAACATTCCGACATTATTCATTACTTATTTCTAACTTTTAAATTCATTTTCCCCAACTCTTGGTACCTGACAAACTTCGGCAGGTGATAGAGGGACTTAAAATAAGTGGAAAAGTTTCTATCAACTTATGTCCTTAGGTGATTGCTAACAAAGATACAGGGTGTTAAAGTTTTGTGAAAAACAAACCATTTCTTTAATAACTCTAAGATTATGAAAGCTATTGACTTGAAATTTTAGGGGCGACGATGTTTTTTAAGCATCAATTGTTTTACGGAATCTTGCCTTTGTACTGTTTCCAGTGGTGGGGGAGTTAAATTTTTCGCCAAAACTGCCACTGCTTTGTACAGTTGTTTTTAAGATTTTCCGAATCTCAGCTCAATTTGAAAGAAAGAAGGTATCTTTTAATTTATTTGTACAACGCTTACTTTTCGAGTAAAACGGCTGTTTTTGCCTAGGTTTTTGCTTTATATCTATATATCTAAAACACGAAAACCTTTACTACACTAATAATAAAATTAATAATCCTATTTGCCCATGGTAAACAATGAAACATTATTGTCAGTCAATGTTTGACCTGTCACCCTGTCAGTTTTTATAGTGTTAATATTGGGTATCAAGATACCAAGATTGTTCAGCCATGTAAAATAAATGATAAATTTGCAATAAAGTTTAGTCATGGAAATTCTTTTTGCTATTTTACTTGAAAAGTAAGCGTTGTACGAATAAATTAAAAGATACCTTCTTTCTTCCAAATTGAGCAGAGATTCGGAAAATCTCAAAATCAACTATACAGGGGTATTCACGAGAGATTTTACCCCCCTTAACTTTCTTATTTTTTATCCTAGTTAAAAATGGTTAAGACAAAAGTTTCAGGAAATTTTCTTATCATCTCAATGCACCTATCGCAGAAACAAATGAAAATCGTATTTCGGAGATACTAACCAAACTTATGATTTTTTTATGGAACAAAACATTTTCCGTGGCAATACTGATTTTGTGCAAAATTCGAAACATTTAATTGAATTAGGCATATTGCGCAAACGGCTGGAGCAAATATATAACATATATATATTTTTGTAATCAGGACGAAACGTTGATTTCAAAAATCTAAAAATATACAAGGTGTTCCATAAAAAAATCATAAGTTTGGTTAGTATCTCCGAAATACGATTTTTATTTGTTTCTGCGATAGGTGCATCGAGATGATAAGAAAATTTCCTGAAACTTTTGTCTTAACCATTTTTTACTGGGATAAAAAATAAGAAAGTTAAAGGGGGTAAAATCTCTCGTGAATTGTACAAAGCAGCGAAAAATTTAACTCCCCCACCCCCTAACGGCGCCACTGGAAGCAGTACAAAGGCAATATTCCGTAAAACAATAGAGGCTTAAAAAACATCGCCGCCCCTAAATTTTCAAGTCAATAGCTTTCATAATTTTAGAGTTATTAAAGAAATGGTTTGTTTCACAAAACTTTAACGCCCTGTATCTTTGTTAGCAATCACCTAAGGACATAAGTTGATAGGAACTTTTCTACTTATTATAAGTCCCTCTATCACCTGCCGAAGTTTGTCAGGTAAACTTCGGACCACCCTGTAGAAACATTATAAAGCAAGAGTAATCACTTTTCTATTCTTATAATGAAATCAGGTACTTTTCGATTTTGCTCTACCTTTTCGATTTTGCTCTACGTTTTCGCTATACTTGCGGAAATAATAATAATATTTATTAATAAAAAATAATAATAATATAGAAACATTGAAAAGTAATATATCACAATTCTCACATAAAAAAAATGGGGGTGAGAAATGTGAGAATACCTATATAAATCTAAAAAGGATGCAAAATATACACAAAATATATATGTACTGTGTTCACAGAGTATGAAATTAATTAATTATTGAATACAAAAATATTTTGGAAAATCCTCGGATAGGTCAATTTTTATTTTGAATTGCCCATCTTCTGCTTTGATTTCTTTAGCTACGACGTCTTCATTGATTTGGTTATGACGTCACTTAATTTTTTCATTTTTAGAATGTCTATGGAAAGCTTATTTCAATGACGTAGGTATACTACTTAGGGTCTAAGTTCATGTTCTGGGATAAAGGGGGTCGTAATTACATGTGGTGTATTTATTTATAAGTTTGGAAAAATAGAGATTTGAACATATTATTTTTTTAAGTTAATTCTTGTTTTATCGTGATATTTTATAATAAACACCTAAATAATAACACAAAGAATTAACTAAACAAATGTTCAAATTGAAAATCTTTTTATGCCTGACAATATCGCAAACGATCAATGAATTCTTGCTGAACTTTATTTATAGATTCTTGACAAATGTTGTTACATATTCGAATCTAATTTTGTTTTTTAATTCTTCAATATTGTCAGGTACATTTTTTAGGGATCCCCAAAGAAAGAAATCTAGCGAGGTAAGTTCCGGTGACTTTGGTGGCCATTCAACACTACCACGTCTTCCAATACACCTATTTGGAAATACTTGATCAAAATATCTTGAAACAGGTAAAATATCACAATAAAACAAGAATTATTTAACATCAAAAAATAATATTTTCAAATGTCTGTCGCTCCAAACTTATGAACTCTAGACCTTAAGGTCTAGGTATTTGATTCATGTCTTCAAAGAGATTCTGAAAATAATAAAATATGTATAGGGTGTTCCATAGATGACGTCATAACCGAGGCAGCGAAGTCGCGATAGTTAAAAAAATCTAATCAGAAGATGCGCAATTCCAAAATAAAAATGCTAGGATTTTCCTAAAATATTTTCGTATTCAGAAATAACGAATACAGGGTGTTAAGAAAAAGTAGGTCAAGCCGTTAAACACAGATTCACTGAATGAAAATAATGCTACTTTTATGGTGTGATTTTTATTTTGACACTTAGTTTTCCTTATACAGGGTGTTAAAGTTTAAATTTTGAAAAATATTTTTATTAATAACTCAGTTATTTTTAAGTTTTCTACATGAAATTTTGCACAGACTTTTATCTTATGCAGATGCACTTTTTGTGTAATTTTGGTTAAAAAAGTCAAAAGGCAAACGTGGAAAGGGTGGTTGTGGTACCCATTAACCTTCCCAACTTTGTCACGAGTACGCCTATGGTCTCTAAATATTCGGAATTTATTATTTTTATTATTGTTTATAGTAACCATTGCTTGTTTTTTAAATTGATTACTTTTAGTCAAAAAATGCTAGACGTCTTTTGTTGTGCATAGTTAGAATAGTTCGATAAAATAAAAATTATAAAAAAAAACAGTGGTGTACACATTTTTGTTTAGAAAACCTAATTTAATTCTCATTTAACTATGCTACTGGCGCATGGCGTAGGTAAAAAAAGCAAATAAAAATACTAATTTACAGAAAATATTTTTGCTTAAATTGCCTTGCACCTTCTATAAAAAGTTGGGGAGGTTAATGGATATCACAACCCCCCTTTTCCACGTTTGTGCTTTGACTTTATTTTACCAAAATTACACAAAAAGTGCATCTGCGTAAGACGACTGTGCAAAATTTCAAGTAAGAAATCTTAATAAAAAATCACACTATAAAAGTCGTATTATTTTCGTCCAAAGAATCTGTGGTTTTAACGGCTTGACCTACTTTTTCTTTAAACCTACACCCTGTATGATCCATAAATCCATATTTTTCCAACTTTAATGTTAGAACTTTATAGTTCATATTATAAAAAGCTTTAGGTCTATATAGCAACTAAAACTTTATTATTCAGTGAATGCATTATTTCACAAAGGGCTTTGGTAACAAGTTCAGATTCTTGGTTTGTTTTTTCTAAAACCATTCTGTGTATTATTTAATACCTCATGATTTTCTAGATAATTCGTTCGTAAGTGCAAATTATTTTTTTTTAAATTTCACTGATGTTCGAGAGCAAGACTATTTTTCTAAGAAAGGTATTGTTAAAAACTAATTATATCGCAATCACGCAATCGCCAATACTAATTTTCTGTGAGTAGTTTACTAAATAATGTAATGTTTTTGTAATGTCCTTTATTGTTGCCTATATTTGCATGTAGTAAAGGAGACTATGAATATATCAATAAATAGACTTATAATATTATGCTTGATACTTTGTATCAACTAGTAAATACAGTAAGCACAGTAATAAGGGTACAGTAGTTGAAGCACGAATCATTTACCAAATGAAAATCAAATACAATCATCATTTGATTTATTTTCTAGATTACAAACTGTATCTGATTCCCTTATCCTAATACAAATATTAACGAAATATAATAGCAGGAAACTACATGCTTAAAATTAAATTTTTCGTCACAACCGTCACAGTGATTTGCAACATAGAAGAAAACAGTTCTATTGTAGTTGTAGTTTCAAGTGAGTTTGTGAGCAAAATGAGTAACATAATCAATATCGATACCTTGCAAAAGAATGTAAGTACGTATAACATAATGTTTCTCTAGATAAAATTAAACTATCAAATAGAAACGTTTAGTTTTGTTAGAAAAGAACTTGGTTTGAAATTAAATATTTCAATTTACAATTTTAATATATTATGCATATTTTTATGCTCGTTTTTATGTAACTACTTCGGCAAAATACGCAGTTTAAAAAATATATACAGGGTGTATTCTAAAAACACCGACAAACGGAAACTGGAGATTATGTGATCCAAAATAAGCCGAAAGTTGTTATAAATGTATTTCCGAAAATGCTTCCTAACCGAGCTACAGGGTTTTGAAGAAAAAAAAATTTGGAGTTTTTTGGAGTTGTTTAAATGTTATTTGTTGCATTTCAGAAATTATTTCTTTTCTTTTTCTTTTTTGGGATTTATTACCACATTCCTTGAGATTCCTATCCAAAAAAATTCGATTTATCTAAAAAATATTCAAATTAACCAGTTTAAAACTGGGAAATAACCTCTACGCCTTTGACGTAATGTCAGAGGATCAGTTAGAGGGTGTTTTTTGACAACTAATAGGAATAAAAAATTTTTTAAATGGAATACCCTGTATATTTCTTGACAGGTTTGTAGTACTCTTTGAGCTGATTTAAAAAATGTATAACTCCCTTGAGTTTAGATCAAAATCGGTCGAGATATTCAAGGATAAACATGAGAAATATTTGTTTTCACACTTTCGAGGTGGCTTGGCATTCTGACTTAATTGTTGACTTTTAGCTGTCAAAATAATGTTCCTTAGCAATAAATATCAAATACTTGAAGATTACTCTAGATCAAACACGTATTTTATTAACAAAGAAAAGATTTTTAAGAAAATATAAAAATAACAATTAACAGAAAAATAAACTTCACATAATTTAACAAAATACAAAACAAAAACCACCATGATTTACTCGAAATTTATTATACACATTTTTGAAACTATGTTTTGCAGGGACCCGAAGGCCTGGAGAGTCATCTTACAAGCTTGATTTTTATTACACAAAAGATAAATTCGACCATTGCACATCTTTCTTCTACAGAATATTCCATTTTACCAGTTAATTATATACAAGTTAAATACAACAAAACATTATACATATATATAATACGAACAATGTAAAAATTACATTCACAATAACATCCACAGTCAATTGTTTTGACAGCTAAAAATCAACAATTAAGTCAGAATGCCAAGCCACCTTGAAAGTGTGAAAACAAATATTTCTCATGTTTATCCTTGAATATCTCGACCGATTTTGATCTAGACTCAAGGGAGTTATACATTTTTTAAATCAGCTCAAAGAGTACTACAAACCTGTCGAGAAATATACAGGGTATTCCATTAAAAAAAATCAACTTTTTTTTCATGTATGTATTGGCGCTAGGTAATTTTGAATATTATATTTGAAAAATTCGGAAAATGTCTGATAAGGCTACATTTTAAAATTTTAAAATATCTTCACAAATAAGGAAATAGAAGAGGGGGCAAAATTAGAGTTGACACCCTGTACATTTATTAATGCAGCTCGCCAGTTGAAACATCTGCTTTCGTACAAGTCACACAGTTTGTCCCAAGCATTTTTAGCTGTTGTCAGCTCTCGAATTTCACAATAAATATGAGATTTAACTCCCGCAACAATTGTTGCAGATGCTTTTTGAACTTTCTTACTGTTATAGCCGAGTAAACTTTAACTTGGCGTGTGGATGAGTTGATATTGTGCATACTATTTCATTTTCTCTTGCACACAAAGTTAAAGCAATAACCCAAAAACATTGTTCACGTATGTTTATACGTAAACAATGGTTTTGGGCCATTTCTTCAATTTTGTGTGCAAGAGAAAATACAATAATACGCACAATATCAACTCATCCACACGCCAAGTTAAAGTTTACTCGACTATAATAGGGTCTGCCACCTCTGCTCGGTTTCTCTGAATGTAATCCCAAAGTCGTTTCTCAACTAAATGCATTTTCATAACAAATTTACAATCACTGAAATTCGAGGATAAATCCAGTTTTTTTAAATTAAAGTTGTTTCCACCGGCAGCCATTCTTGCGCGTCAAGTTCACTTGACAACTTTATGTAGTAGTACTCTAAAAACTTTGAACCTGCACTACACACAGAAATCCCACCTAGTGTCCTGGGCCCATAACCTGATAAAATTAATATCAATTAATTATTATTGACAACTTCTATCTGCATTTTGATTAGTGATAGATTGATTCCAATGAACCCCAGGGGAAATACATTCTTAATAGATATAGGTGTATTTTCTTGATAGGAATCGACTAATAGACCATGCCTAACATCATATAATACAATAATCTACATTAAACATTTAAAGAAATTCAAATATGACTTTCTTTTTCAAAAAAATTTATTTCTAATTTTAAACAATTTCCTTTACAGAATTTGGATTCAAATATGCCGTATTCAAAGATGAACGATAAAGAATCTCTGAAATATACGCACGTTTATTATCATAGAACTTCGACACCAATTACGATGAGAAGAAATAACTCAAAAGTAACGAATTATTCAATTGATTTGAAATATGATAAATGGTCTGAAAGATTAAAATGTCCTCTATGCAAATTAAAAATAAGAGGAGCAACAATTCCACCAAAGAGAGATGTTATTATATCAGGACACATCGCGGTTACTAGGGACCAGATCAGCTATTCTGAGGAAGGAACAACTGTTAAAGAATTTATACAGAATGAACCAGTGAGTGAAGAAATACAAAGTACTGTGTTAGAAAAAATAAATGAAGACAATCTGATAGAAGAAACAATTATTAAAGAATCATTACAAAAGGGGCGTGAAAGTAAAGAAATACAAAGTGTTTCGTTAGGTGCGATAGATGCAAACAAACGTACAAATGAGATTTCTAAAGAAAAATTAAACTCCACTTTTAAGTTAGATTGTAAATCTTTTTTTAGAAGAACTTTTAACATTTTTAAAGAAAAATAGTGACAATAATACATGTATTAACGACTCCTACAAATGTAATACTATAATTAGCTCTAGTGTCATTGGAAATTGCATTATTGAACCTCTTCCAAATACTTGCTCAAGTAAAAATCCTCAATTTATTGATTAAATAATTCTTATGTTTAAAACAATTCCCAGACGATTTTTGTATAATATAAATATTAACTGTTTAAGTTATCGTGTCATTATATGTATGCTCTCTTATTGTTTGTCAATCAGTATTATTTAAATATATAGAGTTATTCTATTATATAAATATGTCTTGAATTGCCAGCTCTGTCCTACTACACAGTAAACCTCCCTAAAATACGTAAAAATATTGAAAATACTCCACTTACTTAAACAGAACTGGAAGTTTTGTATAGATGTTAACACAGAGAAAAAAAAATCGTACATTTTGCTTCATTGTTACTTCTCATACTTAATAATTAAGTTATAATTTAATTTTAATACCTAAGGCCTAAAATTATATTATTTAAATTTATATTCTATTAATATCCTCACACAAAATAAGTCAGTCACATAAGATGCAAATTAATAGTCGTTGTTTTGATAAATTTCCCCAATTTGATTGATAAGTGATAGAAATATGGGGGATACTTAATCCTACAAGAAAGTCCCAAATTAAAATATTGATTTAAACCATTAAAAACAATAAACATATCAATCGCCTTCCAACTTTGTGTAAGGAATAAAAGAGCAAACGTTAGCTGAAAATGTATGTCATTTTAACTTTTGAGTAGCCGAGTTAAAAAGTATAGATGTTGCAGAAAATCCAGTGGAGTATTTGTTTTTGAAATGTAGGTTTTTCAATATACTTTCGGAATAAATATTTATAGATTGAATGTTAATGAAAAAGCCAGAATAATACACGTATTTGTTGATACTCTCTTAGTTGATAATTATTATAAACTATTTATAATGTAAAAGGTTGAAATCGAAAAGAAAATTTTAATTTCGATGTTTTTATAGTTTTTTTAACGGCCTAAATTAATATTTTGATTCGTGATTTAGCACTGTTTAGTTTGAGAAGAGGAAGTAAAATCCTATAATCTTTTTAACATACGCTCGAGATATCTAAATTTGTAAAGAAGTAATTAGGTTACCATTTTTTGCAATTTAACAAATTATTCAAAATTCTTTCTAAAAAGGTCTAGTTTTAATAAGAATTTAATTACGAATAATGCTGTTCCCGATATCTTTATTGAAATCAAAGAAAATCTGGAAAATAGCTATAAATTTTTATTCTGCAATATAAATCTTTAATTTTGAAGTTGAATATCAGATTTAATTCAAAATGATCCATGCCAGAAATAAATTAAAAATAATAATATCGCTGTTACCAAACAAACCTACCCTACTAGTGAATGGAAATTTTTGGTAATATTCCTCATAAGGCTTTTATGGTTAAAATATTCACACTCATTTCCGGAATCAAGTAAATATTTAAGTTATCATATTGACATGAAAATTTCACTAATGAGTCATAATATAATGGATGAATAATTACAACTACAGTTTGAACAGAGTCGCATTAGAACGTTTGTATAAATAAATGGGCATCAATTTGCATGAAAATTGCAATTATTATTTTTTCTTAATATAATTACGTCTTTTTAATCTGAAATATTACATACACACAAATGCAATTAAATTGACGAAAATACGCTCAACCATAATATGTCCAACTGCGCTGGAGCTGTATTCGCAAAAAATAAAAGTGAAAGATCATCAAAACTTTACTTTATACAGTAAATGAAAAGTATAATAATGATGAACCTTTTTAATTTCGAAATTAAACAGAAATGTGTGCGTTATAAGGGTAACTGACAAAAAAAATCGGTTGATGAGAGTTTTTATTATTTTATTATGCTTAATTAAGATGAAAGCTGGTAGGTTAGTATCTACCATAACTGTCTCTGGTGCTGGCGTAGCGTGATCGTATTTTTAAACTGTATAAAGAAGCCAATTATTTCATTTTAGTTGTAGTAGATGGTAGTAATATAGAAATAGAATCAATAACAATACAAAAAACTGACTAAAATATGGATGATCAGCACCAGGGGACGATATTGTTCTTTTGTTCTTGCTCTATTAAATAAAAGTTTATGATTTATTGGAATAACTTTAAGCGATTATTATGTCATATATTTTTTGTAGGAAGCAAACGTTAGTGTCGCCCCTTGTTAATTGGACAACTTCTAGCTTCTTCTTTCAATTACAACAATTTTTCAATTACAAACATGGAAAGATCCACGTCTTTATAGCTGGTAAAATTAAAATGAGTCTTTATACTGTTAAAAAAATTGCTATTTAAGAACAGATAATACGATAAATTAATAGAATACTTGTTCATAAGATATAATTTAACGTTTCTTAAACTATCTTCATAACAATATTTTAAAAAATATATGTTTTAAGTTTTAGCATTGATTAAGGAATGAATAAGATACGCGACTTCAATGGTAAAGTGCGATGACTTTTTTGGCAGCGAGAAAATCCGGTAAGTTGCGAGCATTCCCTTGATTCACGTAGTATGCTTTTGATAAACCTGTGTCGTGTCTGGTTTTATATAATTTATAATCTAGTGAAAACAAAAATTGAATGTTCAGATTGATTTTAGTTTAAAATTATGTGACGGTTAAAAGTCAAACAATCGTTGAGAAATAGCTCGCAGAGAGAACATACTACGTTAATAATTTTAAACTAAAATTAATCTGGACATTAAATTTTTATTACCACTAGATTATTAATGATATAAAACCAGACACGACACAGGTTTGTCAAAAGCATACTACGTAAATCACAGGAATGCCCGCAACTTGCCGAGATCTCGCTGCCAAAAAAGGCCTCGCACTTTACCATTGAAGTCGCGTATCTTGTTCATTCCTTAATCAATGGCTTTAGTGAAATTTTAAATTCCACAAATTTTCTTTTTGGAAAAATCTTTGAATTTACACATTTAATTCATTCAGTAGTTGTTAGTATTCTTTCCTTTAAATATAAATATTTAATTAATATAATTATATTACATCCATATTTTCTCAAAAGTTTTCTTATGCAAAACTACAAATTTTCTTATGAAGAAAAGTAATCGTAAGTAGGTATGTCCTTTAATATTGAATTGTCAAAAGTGTGGGTTGCTATGTGAAAAACATATCAGTGACATCATATCGAGAACATAGATGACTTCAAAAATACGATTTTCTCGTCAAAAGTTAGAAGTGACGTGTCTAAAGATTTTTCCGAAAAACTACGTTTCAGGACTTTCTTTCATTTGCCTAATTCAACTTTTTACAATAGTTATTAATAATGAAATAGAAAACGACGTTGTACAATAAAACGACAAGTAAATAAATGTCACTCTCAACCACAAGCCAACTCCTCAGTTATACAGTTTTTAATTTTTGATACTTCTGGAAAAATTTTTAAAAAGTCGAATTAGGCAGATTTATCCACAAACTGTAATTCTAACATAAATTTTAATTCTAAACAATTTTTCTTAATGACTTGAACGTAGTTTATTCTTACATAATTTTCAGAATTTTCTGAACACCCTGTACAATAAATGTTAACTTACTCCATGGCAATCATATTTTTAATAAAAGCAACTTTTTATGAAGAATAAGTTTTCCGCGTAAAATGAGAAATAAAAAAGTTTTCTCTCTTATCCACTCTAACTGTGAACATACTGTATATTGCATTTTTAATATTTCAATGGGTTGGGCATCCCTAGAATAGTCCATAGTACAACACTGGAATTAAGAAATGAAAATAATAATAATGGGTCTATTAAAACCCTATAAGTAATTATTAGAGCTTCCTCCGAGACCCGAGCTTATAAAAGGTTTAATGTGCGTTACGTAAGGTGTGTGTGTAAAGAAGTTTTTAAAACTGCAAAACTGGTAAGTGTGTAAACATTTCTGAAATAACGCAAATATATAAATATTTATTTATTTATAATATTTTTGAACAAGCATGAATGAATAAATTTAGTTGAAATTATTGACTTTCTAAAGACTACACAAAATTTTACACTTTTCTAAATTTAATATTACAAAGAATTATTAATTTGAAAAGCTTCATTTTGCAAAAAATCATAAATTAAACAGAAATGTCCATGTCTTAACTCATAAACTTGAACATTTCTAAGTCATTGGCAGTTAGTTTTTTCTCATAAATACCATTATATCGAAAATGATGCCAAAATTAGGAATATTTTTTACATTATCACCTAAAATTTCAAATGCTATTTGAAATTAGAAATTCGAACACTTTCTTTCTAATAAATAGGATTATAGGAAATAACGAAACAACTACTGGACGGGCAAAGGCCCCTACTCCCATTGAATTATACCTATAAATCCAAAATTGGTAGCCAAATTTGTTATTTGTCTTTTCTCCACCAGACACAGACCGGTTTCGAACTCTTTATGTTCTCATCAGTGTGCCACAGGTAGCTGAAAAGACAAATAACAAAGGCAAACCAAACTGGCCTATGGCAGACCCAGCACATAGTAAGTTAAGCATGTTTTAGTCCATCAGGGCTAGAGGTCGCCGCTCTTGGTGCTTGCTTGGCAAGCCGCTATCGGTCACAGAGACACCGTCGATGTCTTGACTGGTAGTAGCAACTGACCACCAGAGGGATGTACTTATCCCTCACTACTTCCTTTCTTTCTACAATAAAAAAAATTGTTAATGTCGAAACAGAAAGGATAGGTAATAAAAATGCTACATTGACTACGTTTTATTTATGCAGCTAAACTTCCACATGATTTAATATTATTAATTTATCGATAACATCAATATTCATATTAATTTCTTAGAAACCTTCAATCGTACTGCTCAACCCTTTTACTTAAAAATTACTTGAAAATAACTTAGGCACTGAACTTACAAAGAACACACCAGAGGTGTTTGTTCTAAAGACCAAACGAACTATGACATTTTTCTAATTTAATTAAATTATTTTTCATTTTCAATAATATTATTTTATTATTTATTAAATTTTGATAATTACTCTTGCATTTAAAACTTCTCACAGTGTCCCTCTCAAATGATGATTAGTTGCTGTGTTAGTTTTGACATTATGTAAGAACTAGGTGAATAAGATCCACCTCTACAAAGTTATTCGTAATTCCAGTAACCACCTATTTAAAAAATAGTATAATTTATAGTATAAATAATAAAATGGGGGGTCTCTATTTTATTAATTATTATTATTTTTTTTTTTTATAAAATAATACAACTACAGTTTTTTACTTGTTTAGGAAAACGAAGATTTTTGACGATACCTTATACTTAATTAACGTATAATGTTTTTATTATCACATTTTTATAACTCCATAAATTAGCATTCTAAAATTAGACAATCTACTTTTATATGGTATAACTATTCTATATATTATTATTTCATTTCAGTTAAGAAAAAGGAAAAACTTTGGAAGAGTAAATTTCGAATAATAGTTCAGTGAGAAACATGGAAAATTCTAATCCCAATATAACAAAACGACTAAAACGTATATTTAGCAAAAAAGGTTTTATATACACTTTTAGCATATTAAAAAGGAAACAAAAACGTAGCACTTGTAAAAATGGAGACCCAAAATGTTGTTGTCTTTTATTTCACATTGCTAATGAAACATTTGTGGATGCCAAAAATATTCAACAATACACTTGTACCACTTACAGTCAAAATAGAAATGTTATACTAATTTAACTTTAATTATTGTAATAATTTGTGGAAAATATTGTACAGAATGGATACTTTTTAATAATAAATTCATTTAGGTGGTTGATTGTGATTAGGAGTATTTCGGGAGGAAGAGAAACTATTTTAAGGATGTATTTTAGAGGAGAAAATAAGAAAAAAGTTCCTATAAATAAGGGTTCGAAAATGCTTTCTTTTTGAGATACACAGGGTTAAAAAAAAGATAATTAAGGATACGTTTTTCTGCAAGCGTTTTCTCTGACATAACTAAACTGGTGCACAAACACAACGATCACAAAAAGCTGTATCAAGATTAATCATCTGCTATACATAATTCCAAAAATATTGAGGTTTAAATATCGCCCATATTTTTCGGAAAAAACGGCAGTAGCACAAAAAAACCGTTTTTAATTATTACTCGAAAATGGTTTATCATATCAAAAAAACTCGTAAGGCCTTTTCTTTTTAGAATTGGTCACTGATTAAGAAACAAACATTTATTTTGATAAAGCAGTGGTGTACTATTTTCTACGTCAAAATTGAATTGTCAAAACTCGTTAAATTGAATACGAGTCTTTCCATGCCAGCATAGTGCATACCAAAGCTCAATTAAATATCTTAATTATATCTAATTTTTTATTATTTTTTTGACACCCTTTGAAAAGGAAGCATTTTCGGACTCTTATTTATAGGAGCTTTTTTCTTATTTTAACTTCTAGAATATGTCCTTAAAATAGTTTCCTTTCCTCCCGAAACACCCTGTATATGTATTATAGTTGAAAAAGATATATATTAAAATTTACTGTATTTTTTATTTCATATGTTTAATTTTTGCTTCCTTACAGTCTATTTTTATAAACCTATACATATTATTATTTGTTAAAACAAATCGTATCCATAATAAAATGAAAATAACTCAAAAACCAGTAAAGCGATTATACAACATATGTATATATTTGTAATCAGAATGATTGGAGGAATTCAAATTTGTCAAAATATACAGGGAGTACCATTTAAAAAAACTTAACTTTTTTGCGTACCCTGTATATTTAAAACGCTACTGTCAATCCGTTAGCAGAAGTGGAATCTACATAAAAAAACGTGTAAGGCCGGTATTTTAATTTTTGGAATCGGTCAAAGATAAAAATAAAAATGGGGGGTTTACATTAATAGAACTGACCCTGTAGGTACCTATGAATAACATAAGACTTTTAAAGTATGAATGGATATTGGTAAAATTTCTTCAGTTTCTGATAATAAAACCTAGCATTATAATTGCTTTCACTGAGATATCATTAATATGTTCAGAAAAATTCAACTTTGAGTTAAACTGAATGCCAAGATCCTTAACTAAATCAGAACGTGCTAACATATCTCCATCAATATTATATAAATACTGTATACTAGATTGCCTTCTTGTAAACGTTACCACTTTGCATTTAGAACTATAAGGCTTATTAGAATTCCACCAGTTTTGAATTTGATTTAAATTGTTTTGCAGTTTTGTACAATCCTCCAAATTGTTACTATTAAATATTTTTAAATCATCAGCAAAAAGCAAGTTTTCTGAACTTATAATATAACTAAGATCATTAATAAATTACAGGAACAAAAGTGAGCCAAGATTGGAACCTTGGGCACACCTGAAGTTGCATTAATAACACTGGAATCATGTTCATTGTAAAACACAAACTGCTTTCAGTTGGGAATGTAAGATTGAAAAAGTGCGATTAAGGGAATGGAAAATTCAAAATGTTTGAATTTATTTATAAGTATTCTATGGTCAATACGATCAAAAGCTTTTAAAAAATCTGCGTATCATCCACCTGTTCAATAAATCGTTTTGAATGTGATATTTTTTGCATTGTGGCAAACACGAATATGATCTATACTCTATAGCAACACTAAAATTTTCAGCTATACCAAATATCGCTGAAGATAAGTAATATAGTTGTAGGTCCATGTTATATTCAAGTGTAAGTCCCTTGAGAATAGGTACTATGACTTAGATTTGAGTATTTTCCAAATGATAAACAAGGGATGTATTACGTCTGTGTTTACTTCTTTGAATGTGAATAATAAAAATGTAAACTGGGAAATATTTCTTTTATTCATTTAAAATTATAACTAATTATAAAGGAATTATACATATACAGGGTGATTCATTGGTAAGTGTACATACTTTACCTGCATATGTAGGTTACTTGGGCGATTCCATATCACCTATGGTTAGTGGGTCAATAATCCTTAATTACCAAGATACAGGGTGTTTTATTGATTTTGCGTATTTTTGTCTTGGACCATAACTTTAGAACCACTAGGTATAATAAAGTAAAATTTGGTATGTATGTTTTACTCAATCAGCCATATCGATTTCTCAATTTAGCAGAATCAAAATACAGGACCGGACAGAAAAAAATAGCCCAATTGTTAAATCTCAAAAACAACACTCTGTATCGAAAGTTTTAAAAATATGTTTTAAGATCCGGAAAGAGCATAGAAAAATAAGGCAAATAAAGTACATTTTCAAATTGCGCGTCTCTTTTTTCTATTTATTTTCTTTGATAAAAGGAAATTTTACAAAACTAAAAACCGACTATCTCATACAAAATAGCGTTTTTTCTCTATAATAGACTACGAATTAATAAAAACTTTCATATTCAATAAGAAACCATTCATACAACGTAAGTTCTGAAAAGTATTCAACCATTCAATTAAAACCAACAGATTTACACATTATTTTAAAAATTTTAAATTTTGATAAGTAGGCTTTGAATACAACAATTAAAATTTCAAACAATCAAGTGCGTTTCTGACAGACAGTTTCTAAAAGATTTAGGAACATTTAAACAAACCATTTAGAAACTGTCTGCCAGAAACGCACTTGATTGTTTGAAATTTTAATTATTGTTGTATTCAAAGCCAATCAGAATTTAAAATTTTTAAAATAATGTGTAAATCTGTTGGGTTTAATTGAATATGAAAGTTTTTATTAATTCGTAGTCTATTATAGAGAAAAAACGCTATTTTGTATGAAATAGTCGGTTTTTAGTTTTGTAAAATTTTGATTGAGTAAAACATACATACCAAATTTTACTTTATTATACCTAGTGGTTCTAAAGTTATGGTCCAAGACAAAAATACGCAAAATCAATAAAACACCCTGTATCTTGGTAATTAAGGATTATTGACCCACTAACCATAGGTGATATGGAATCGCCCAAGTAACCCACATATGCAGGTAAAGTATGTACACTTACCAATGAATCACCCTGTATACAAATAAATTATATTTATACAAAAGCCAAAAATTTAAGAAGTGAGAGTTCCGATAGATACACGTGAAAATTAACAAGAGAAATTAAATATATGCCATATGTTATGAAAAAATTAGACAATTTGCACTAAGTTATGTCAATAATTCATAATTTAACAAATAGGCCCAAATTTTAATATGTGTTTCGTTAAGTTTCAGCACATTTGAAATATTTACCTTTACTTTTAAACATAGAATATAAGGCCCTATATAACGAAAATTTACACTTTAGTCCATTTTGCATCACCAATATTTCTCTGCTCTGCATGCATTTGTTGTTTCCTCGTTACCATTAGACGATCTGAATTTACTCCTTCTTGTGGCCATTTTCTATTTACTATGTCGAATATAAGTTTTTACGGGAGTCTCTTGAAGATGTGTGAGTCATTTTTCATATTTTACATTATCAGATGTGGGTACCTACGGTTGTCTTTGTATGCACAATTGTATATGTCCTAACTCGCAAACTGATGACCTTAATTTTACTTTTTGCTATGTTATCAATTTCCTTCATCTAAAACAAAATATATAAACACAATTTAGTATATTTATTTTACTTTTACGTATTCAAAATTAAACAGGCATATATTCGAAAAACAATATAATACTGTGACGCTCTTTTTATTCGGACGCCATTTGTGACGTCCCTTTTCCTAAATGTTTACTTAAAGTTGTACAGTGACTGTCGATAATATGATTGCCTCGGGCGCCAATCCCTTGTTTAACGTGTAGGAATGCCACTTTGACCTATCAACTGTATGATAGGGCCGGATAACTTCAGTGAAGGCACGGTATATCCGGGTTCTAAGTTTGCTGGTCGCTGCTCTAATGGAGCGTCCCGACTAGGGCTGGGAATTTTTATAGATATATCGATAAATATCGATAGTTATCGATATAACGAATAACGATATTTGCGATTGGAATTATCGATATATCGATATATCGATAAATATCGACATATCGATAAATATCGATATATCGATAAATATCGATATATAGTTATCGATATATCGATAGTTATCGATATATCTATAGTTATCGTTAAATATCGATAGTTATCGATAAATCGATAGTTATCGATAGTTATCGATAAATATCGACATATCGATAAACACGTGCTAAATACTCATCACCTTTTCTGCGAGTTCAGTGATTGAATATGATTTTATTTTATTGTGCGCGCTCGGACATTTAATAGCCTAGAAACTTTATTTGTAAAATTAGGTGACATACCTAATACTGAAAGACAAATGTTCTACATAAAATTCAGCAGTTTTCTTGGTAAAATTACTTTGCCCATGACGCTTGTGTGAATTCTGTGATGTTTAAAAGTGCAATATAATTTGTAAAATATGTGTAGCGATTAGGACTGGAAATTTTTATCGATATATCGATATATCGATAAATATCGATATATCGATTAACGATATTTGCAATTGGAAATATCGATATATCGATATATTGATAGTTATCGATATATCGATATATCGATAGTTATCGATAACATCGATATATCGATAATTATCGATAACATCAATATATCGATAATTATCGATATATCGAATTTATCGATATGTTTTCAGTTATTTATTTATTTATTTATTTATTTATTTATTGATATACATACATAACAGGTTACAAAACCCAAATAGTACAAAATTCGCAAATAATCGTCGTGAATGAACAATTGTGATAAAATATAATGTTACAATAATGTTACAATAAACCTAAACTGAAACTTACAATTAAATGATAGAGGTGCATATATTTGTAATGAATGCTCTCATTATGTTTAAGCAAGAAAAATCTGAAAATATCAATCTTAAAGCTGCAAATCATATTTACAAAATCTTGTCAGATGATCAAAAGAGATATTAAAAATGTCAATGTTCACGGATATATAGTTTATACATTGTCGTAAGCGATGTTTCATTGAATGTTGTCCATATATCGTATTATGATGTTCTATATAAATTAATTGTTGACTTCTTGTGCCGTATAATGGTAGGTACTCGAAGAGGAAACATTTCTCTTAGTTCAGGTACAGTGTACATATTATTTATAATCTTGAAAGAAAAAAATATCTCGTTTACAAATCTTCGTTTTTGTAAAGCGTCTAAACCGACCATGTGTATTCTCCCCTCGTAATTGATATCATTGTAATTAATATTTAGTTTATATAAAATAAATTTGGCAAATTTGTTTTGTATATTTTCAAGTCTGTTAATATTTGTCATGTACTTTGGATTCCAAATCACTGAACAGTATTCGAGTCCACTAAGTACCAATGATTTGTACAATATTAAGATAGCATTTACATCATTAAAATCTACACAGTTCCTACGAATGAATCCACACATCTTATAATATGCCTTTTTAATCTTTATGTCAACATGTTTATTAAAGCTAAAGTCGCTGGTAAATATTACTCCTAAGTCATCAATTGAACTTACTCGACTCAGATCAACTCCATCTAGGTTATAGTTAAATAATATTGGAGATTTCTTTTTTGAAAAAGTTAAAGTTTTACATTTATTTATGTTAAATTTCATTTTATTAATTTCACACCAGGATAGTAATTTATTAAGGTCGTTCTGTAGTTTTAGACAGTCAGAATGATTGTTAATTTTAATGAATACTTTTAAATCATCCGCGAATAATAATGTCTTGCATTCCAGTTCTAATAAAATATCATTAATAAAAATTAAGAATAAAAGAGGGCCTAGATGGGACCCCTGAGGAACACCTGACGATGGACAAAATGGCACTGATTGATAATTTTCTATTTTGACTATAAGAGTTCTATTAGTTAGATAACTGCGCAGCCACTGTAGAAGGGCACCACCAAGACCTATATTCATGCATTTCTGTATTAAAATATTATGGTCAACCCTGTCAAAAGCTTTTTTAAAATCTGTATAAATGGAATCAAGCTGCGTTCCTTCCTCTATAGCGTTGATGATATGATTGCTGTAAATGGCCAAATTTGTACATGTTGACTTTCCTCTAAGGTAACCATGCTGTTCTGGAATTATTATTTTTTCAATATCAGGACAAAGTCTACTCGTTTCTAGTGATTCGAATACTTTAGCCATGGAGCACAACCCCGAAATGGGCCTATAATCAGTGACACAACTTACATCTCCTGACTTAAACAAGGGCGTGAGGTAGGCACTTTTCCATAAACGTGGAAATACTCCGTTACTTAATGATGTATTATAAATTATACTTAAAGGTAGCGCTAGTGATGGGCTGCACATTTTTACAAAATACGGAGATATATTGTCCGGTCCTGCGCTCTTATAACAGTCAAGAGATACAAGTACGTTGAAAACTTCATCGGTGCTAAAATGCAGATTGCAAATATTGAGGATGGAATACACATTACTTTCCTGGCTTTGAAATTGCTCGTCATTGGCGATATACACCGATTCAAAAAAATTGGCATACATTTGGGCCATTTCAGCTCCATTGGTTGCATTAGTACCATTATAATGAACTTGTTTAGGTATAACACGAGTGGATTTCTTCGATTTGACATACGACCAAAAGGATTTAATATTATTGTTATTTAAACCGAACTGAATGCTGTTCAAAAAAGAATCATAATCATGTTTGATCATAAGTTTTGTTTCAGATCTGAGGGTGTTATATTTATTACGTAAAAAAATATTGTTTCTATCTTTTTTTAACATATTGTAAATTTTATTTGTTTCTCTTATACTTTTCTTCGTTTTATATTTATACCATTAAGGAAATTTGTCCGATTGAATGAATATTTTAGGTACGTATATATCTATTGCAATGTAAATTATGTCATAAAAAATTGATAATGCATGATCAGTGTCAGTAAGTAACACTGCATTCCAGTTTATTTCTGATAGATACTCATTTATATTTGCATAGTTTGTATCTCTAAATTGATATTTCCAGTAATTATTTGATTTTAAATTGTCAAAATATTAATTGTGATCAAGTTTCATATATAAAGGAGGATGGTGAATATCAGGCTCTATTATGTTAAACGTAGATCTATTCAACGTGAATTTATCAAAGTTTACAAAGACTAAATCTAGAATTCTTGATAAGTGATTTTGCACCGTGTTTATCTGCTGTAGACCTAAATAATTGAAAGAGTCATTTAATAATTGAGTTTTTATATTTGATTCGCCTTGTGTAGTCAATATTCCATCATCACTATTTAGAAAATAAGTAAATGGAAAATTATAATCACCCATAATACAAAGTTCAATATCAGGATAATGATCAAAAATATATTCTACGGATATAGTGTGCTGCTCATACACTCTTGCATCAGATAAAGGGGGAATATACACTACACCAAACACATAACTTGCTACTCCATTACCATATACAATTACATAAAGCTCTTCTACTTCTTCATTATTCGGGACTATTATTTTATTTGTCTGTAGCTGTGAATTTATGGCGATTAATACTCCTCCACCCCGTGCGTGAGCACTATTTCTCTCATTTCTATCTGTTCTATAAACTACATATTTATCACTAAATAATTCACAGTTCTCGTAGTTATCAGTTAACCAAGTTTCGGTAAAAATTATAATGTCCAAGTTTAAGCTGAGAGTGTTTAAATAAAGTTGATTTGTTTTAGTCCTTAAGCCACGAACGTTTTGATAGTATAGCGTAAAATACTTCTTATGAAAGTCTTTAGCTTTGCTCGAATCTTCACTTACTAGTTTTTTGATTTATCAACAATAGTAGGAACACCACGCACGTATTTAATTATCTTACTTGTGATACCCTGGGATTTCAGATCATTGTATTTGGCAATTACCTCATGTAGAATTTTTTGCTGCATTTTTGTGTTATCCGAAGCAAATTTAATGCTGGAGTTGATTTTGTTTTTATTTTTTAGAACAGTAATTACGTCCTCCTCGGTTGTTAAGGATACTCTTAAAGGTCTTACTTTATCTGTGGTATATTTTCCTATTCTTCCCAATTTAATATTAAACATGTCTACGTCGCAAATATCCTTAATCGCCTTGGTTACTATATTTTTTTTGGATTCATCGATATTGTAAACTATCAGGTTTCTTGCTCGTCTTTTTCTCTCTTCTATCTCCGTTATCAGCATATCAGAGTTAAAATTAATATTTGGATTAACTTGACCTTGCTCGTTTCTCTCTTCTTTGAGTTTTAGAATTTCATTTTTCAATGATTCAACATCGTTTTTTAATTGCTTTATCGTATCGAGGACGTTGCAATTTCCACAGAAAAATGTAATTCGTCTATCATTTAAGCGGAGGCACGATGCTTCCTGTCTTGAGAGACCTACACATATTGTGTGATAAGGCTCTCTGCATATGTCACAAAAAAACCTATCACCGTCCTTTATAGGCCCTTCACTACACTTTTTACATATAGCAGGCATGTTTATAAATATTTCAGTTCACACTCATATATATTTCCGTTGCAATGTTCGTTGTAATTTTTCAATGTTCACAGAGCGTTAAGATGTCAACCATTCACGTTCACGTACGCGTAGTTATCGATATTCGATAACAAATTTTCAATATCGCCCACCCCTAGTCCCGACTGCTGACTGTATATTCTTTTAGAGTTAGAGGCTTCTACTGATGTTATTATAAGGTAGTGATGTTAGTGAAATAGAGAGGCAAAGAGAGCATAAACTATTTGATAAAACAAGTTTATTACAATAAGTGTTTATTGTACAGCGTTTGGTAAAAGAAAAGAAAGTACTTAAATCAATATGTTATAAGTACGGCTAATTTACCACAAAGCAGTATGTAAGCAACTAAATACGTATTTCAAAACAACTGTATACAAAGCAACACATATTTACAACAAATACAAAGAAGTATTTACTACAAAAATAATGTAATCAAAATTAATTTACTCAAAGATAGCTACTCAAAAATAGCTACTTAAAAATAGCTACTCAAAATTAGTTACTCAAAATTAGCTACTCAAAAGAGAACTCTCAAGCAGAGGTGTGTGCAAGCAAAGCGGATGCAACACTAACTACAAGCGGCACATTTCAGTTTTGAAGAAACTAAACGACTATTAGAGTTATGGAAAGTATTAATGCAGGTAAGCTGCTGTGCAAGTACGGTATTAAACTAGAATTAATCGGATGCAGGTAACTAAAAGCGGTAGCAGTCTGTGGCAGTAGTAAGCAAGCGGCAGGATGGTTAAAAAGCGGTGACGAACGTAAGCAAGACTTGAAGTAAACTTTGGAATAATTACGGTAAGTGGTTCCAGAACAATATTTGATAACATGAATTAATTTTATTTCAAAACGGCACACGTGTGTATTGAAATGTGATAGTCCAGTAAAAGAAACGATAGGTAATAAAAACTTCCAGCGATAACAAAAGAAATTACTAAAAAAAACCTAATCAGTATTATCGTACCAACAAGTTGGATTTTCAGACTAAATATTTAATTTAAATAATTCCACAATTAATTACTGCAATCGGGTTGTTCGTGTTAACCTGGTTAACTTAACCATGTCATCCAGGCGTTGGCCAGCGCACTAGTCGACGGAATGTTCTAGGTTCCTACTCCTGGCAACCCGATTGTTTATCTTAGATAACACCTATAAGTAGAGTAGTAATGGCGGAGCTGGGTCTCCCCCCACCCTTTTTTTTTTTTTGTGGTGGGGGGTAACTAGGGTAATTCGAGTAATGTAGGTAATTAGACTGATGTAATTGCAATAGAGGTAATTAGAGTATTGCAGGTAATTAGCCTGATGTAGTTGCAATAGAGGTAAGTAGAGTAATGTGCAGTAATTAGACTGATGTAATTGCAATAGAGGTAATTGGAGTGGTGCAATGCAATTGTAGTTGTAATTAGTGTATGTACCAATATGTGTATGAGTACTCCAAGTAGTGGTGGTGGGGTAGCTCAGCTAGACTGCTATAAAGAAGATGTAGTCGCAACACAAAATCATTTCTATCGTGTTCTATCGTGAACCATCTACAGCTAACAAATCAGCCTAGTGCAGTCAGTGACTTCAGTTATTTCAAGTGAGCAATATCTTATATTACTCTTTATAATTCTTTCATTATATTCATTTTAAATATGGCAATTTCCGAAGTTGACTTATTAGCACTTAATGAGCTAATAAATCAAGATATGCAGGTTTTAGAGCAAAGATCCATTTCAGCGTTAATTTTAAATAAACCTTATATCATAAAAAAAATATCTTTGGTTAATACAAGATTTGGAAAATCAATCATAGTAACTTTGTTTGAGGAAAGTTCAATTACGACTTTTAAATCATTTTTACCGAAACGGTTTGTGGAAATTATATGTGAGAACACTATCGATAAAATAAATTCGTCAAATGGTAAAGTTACATTGACATATTTAGGACAAAGTTCTCCAGCTTATCCTGGAGCAAAATCTAGTCCATTAATAAGTTTCGGTGTTTAATTCTCAAACAAAAATAATCGTAAAGTATTTAAGTTAGCTAAGTTTAAGTATTAAGTAGAAATGGAATATTGTGGAAGAATGCTAGGAGTATTATAGAATAGTATCACTTGTTAGCCTATAAATTCTGATATATCTAAATTGACATTTGTACAACATATTTTTACTTCGTGTACACCAATAGCTCAAACGTAAGTCCATTTAGTGCTGTTTTTTATGTATTTTTTTACATTTCATTTTTTATTTGTAGGTACGCAGCAAAGATGTGGATGCAATATTCAACCCAAACATGGACCCCTGCAGAAGACATTAAATCTGCCATTGAGAGATTGTCTTGTAAACTAGATGACTTAATAAGGGATGCATTGGTTTCATTAAATTATGATATGAATATCTGCTTCGACGCTGAAGAAGTTCGACGGGTTAAAGAAGCTTCTAAAGCGTATAGCATTGGTGTAAATCTATGTGGTAGATATTCCCGTGGCTTCTTAAATTTGGATGAGTTTTGTGAGCATATGGACAGAGTGGAACTAAAACATTTTCTATACGAGATAATGGAGTACCTACCTAAGAATATTATTGAAAAATATCAACTCGACCAGTCTGATGTAGAAGATAACAATGTAGATACATAAATAATATTCATCTTCTATTGTCATATTTATTACACCAAATATTGTATGTATCTGTAGTAAACAATATTCTGTATTTTATATTATATTATAAAACTGAATAAATAAAATACACATTAAAAGATTACATTCATTTTATTTCATATTTCTTATTACACAACAAAAAATACAATCATAGTATAATTAGAACAGTTTTTATTTTAATTTTATATTTAATTCTACAATTACATTCTGAGAAAATAAACAGTTGCAAGTACATCATGATTATTGTTGATAAAATTATCCAGATATCTTGATAGAAATAGGTTGCACTACTTAATTCCACAATAATAAATATTTTCTTTTTTTACTTGACATCGAGAAAACCATTCTGAACCGAGCCATCTAATGCGTTATAACTTAAATATGTATCATGAAGTATAAGTGCATACACTCGAGTTTGTTCCGGAAATTTCGCTTTTCGTGTTTCAAATTCTATTTTTATGTCGACAGTAGATGATTTCACTGCAACAGGTTGGTGTGAACAATCAATGACAAACAAAGGATTCTTCCTGAATTCCCCAAGATCCATCATGGGTTCGCTCATATCTTTATCATAGTAACTACGTTGGAAGTTCTCATAAGCATAATATGCTGCAGAATCGAGCTTCTTATCGAAATCTAAATTCCAACGTTCATATGGATATACTTCAGAGTTTAGAAATAGTCGAATATTATTTATGTCTGCGTGTTTGAACTGTGTAACATCCTTTGTTCTATCATTGGCCTGATCAGTGCCTTGAAAGCCAAGAAGGATGAAAAGTGGACTTTCAAGACGGGTGGAGAGTTTAAGAGCCCATATGTCATAGGTAGTATCGCGTAGACAGGGAAGCTCATAAAAATCCCACGCACGGTAGACCATCTTAACTTTGGTATTATTACCACTTTTATTAATTCGATTCAATAATTTTAACTTTTGTCGATCTTCAGGTACAATGTGCCTTATCTTCCACTCAATTTTGCTGATATCCAACTCCGCATCAACCTCACCGATATAGGAGTCTTTAAATGAGCGTGCAATTATCATAATTAATTCTTGCTTCACATTCAGAATGCCTTTGGTATAATCTTCTGCAAAACCCATAAGGAACTTAAGGGGTAGTTTGCCACTGAACACGTGACTGGTGGTATCTAAAATATCTTGTCTCTTTTCAGTGAGACCCCAACCTGTTGTTATTAATGAGCGTGCATGCGTTTGCCCATACGACACCATAGTTTTCATTGTGGTAGTAATACCAGGTCTTCTAACTACTGCTACTTGTTCACCACCCATTTCCAGTCGTATCTCTTCAAAGAGAAATGCTAGTGCATTATTTGATAAATAACAACGCTTTGTGGTGTCGCTAGGAGTAAATTTTCCCTCTATGTATATATAACTTTCTGAAATGTCGAGTATAACATCTTGAAAATTGATGGGAATACGTATTTCATCAGAGTTTCTGTAATATGGGGATCCATATGGTTTATATGTATGCTCATGTAGGCTAACTAGGGAATGATCTAACACAGGTTCATCAAACACCTCAAGTTTGTCACTAGTCGCAGTAGCCACCATTATTATGACCAATTTTTTCGCAGTTTTAATCCAATAGATTTTAAAAAGGCTTGATCCTCAGCTGACAATCTATGTCTTAACTGTTTAAGATATAGACTTTGAATGAATTGCTTTCCACATCTCCCTTTCTTTTTATCCATACTGTTGTTCGCTACAGTATCATACTGATGGTGATGTACTTGCTGTCGCTGTTTATATCGAAAACCCATTTGGTTGGTGATATCCGACTTTCTTCAATTCTAGCCTTACAATAATTTTCTCACCTCGAAAATCGATCAAATCACCGTTGTCGTCCAGTATGCGTAGTGTGATGTTGTCTATTAAATGACGCCCTTTAGGTCTAACAGGTAAATATATGATATTTTTGGGTTCTCTAGTAAGTTTGTAGCCAGGCTCAACGTCTATGTCAAATTCAAAGAGAGTGTGTGACTCTTCTGCATTCAGATAAGCTCCAGAAATAATATTGCAATCTACGCGTATCATCCTTACTTTCATAATATCAACAGGCTGTGTTGATTCGTAATTTTTATTTGGTTGTAAATATATTGGTCCAAATCCCAACAGACTTCCTATTGAATTTGGTTGTCTAAAATCTATTTCATACTTTGACAAAATCTCGCACTTTAAGGTATTGTTGTTTGCCCTTAAAGTGAATATTTGCGTGTAATCCTTTCCATCAATATTCATAGCTTTCAACATTGCAGCATAGATTTCATCAATTTCATAAGCCCCCAGAGGTATGTGAACAGTAGTGAATGTATCTTTAGCACTAACCCTATATTGGAAGATGTTATTTGTTTCATCCACATTGTATATGGAGTTGTAAGAGTAGAATCCAATTAAACCTAACCCATGACGACTGCTCCTATCCAGTTCAATGGGTGGATCAAAGTTGACACTTAGCTCACTTAAGCGGCTCGTGTTGACACTTAGCTCACTTAAGCGGCTCGTTAGTGTGAACGTGTACGACATGACTGATATAATTAAATTGTGTTACCCAATTTATTGTGGATTACAGCAATAATGGTATAATTTCCTCTTCTTAGAAGTTGATGGTAATATATTTACATTGTTATTGGATGCCACATTTACATCGTTTACCTTACAATAGCAGCAAAACATTTTTCTAGGTGTTGGACCATCATTTACGTCAACATTGCTTTCATAATCATTAAGGTAATGTTCTGTACAATATTGATATTTTAATATATCGACATCGTTCTGAAGATGTGTAGGTAGCTTATCCCATACTAATGCAATTTCATGTGAAGCCAACCCAATCATCACCTCTTTGGGCATATCTGCTAGTTGTTGTTTGCTCATCTTCAACAGACTACGCAAACGGGAGAATGCAATTAGTGAGTGACCCATTCGCTTGATACCTTCTCGATCTATTGCTGGGGTCATAGATTTCAGTTCCATGGCGTTTTATATTTGTTTCGTAGAGAGAAACTTTAAACACAAATGTCCACACAACACTGTGTTAAAATTCTGTACACGTTTGTAGTTATAGAATATTTGGTTGGCCCTCCTTGAATCGTTATTGAAATATGTAACTAATTCTATAGGTGGGGGTAAGTCGCCAAAACTATCAAAATAATTTACTAAACTACCTCGTTTTTTATATGCCACCCAATGTGTCCCAGGACCATATATACTATCCAAATTGATTATTGCGGATTCATTGTAATGTGGCCCATGTCTTGGTAGTGAGTCACGCATAAATACACCTCGAAAGTATGCTACCTTCATTTTATTAGCATAATATTTAAGATCAATGTCGGTAAGAGGTCTCCGAGGTAGGGAGTCTATTAGTTTTTTGAATTCTGTTTTAGATAAAGACCCATCCCCTTTCGGTATGGCTTCATATACATCCCCTTACCACTTTTCATAGCGATTGCTTCCATACTTCTGTTGTGTCGATTTGCTTCAGCTAATTCTTCTCTACCCTTTTTCACATCATTTACAGCTTTAGCAATACCAGCAGCCGTACCAGCCAAACTACCCAATGCAGATAATCCAGCAAAAATGGGTATTAGAGGTAAAATACCACCAACTTTTGGAATTGGTATAATTCGAGGTGTTTGAATATTGCGTTTTCCACCGGCCTGTTTTATATATCGACGTGCAGCTTTTAGAGCAATTTCAGTCACCTTCTTTTGGTCTTTTACTTTTTTGCCTCCAGCATTTCGCAGTGTGTCACGCACTTTTCGTACTATCCCAGATCCAAACGCTGTCTTTTTAACATTCTTCTTACCTTTCTTTGTTTTCTTGATGATTCGTTTCCTTATTGGATTGCGAGATATTGTTGAATTACATCCCATACCAAGACGTTGTTTTCCCTTCATTATAGTTGTGACTAACCAAGCAGCTGCCTTTTCTCCACGTCCTGCGTCTTTGGTTTTCACCCGTTTCCACGCAGCCTGTTCAAGCTGATAGTCTGCTTTATGGCGGGCTGCTTGATTACTGCTATTTTTGTCGTATGCAATATCGTGTTGCTTACACGCTTTATCGAGCTGATTTATGCCAGAATCACCTCGTGCTAACCTTTTATTTAAATCTGTGCCTGGACCACAAAATTGATAACCTGGCAAATGCAACTCGACGGGGAGCTTATTAATCAGGGAATTAACTAATCCTCCACCGCGCTTCGTACGTTTTTCACGTGTGTATCGTATCGTAGAAACCATTTAAATAAGAGTTGTAAATCACACATCTACTTATATAACATTTAGCCGCGGTACAATGCACATTGTGAAACAGAAACAAACGCTTTCTATAGATAATTTGGATGAAAAAGTTGGGCGTGGGTTAAGTGCTGATAATCGCCATGGACCACTACTACCTTCAACTGTACGTGCCCTCATAATAGGACCCTCGAATTGTGGGAAAACAAATGTCTTAATATCTTTGATCACGCATCGTTTAGGTTTACGTTTTTTAAATATTTACCTATACTCAAAGTCTATAAATCAACCCAAGTATGAGTATCTACGTAATGTATTAGCGCCGATTGAGGGGTTAGGATTTTATACATTTAGTAATGGTACGCAAATAGTGGAACCATCCGAGGCAAAGCCAGAGTCTGTGTTTATATTTGACGATGTAATATGTGAGAAACAAGATGTTATAAGGGGATATTTCAGTATGGGCCGACATAGAAATGTGGATTGTTTTTATCTTGGCCAGACATACTCTCGAATCCCGAAGCAGCTAATAAGAGACAATAGTAATTTAATTGTTGTCTTTAAACAGGACGACATGAATCTGCATCACATCTTTTCCGATCATGTGTCACCTGATGTAACGTTTACAGTATTTCAAAATATGTGTGCAAAGTGCTGGAATGACAAATATGGATTTCTAGTGATTGATAAGGATAGAGAAGTACAAGGTGGGCGATATAGAAAAGGGTTTGATAGCTTCATATATCCATAATGCATTTTATTAAAAACTTCACTTGAATTACATACGTCGTTAGGATTACTTCGTTTACGTATGCGCTAAGATGAAGGTTACCAAAGATAATAAAAAATATAACAATCTTGCACATCCCAGTAGCGAAATAACACTCAAGCGACAGCTGATTGAGGCAACAGATGCTGTGCGGAAGAAGTTTAACTATATCAAGAACAAAGATATGGAGATGCACGTAACACTTGAAAAGATCTACCAACCGATAACTGAACCTTTAAATGTTATATCTTCAGCAGCAGAGAACAAATCTCATATCCAACAATTACATTCAAAACCATCATCATCAAGGGTGTCCACCCAGAGGGCTGTATCATGGGAGAGTGCTTCTGAAGAAGGATCCGATAAGTATGTAGGTGGTGATGATGTTCCACATTATATCCCCATTATGGAAACACCACCATCGTCAATAAGAACAACCCCTGTATCCGAAACTTCTCCAGCTAGTAAACTAGAAAAAAGACATGAGGTTGTAAAAAGACATATACAAAATTTAAAATCTGGTGATTCCAAGTATGATAGTTTATATGGAGTGCGTGTAGATCCCAAGACAGGCAAACTGCTGATGGGCAATGCCGAAATACGTTTTTCCCATGGAAATATTACGCTATGGTATGGCAATAAGAAACTTGGCGTGTATCTAGGTAGTCCTAAATTGTACGATCTAATATTTCTAAAACGCACAACAATTTTAGATGATAATAGAGAGGGTGTTCTCGATGATGAATGGAGTAAGATATATGGAGAAATACTAAGAAAAACAAAGGCACCTTACAAAAAATTCGATGTAGCGAATGGCTATAACACTACTAAGCGTGGAAAATTTCACAAAATTATCAAACCATTAACATCTTCTACAATTGCGACACGATCGTCAACAAGTGGTCACGGCTTAAAACGTGTACCTACCCACAAATTGTACAGAAATAAAGATAAAGAATATATTTTTTGGAATAAACCCAGCGAACTCGTGGATCGTCTACGTCTACTATGGAGTTCGAAAATAGCGGGAAATAACAACCACGACAATGAAATAATAGAAATAATATCAGAACTTAGGGAAGAAAAAATAGTGTATTAAAGATGAAATAAAACATAGTATCATTATACTTAATAAGTATTATATAGTCTGAAATTTTATAAACTGGATCAGATGCAGTCAGAAATGTCTACTGTAAACACTATCGACAAATTTGGACGCAGCAAAAGAATTAGTGCGAGTAAGTTAATAGCCCATCGTGGATTACCTGGCGTGGGTTTTAAACTTACCAGAGATAATCACTATGATATTGAAAATAAGCGTTTAAAAAATTTAGGGGAACCTGTCGATGATCAAGATGGTGCAACATGTAATTACGTTAACAAGCGTCTACAAACAAATGATGAAAATGCTGCCAAAGCTATTTTTGATACAACCGATGTAATTATTGGGGAAATGAAAAAATATGTTGATGTGGGACTTATAAGAAGTGGAGAAGAAAATCGCGCTATTTTCAATAAACAAAATAATGAGATGATGCAGAAAATGAAAATAGAAATGAGGAAATATGTTGATAAAGCAATTTCTGAAGTTAAACGTTCGGCCATAAACAATCGCAATACTTTAATCACTAGAATCTCTAAATTAGAGCATATTGCCACCGAACTCCAACCAAAGAAGGTGCAATCCGGAGGCCTAGCATTTCCACCAGAACTAATGCCTGAAGTTGATATATAGCTGAAGACAATTTTATAATGGAGGTTAGCAGCGAAAAATTACAAGTTGTTAACGAGTTACATAGAAATGCTCGACGAAATTTTCGTAGAAGGCGAACCATAATTAAGGGGTTTGGTGATTTGTGGCAAGCAGACCTAGCTGAAATGCAGCCATACGCTGATAAAAATAGAGGGTATCGTTATATTCTTGTAGTGATTGACTGCTATTCCAAGTACGTATGGACCAAACCTATTAAAAATAAAGCAGCTGTAGAAGTTACCAAGGCTATGCAGACTATTATTCAAGAAGCAAATTATTCACCGAGAAATTTACAGACCGATAATGGTACTGAATTCTATAACAGAAAGTTCTCCGCATTAATGAAGCGGCACGAAATTAATCATTATTCTACGTATAGCACAAAAAAAGCAGCAATTGTTGAGCGAGTAATCCGCACATTAAAAAATTGGTTGTATAAAGAATTCTCAGCTATGGGTAAATATAAATGGCTCGATATCCTACCAAACGTTACAAAAAGTTACAATGACAAAGTCCATCGTACAACTGGCAGAAAGCCCATTGATGTCAAACCAACTACACATTTAAACGTATATAATTATATTAAGATTGCTCTGAAACCGAAATTTCATCTCGGTGATATAGTTCGTATTAGCAAGTATAAAGGTGTATTTGATAAAGGGTTTACACCGAACTTTTCAACAGAACTTTTTAAAATTACCAAAATAAACATAACAAATCCCACAACTTACCTGATAGAAGACTTGTTTGGACACCCAATCAAGGGATGTTTTTATGAAATGGAGCTACTAAAAGCAAAATACCCCGATGTGTATCTAGTTGAAAATGTATTAAAGAAGAAAGGAAATAAAGTGCTGGTAAAGTGGTTGGGGCTATCTGTAGAACACAATTCGTGGGTTGATATAGCTTCTATTGTTTAAAATTGTCATTAACTAGAAAAATATATTAATGTATCATTATATAGTTATGTCGATTGAAATATTTTAATATGTGTCACAAATGAATAATAAAATGAATATACTTTATTAATATTTATTTAATTTATTTCCTTCATTTTAAATTGTAAAAAAATTAAAAATAATCATTTTTTTTTTTTTTTTAACACTTGAAAGATAATAAACATACACATAAATGTTTTAATTCCTTTTTATTTTCCTACAATCTATATTATAAGAATGATACAAATATACATATAACATAAAACATAAAATTAATTAAATATAATTAAACATTAAACAAACATAAAAAATAATATAAAAAGTACAAACTAGAAAATCTAATATTATTATATGGGTACTGTTCTTTTTCCAGTATTATTGCACACAAAACAACCTTCGATGGCACCGACTGTCACTGTGTCATCGCCACAAGCTTTGCACTTTATGGTAGGTACGTCCCACCACTCAACCGTGTTGTGCAGACTTGCGTGTTGGTGAACAGCCCCCTCTACGACCATGCGAGAATACGATACGTAGCACCTAGTGCACATAAAGTATTTTCCCTGGTCAATGCTGCATACCACAACGAAGGCCGCTGTAGCACACACCTTGTCCATTGTACCAGCCACCATATCTTTTATCTGGAAAGCCATCTCGTGCTGGTCTTCCTCGATGAGGTCCGCAACATCGACTTCTATACCATCGTCCACCATTTCGTCGACTCCATCGTCCACTATACCATTTTCGCCGCCTTCGATGACTTCCTGGATATCGATGTTGGCACCATTGGCATCAACATCAGCAGGTGCTCCAATCTCCACAGCCTCAGCAGGTACCCCCATCTCCGCAGCCTCATGATTAAACAGCATCCAATTATTGGAATCTTCTTGCGCCAACCGTCTTAGAATAGATATAATAGATGGATTTGCCATTTCGATACGTGGTATATAGATAGAAATAGTAAATGCAACTAAGTTTGGTTTAATATTACTCCCATATATATAGTAGTGTGGGGAGGGAGTCACTCTAAAATAATAGAGGGGGTATTCATATCCAATCATAGGATACGTGTTATTATGAATTTTAATTAGTGAAGTTTGACACCTTAACCACTCGGCCAACCTGACTTATTCATTGATTCAGTAAAACACTATACATTAAATGTTTACCCCCTCTCCATCATCAATAATAGAGGTGCCTGTAAAGTAATGTTTGTAGGAGGCGCCACTGCTGGGGGTGGAGATTAGTTTGCTTTATATAACACACAGCAACGCTCTTGTTTGTCAGATTTAAAATTATTAACATCATGGACACTTCTCAAGTAAATTGCGTCTCCTCCAGCACCGACTCAAAATCAACGTCATCGACCTGGTCAATGCCTAGTGAATACGACCCAGACAGCAGTGATTGGTGGGAACGGTCACCTCCATCGTATTCGATAGACGAAGAGGACCAGGAAGACGAAGAGGACCAGGATGACCAAGCTACCCCAGATAGCATTGACGACAGACCAATATCACCTTCATCTTATTGGATAGGTGAGAATCTAGGCGAGGACCAAGATAACCCCCCGGACAGCAGCACTGATAGGGCAACATCACCATCAGCATGGTCTATGGAAACGGTGTTCTACGATCCAGACGGCCAGCCATCACCTGACCAGAGCCACTGGTCAGATTATCAGCTCTTGATAGAGTGCGATAATGTCTGCGAGGGAACAGATTAGGCATCCATATAAATTAAACATTGTAAATAATTTAATAAATAGTTTTAGTAAATAAATTAATTGTAAGTCATTTAATACATGTATTTACTTAATAAACTCTTAAATATTTATTTAATTTATTTCCTTCATTTTAAATTGTAAAAAAATTAAAAATAATCATTTTATGCAAATGTTGTTCCAACAATTGTCCTCGTACTTACTACAGTACACGCATCGTTGTCTTAATTGTGGTTGGTCTGCTTTGCAAGCTTCACATACGTCTCGATATATACCAAAATTCGTTCTTTTGAGTATGGTAAGACAATTGCGACATTGTGTTTCATTTGGACAATTGTCTCGAAATTCTTTTTTCTGCACTGGGTTCTGAATTACACACTTTTTGCACAGTCCAGTGCATGGGTTGATAATTTGCTTCCTCCATGCAGTATAGCAATTATGGCAAATTCTTGAATTATTGTAACTATACGGTTGTACTGCTATTATTGGTTTTAATTTCCACTCTCTTGGTAGGACCATTGTATGCACTTCTGTTTTAAGACACGATTGTGTTACGTAAGAAGTTTGAATGCGTTCCTCTTGTGGTCACTTTTGGTTTAAATAGCTAATAGTAAACTTGACGCAATAGGAAGGGCGTCACCGTCACGAATTATAGAATATAAAACGGAGGAGGTTTAACATCAAATCAGTTGAGTTCCAACATTTAAAGATGGCTTATAGACGATTCCTCACTGAACTGGCAGAAAATGATATGGGTGCAATGGTGTTACACCGAGATGGTGTAAATCAAGAGCTTCAGGACTTGAATCAAGATGGCAACCTGGTTCCCGTCAGTGTAGATGAAGGTCTTGGGGATGATGTGGAAGACGAAGCGGAAGAGTTAGCCTTCTCCGGAAAAATATTAAACAATTATGATGATCGGCGGAGACTATATTGCACGTCAGCGTCTTTTGTCATAATCAGAACCAGGCCGGATGCAACCAAACACTTCCTGTGTGGGCTATGTTATATATCCTATACACGGATAGTGTCCGGACGTCACCAGCATGTAAATATTCACAAAACGACGACGTTGGATGGTGCAATGATAACGAAATGTAAATGTTGCAGCACAAACTTGGTGCAATTGCATCGAATTGAAGTATGTCATACATGTAATAATGTAAATAAAACAATTGCGTGAACGATACAACGTGTTTTACTAAATTTGATTCGTTATAAGTAGTATTTATTAATGTAAATTTATATTTCATTTTATTTTTAAGTTTAATTGTATATATTTTTTAATTAATAAAAATATTTGTGCCACCCTGTATATTACAAGTTGTGAAAATTAGTAAATCATATAAATATTAAAACAAATGAACATATGAATGATTTTATTAAAAAGTATTTTGAAAAAAAATGGTTATCTTTTATTTATTATTATTTAAATTAAATTAAAATATCTCAAGATATAAACTGATTCAAAATAATACAGTTGTAAATGTATAAAGCCGATAGCTTGGGTTGATTTTATAGCCTAAGGCCATGCGGCCCTGCCTGGTAAATACGGATCGATGAGCAGGTAGTTTTTTGTTGAAATTAGGAAATAGACCTAACTCTTGTGGGGCGTCCGAGTAGCCGAGCGGGCAAATACGCGTCGATCTTGTGGTCGCTCAGAAGATCACAGGATCGAATCCTCGGACACCCCCCGGAGAAAGGAGGAGGTGGATCTCCGGTTTTTTTTTTAAATTTGACCTTTGACCTTTCCTAATTAACCATTAATTTTGATTTTCATGTGTTTAAAATTCGATTTTTTTAATTTTTTTTTTTTTTTTTTTTTTTTTTTTTTTTTTTTTATGTTGTTATTAACCTATTAAACTCTTTATTTATTTAAATTAATTAACCTTTACATTATGTGTTTATTCATGTCAAACATGTACTCATAATATGCACAATTAATTAATTACATGTGGTGTATTTATTTTATTAACTAATTAATTTTTTTATCATTTTTTATTCACTTTTTAAAATTTGTTTTAAACTTTTTTATATTTATTTTTAACAATATATTCTTACATAATAATACACAGTAATTTATTTTTTATCATTTTTTGTCTTTTATTTGTATCATTTTTTTGTAATTATTTGTCATTTATTTTTTTGACAAACTTTTTAATTTTTTTTAATATTTTTTTATTAATAATATATTTTAAACCTAATTAACAATCTTATCTGACTAACAATATTCTTAAATAACTTAAAAATCTAACTTAATTAATTTGCCTTTATTTGTATGCTCTTTTAATTATTTTTGTCATTTATTTTTTTTGACAAATTTTTATTTTTTTTTTGGGGCATTTATTTTTTTAATTATTTTTGTCATTTATTTTTTTTGACAAACATTTTAAATTTTTTTTGGCATTTATTTTTTTAATGTTTTTTTATTAATACTATATTTTAAACCTAATTAACAATAATCTTATCTAACTAACAATATTCTTAACTAACTTAAAATCTAACTTAAAATAACTTTCCGCCGCGTGTGCGCAAGTGCTCAGCCACCCATTTGATCCGAAATAAACCTCATCTGCTTTGCAGTTTTGTCGAGAGCCTCCCTTTGTCTCTTTACGTCGGCCTCTAATTTTGCGGCTCTTTCCCGCATATCAGCAGCACGACGCAAGATTTTCGGATGATCCCGACAAAGCCTCAAATTTAAATCATGTGTTCTCTTAAGTTGACCGTATATTTTAAAAAATTGTTTAACAGATGTTTTGGTGTCAACTTGCGAGAACACCTCCGATTCAGAATCAGAGTCCGCTTGTGCTGGGAGCGGATTCTCATTAACAATCGGAGCTACCTCTGGCGGCGGTGGCAACACCGCATTAGAGCAACCCGGTTGTTCTAATGCGTCATTGCGTGGTGGTGGCAACACCGCATTAGAACAGCTTGGCTGTTGTAATGCGCTATTGCCAGGTAGAGGTACAGCCACAAACGACGCAGACGGTTTTACCTGCCCTTTACCTGCCGAAACCTTATTTTTTTTTGGTGAAGCAGGTAGCGGACTTAGAGGGGCAGGTACAACTGTCTGCGCGAAATCCATTATCTCGTCCCATAAAGTCGCGTCACAGTCTATGGATTGTGTTTCTGTACGTCTACCTTTACCTTTTGATGGCGCCGACGACGACTTTGTGTTTTTATTGTTGTTTACATTACTAGGCAAAAAGTCGTCATCGGAGTCATGTGCCACCAGAGACATAGATGATTTGCGCGGATGAGATGCGCGTACATCCTGACACCCTGAAGTAGATGGTGTGACTTTAAATTTTTTGTTTAAAGCCAAACCATGTAATTTCGGGGTATGAACGGCTTTACCTGCATTACTCCTGGATACGGTGACATTGACGGTATTGCCGAGGTCACCATCTTCAAGGTGCAAAACAGGTAAATCTGCGCCAGGATGTATATTGCCGTGCATCTGCTGATGGTGCCCATGATACGCTAGCTGACTACCGCCTTCGTTAGAACACGAAGCGCCCCCAACGTCAGCAGCAATACCATCTTTAACAATAATGTTGTTTAAAACATTAACCCTGCCAGAGGATGGATTTTTTATTGCTGACTTCACAGCACCGCCATTAATGGCGGAACCTGACGCCGTAGATGCGTCAGGTGATGGTTTAAACGTAGCCAAATACGTCATTAAAGTCAAGGGCGGTAAAGTTGGTGGCGGTGTCGACGAGCGCCTTTTACGCCCACCAGCAGATGATACATTTTTAACGGTTCTTACCATTTTGTTCACAAAAACTGAGCAATGAAATTCACGAGAGCACACTTGCACACACTAGCACAGGCGAAGACGGAAAGAATCTTGTAAGCGTCCTCAAACCCAAGCCAAGCTAACTTCCCCCTCCAACGGTAGGGAGTGGGTGACCACTCTCGTCTCTCATTGGTTGGACGACATCACGTGATTTATGCAAGCCAAGCTTTCACCCCACTGTTGATTTTCTTTGTCTCAACAGAATCCCGCTACAAAGTGACGTCAAACTTTTCTAAATGTCATGCGCACATCGAATAACTGACGCAACAACTTTCTATTTGAAATGACATCACATTCCTGACTGCAGCATAAAACGACATTTTAGTTTTAGCAACGTCACCTACTCTTACATTGTAAAACTGTATCATTACACACACCTCTTCAAGTCACTACCTACATTATTTATAATTTACGATTTAACCTAATCGATATTTAACTTATTTTGGGAGAAAGGTTTACTAATAACAACACTGTGATTTTTATTTAGATATTTTTATTCTATTATTTGAAAGTACTTAAAATTATCACAATAATTTTGTATTATAATGTTACAATTAAATATTGGTGAAATTTTGTAGTTTGAATTTTCCAGTTTAGTAGTTCATGTATTCGAATTTTCGACCTTTACGTTAGAAGATGAAATAAAAATTTTAAATTAATTATTGGCTTAAATCAGCTATTGCTGCAAGTAAAGCGTCCAAGTTTTCATTTTTTTTCTCCATATTATTTATGGCAACTATCAGTCGTTCTATATTTTGTTCTTGTTCGCTCTGAAAAAATGATATGTCACGGTGCCCCCACGGTAATGTTTTAGTAGTATTAGGAATAACAAAACGTTTGTCATCGTGTTGGGACAAGGCCACTTTGTTCTTTATTTCTGTGTAAATGTCATGCAAGCAACTCCGAAACGTATTCATTTTTCTAAATATTAAACCTCCCCGCTCAACGATTTTCTTATAGTCATCTATTGACAGCTGCTTTCTAATAACAGATTTCTTCACACCTTTAGCTTTTTTGAGTTCATTATCCACCGATTGTATATAATAAGCTTTCGCACCCGTACCATAAAAACTAATAATGGGATCAGAGGGGAACTCGTCTTTCATTTTACCTAACACCGACAAGCCCTTATGAATATTAAATTTATTTATTTCTTCGTAGTTAGATGTATCGAATTTGTCTGGATTCTGTATTATGAAATTATAAAAGTTATCTGTAAATGTTTTTATAATCAACGAATCCGTATCTGTATACAGCAAAGAAGCATTATCGCCGAAATGTTTTTTGATAACGTCGTAGAAAAAGTTGTATAATACTGTCTTAGACAACTCCAAGATACAAAAACCAACGTAAATTGGTTTGTTGTAGACTACCTTTAGTTTACCCATATGGATGGCTACAAAATCATCAGTAAATATTGAGCATGATTTAAAGTTAGGGCGTGTTATTAATGCATTTGCACCCATACTCCGCCTAACGCTCTCCCAGTGGGTAACTAATTTTATATCCATTCTATTATCAACATTTTCCATTGTCTTACCGAATACTGCGTTATTTAATAATTTATACTGATCTTTTTCAAATTTATTCTTAGCCTTATTTCTCATATCGGTGTTTAGGTCAATATATTTTTTAAGCCAAGGTGATTGTTTGAATTTAAGTATTCTATGTGTTTTTATAACCATTAACCCGTTATCTAGCGCTTGTTTCAAATTTATATAATGCACAATATATCTCCTCTTATCGTTTAAATTTGGTATCAGTTTTGTCAATTTCGATTTTGATTTTGGTGGAATAATATTTTCTACTAAAAAGGGTAGGTCTGAGTGTAAGTCGTGTAAATCTTGTGGATAATGTATGTCTACTTCGAGAACATACCCATGGGTGCTTTCATCTGAAATGCTCGTAATATCTAAATTCATGATTTCTTCTTCGGACAGCCACACGAATCCACCTGTCGGCAATTGTTGCGACATACTATGCCCATATAGGTTCGTGGCATCTAGATATGTGATGAATGAAGAAGGTTCTTTGGGGTCGTAGTTAGGGAGAAATTTGTTATTCGCAATATGTTTCCTTTCCGTACACTGGCTTACTCCACCACGTATTCCCTTTTTAAAAAAATGGATCATATCAATGTCCGTTAATAATTCCAACTCCACTTTGGTTAGTTTTAACATAGCGTCCCACGAGAGACCCGGACAAGTGTAATACTGAGCAGGATCAAGTTTATATTTTTCCAAACAAATTTTACGAAAATTTTCAAATACGTCACACAAAAGGAGTACGTCTGATTTTAAATAAAGATCTGAGTAATCGCCCAAATTCTGACAATCAAACAAGTTCCACACATCGTTAGCCCTCTGATAATCTTTATCTGTTATATGTTCTTCATTTAGGTTATCGTAAAATTCATCTTTCGAGGGTAACTCTACATTATTTAGTTTCTCTAAACTATCCATAAAACTATATGGAAATACACCCTTTTGCCTCATTAAATTAAATTTTTCCTTATCTGTATAGAAACTTCCCGTAACAAACAATTGGTTATCAGTTAAGTTGCCCCCTAAATTTTGCAACGATGTTGATAAGAACTTAAAACTATCGATGAATCGTAGTTGTATAAATTTCCGTTTTTTCTCCCCTTTCTTATTGACGTAATCATGCATATAAAGGTGTTTCGTGAAAGATATATATTTTTCTTTATTTTGTGCTATAACATCAACTCTGTCCTTATGTGCACAGAGCTGTTTTATAAATAGGTGACTGTCGTAGCCACTCATATTGTGAAATATGATAGGTACAAAATTTGGTAATTTGTAATTTAAGTTACATACAGAGTGTGCGGCACCAAATCTTACTTTACCAGTTATATGACAATGATCTCTAACTTTTACATCCTCTACTTTAAATGGTTTCTCACATATACCGCATACGGTCGCATTCAGGAAGTCTTGTCTTTCTTGTGCTGTGAGTTTAGCCATTGGGACTATATCTTTCATATATCTGTTATAGATTTCCCTTACATCGGCTTCAATACGCGATACAAAAACTTTGGCTACATCAGATCCTCGATAGAGTTCAAATTTTGATAAAGAATTGTCAAAAGAACATTTTATGAAATATGCGAAGGAGTAAGGTTCGTGTATAAAAGTTTTATTTGTATAAGAACGTTCGGGGTTCGGTTCACAAGTATGAATAGGTTTCAGAATTGATTCAAAGTCTGCATACACTACAAATGGTACTTGCATTTGTCTTTCAAAGTTTTCAAATTTTAATATATTTTCAGGTACTTGTTTACCATATTTATCAATCCGAAATTGTGTCGATGGTGTTGTTGTATAAACATGATTACAGTCATTTCTCTGATGCTGGAATAACTGACGCTCATTATTAAAATATAGTAAGCAACCATCACAAAAGTACTTTTTATGATCATGAGCTGAAATTTGAGCGGAAACTAGCTTAGACAAGTTTTTTATCCAACAATAGTGATTATTAGCACAATCTTTCTTACAGTGATGATTTACACCACATTCACCGGAAAGTAGTAACAAATTTACATGCATAAATAGTTTTTTTTCAGAATAACGTAAAGGCCCAACAACTTCATACTTTATTCTATTATTCTCAAATTTTTCTTCTAACCCGTACACGTTAATTGAAATATTATTCATCTCCTCAAATTTTGAAATATCCCGCAATTTTACTGGAAAATTCATACCTGATAAATTTAAAACTCTTGAAAAATGTGGATATGATGAGGTCTCAGATGTGCAGCCATTTGCAGGATACAACGCTGAAGTTACAGCCCAAGCAAAACAATACTGATCCTGGTTTTTTACATTTACCACTGCCTTCTTGTTTTCTATGGATTTTGGCAACTTGACATATGATGAACCACCCAGAGGACTATATTTATTCACATTGATTTCAACAAAAGCAATTCGTTCGAGGGCCCATCCTAAAATTAAATTATAATTAGTCATTTTCTTTCCACCTTAATGTATGTTTAAATACCTGAATCACGTTCCAGGAACTCCGTAGTTTGTGTAATCATAGCATCCACAAAGGTGTCCAAAGTATTGTTCAAATCCATAGCTTGATCCAAGATTTTGTTGGAAGTGTTAAATGATTTCATTTCAGATAGTTCCTGTGTCTGTAATACGTACGTAGCAAACGTTTCCATATTTACTTTTACTGTATTATGAATACGTAACACTTCCTCGAAGAGATTTAATATTTTTGATCTAATTTCATTGAAGAACATTACATAGTCTTGGTGATTATTTTCGCTATATACTCGATAGGTTACAATCCTGTATTTGAAAGCGCTCTGCACAATTTCTACACCTTCTATAAACGGAACACATGAATTTGTCCTATGCTGCAATGTCCTTCTATGGGAATTCATTTGGGTTGTGCTTAGAGTCACATTACAGCAATTACAAGTTTCCATATTTGTAGATGTTGAAGGATTACATTCCAGTTTAGGATATTTTGCTTGCGGACCACTATCATGTATCTTCTTACAAGATTGCCTCTGATGTCTTCGCAAATTGTCACCACGTGTAAAACTTACACCACAAGAAGTACAAATATACATTTTATGTCTTTACTCTGGGAGACTAGCACCACAAATGGCTGTGTGCTCCTCATCCTCATTTATATACACGGAGTGAAGCTGCCCCACCACCTCTACTTGAAATACTCATACACATATCAGTACATACACTAATTACAACTACAATTGCATTGCACCACTCCAATTACCTCTATTGCAATTACATCAGTCTAATTACTGCACATTACTCTACTTACCTCTATTGCAACTACATCAGGCTAATTACCTGCAATACTCTAATTACCTCTATTGCAATTACATCAGTCTAATTACCTACATTACTCGAATTACCCTAGTTACCCCCCACCACAAAAAAAAAAGGGTGGGGGGAGACCCAGCTCCGCCATTACTACTCTACTCCTATACAACCACCTCGGGAATAATTTTCAAACCAGGTTTATTCGTGTTAATCTAATCACCCAGACGTTGGCTAGCACACTTGTCGACAGGGTGTTTTTAGATTCGTACGCCGGCAACCTGATTCATTTATGTCAAAAACCAACCTGTTAGGCGTTGGCAAATTCGCACTCGTCGCCACAAGGTTTTGGGGTCTTTACCACAAACTGTTATTCTGCGAGGTTACGAACAGATCTGATTTAAAAAAACACAACTGTACTGGCACCCCAAGACAAATCTCTGAACCTGAGGAGATGATGGTGTTTTAACCCTTGCACTATCAGTTGTTGGCAAATTCGCACTAGTCAACGGTTAATTGCGTTGGTATTTACACACCTCATTTGTCTCGTATTTTATCGGGCCACCATACAGACAGACAGACTACTAAATTTATTTAATTAAATAATTTATCAATTACGGAAATGACTAGATTTAATACCTTCTATCACGTTTCAAAACCAGTAAAATATTTTACTCATCATCTAAACTTAAACGCATAAAATACAGAGGTGTTATAATGCACGGTGATTTATTTTAAATCAATTGTAACGCAAGATCTGAATTTATAATCAATTCTTTCTAATAATTGACTACAAATTTCTCTATCAGAATATTGAAATAATTCGTAGTTCATATTTTACCAGTATTTGTCCGGCCGCAGCGGTCGTCTATCTTCCATAACTTGAAAGCGGTTATAGATATTTTGATAAAATTCGGTAGTTGGATAGATCTGCAAAGTCAAACTTAAAATTGGAAATAAATAGGTCGAAGAGGAGAAAGAAGCACGCACGAAAAGGGACAGGCACGAAAAAACAAAAATATTTTGCTAATACATTATGTACTTTTTTTAAAATAACCCGTTTCGAAAATATTATTTATTTGTCAATGCCAACACCATAACCTACATGTTCAATAAATCGTTTTGAATGTGATATTTTTTGCATTGTGGCAAACACGAATATCATTAGGGCCTTTGTTTTGGATAACTATAGTTATGAAATGGTTATTGAGTAGTTATAACCCAAGGTTCTAACCAGTGAGAGCAATCGAATGATATGGTTAAAACAACATAACCTAACTAAACGTTTCAAGTTCAAAAATCAAAACAAAGTAAACACCGATTTATAAAGCATTAATAACTGTGATAATAATTGTGTACATAATGGAACAGGAAGGAGAAATATTATTTGCAATGTCCCAAATTCTATTAGACGATTTAAATTCATTTAACAGTAACTTTGGGGCTTTGTTAACAAGTAATAGCAATAACATTTTTCAAAATTGGGGTCAGCAAATAACAGATAATTATAAATAAAGGGATTCGAGAGGATCGCATCAAGATTATTATAAATCGTGGATAGAAAAGTACATATCTTTTGATTTTTATACTAATTTTAGAATGGAAGGAAATACTTTTTTAAAACTGACTGAATATATTTTACATTAAAGTAATAGAAGTCCTATAAGTCCAGTTCAAAATGAAAATGCTCGGATACACTTAAAATAAAAATGCCATTAAAAACAGAAATGACAAAACTGGTATTTCTCAATTTCTCATAGACTTAATAATACTAACTATTAAGGTTAAAAAATGTTATCCAAAAGAAAAGCCCTATTGTCTATTCGCTACACTGAGAGAAGATTCTTGCAGTGACAGCCAAAAATCACGCTACAGCAGCAAAAAACTCTATTTGAATAGGAGCCAGCCAAGAACTTTGCTCGGGCAGTAAAATTCGCTTTGCTAAACTTACCTTACTGCAATAGTAAAGTTACTTTATAAAATGTTTTTCATCTAGCCACCGAAAATAAGCTTTACTGTTAGTATAAAGTAGGTTATATCATTCCTGGCAAAGATTTTTATTACCATTTAATAGCTTTATTACTACCACCGTACATATAAGACCAAATTATGTTACTAACTGTAGGATGGTCTATATCTATATTAGAAATACATAATATTGTAAGGGGATGGCGTGAGTCGGGTTTCTTTTTTCCTTTTTATGTGCTTACATGACCGATTATAACATTGTTTTTATTAGAACAAAGAAGCTGCATGGAACTATTTCTTATTGGGCTTCTTGTTCAAATGAGGTGTACAGACCAGGCAGTTGTAGACTATTTGCCGAACTGAGCGGACATATCCTAGTGCAGTTATAACAAAGTAGTTTAGTAGTGAACCTCGGAGCCAGTGGGTGTATCAGGAAACAGTTTGTGATAAAAGAAGTGCGCTGTTAGCGGAGGATAATGACCAATATATCTGAGGTTCTATTTACTAGCAGTAAGTCAGTTTTATTAATGTGGCTAATGCCTTATACTTGTTGTTCTTGAATTATGTGTTGCTCTTAATTTGCAACTGCTTATACGTTCTATTATCTAGCAGTAAGTGAGTTTTATGTGGCTAATGCCTTATACCAACGCCACCTATATTTATAGGTGGTATTGCTTATACTTGTTGTTCTTTAATTATGTGTTGCTCTTAATTCGCAACTGCTTATACGTTTTATTTATTAGCACTCGTTACTGGAAACGTTATCGGCACGTTTCCTCTATTTTATCTTTAAGTTTAACAGTCCTCAGCTCACTAGCAGTAATGTAACTGTGTATGTGTACTTTCTAACTCATATTTTTATTTTAGCCTGCATATGTTTATTTCCGGCATATGTTTATTTTAGCCTGGTTATCCGGCATATGTTTATTTTAGCCTGGTTATCCGGCATATGTTTATTTTAGCCTGGTTATCCGGCATATGTTTATTTTAGCCTGGTTATCCGGCATACGTTTATTTTAGCCTGGTTATCCGGCATATGTTTATTTTAGCCTGGTTATCCGGCATACGTTTATTTTAGCCTGGTTATCCGGCATATGTTTATTTTAGCCTGGTTATCCGGCATATGTTTATTTGGACTGGTTATCCGGCATATGTTTATGTGGCCTGGTTATCCGGCACATGTTTGTTTTAGCCTGGTTATTCGGCACTTGTTTGTTTTAGCCTGGTTATCCGGCACATGTTTAGTTTTGGCCTGGTTATCCGGCACATGTTTAGTTTTGGCTTGGTTATCCGGCACATGTTTAGTTTTGGCCTGGTTATCCGGCATATGTTTGTTTTAGCCTGGCTATCTGGCATATGTTTGTTTTAGTCTGGCTATCCGCCACATGTTTGGCCTAGCCTCTCTGAGTTTGAGGGTGTTGAGAACGAGAGATAACCTCACCAAGTGGGCATGGACGCCTCCTGTCTTGATTGGCCATAATCGCCACATGGTTGATCTCTAGCCGCTGGTGTTCATCCAGTTATCGTTTGATTAAGCTATATATGTGTATAGATGCATATATTGACTTGTACTGCTTTTGCAGAATATCCAGTCCATGGTAAGCCAGTGAGGATTCACCTGTGTCGCAATGCCTGTCTACTGGAGCCGCACAGCTTTAGTTTATAATTCAATCCAGATCAATGTTGTAATATGATAGCTGATTTGTCTCTGCTGCTATTACCAATAAAGCTGTATTTATATTCAGTTCAGTTGTTTTATTGATCATGCAATCAATATCGCCCAGTAAAATACATTTCACCCTTACAATATGTCTACGTGAATTTTATCTGTACTTCTTTAATTTGCATCATAGAACCACTGCTGGGTGCTAAAATTATGTGCCGCTGTCACTTTTTCGTTAAATGTGGATGAGATACCTCTTTAGAGTCCGCGCGCCTCAAATATTCCTTATATTTAGAAATTAATCGATGAGGTATTTAATTAGCTCCTTAATTAAGATAATCCGGTTTTCCTAAAAAATAGTTTTAAATCACGTATTATCACAGGATATTACTATTATAATACATTTTTCGTCCTCTGGATCAGTATGAAAGTGAATAAATGCACAAAATTAAAATATTATTCTTCCCCTCCTCGAAAAAATATGGCCGCTAATACGATCATCGAATCTGAAGATATGGCTCGTCTGCGACTGCGTCTGATGACGTCACAGTATGCAGTATAGTATACTTATGGTTACAGCAAAAAGTTTCACTACCATTGCAAGGTTTTTCTACTACCCTACTTAATTTCTTTTTTATTGCAACATATTTTAGTAAAACATTTATTTTTAATGTTATAGCTAAATGCTCTAAGTAGTGCTCTAGTAAAGTACTTTTTAAGGGCAGATACAAAGACGCAGTAAAGAGATTTTTTCTGATGTAGTGAACAGATATATTGAACCTAAATAAAATTATTGCTACTCTAGTTAAAAAAATCTTAGCAAAGAATTTATTGCTGGGGCTTTTCTCAGTGTTTGTGCAAGGTTTCTAGTAGCGCCGCTCGCGGTCAATAGCTTAAATCTTTGGACCCCTAATTTGTCAATGTCACGAAACATATGATTGTCAATGTCAAGATGTCAAGACATGACAGCATAACATAAAATAACGAGTATAGTTTTGCGTACCGGATTTAAACAAATTACGAATTCCATTAAATTTACCAGAAGTGTATTAGAGAAGGGAAGAAAATAAGGTAAATGTTGAGATAACGGAATCTCCGATTTTCGGAATTTTTTTGCTTTTAACATACGTAGTTTTGTCTCCTGAACAATAAATTCTAAAAAAAAATCGCCGCTCGTCAACAGTTTTCGAGATATTTGGTCCCAAAGTCTCTGAAAGTCGTATTTCTCCACTTATTTTCACCAAATTTTTCATTTTATGCTTATGAACTCCTCTAATACAGACTTATTTAAACACTTTTAAATAGTTTCAACACATTTATTCCAATTAATAACTGTTTTTTGAACCTTCTTATAAAAGCCATGAAAACATAACCTAAAATTTCAAACAACAGTAAGATCATTCGAGGTTATGATAGTGCCGTTTAAATTTATGTATCGTGATAGTGCCGTAAGATCTAGGGTACGGTATAAAACGAATATGTTCCTTCTTTGATATAAAAATATACAGTATATTTTTATATCAAAGAAGGAACATATTATTCGCGGAACTTGTAATGCTTGAAATCTAGAATACGCATAAAACTAATATGTTCCTTCTTTGAGATAAAACTCCCGGGGGCGGGCGGGTGCAGTATCTTTTTATGTTAAAGAAGGAACATTAGTTTATGCATAACATAGATCCCGCGCCAATATCGTAATGTTTGAAATTTTAGGTTATGTTTTCAAAAAATTTCAAAAATCGGACGATCCGTAATGTAGAAAATTACCTTTGTTCTAAAGTATTGAAATAAACATTGGTGATAGTGAAAAAGTTAAGAAACGCCAAAAAAATAGCTTTTGCGGCGATGGCGGAAATGTCATATTTGGGGTATATTGACCCCCATATCTCGAAAAGTACTGGAGAGCGGGAATTTTTGACTTGAAATTCGTGTTACGGACAAAAATAGGTAAGTACTGAAAAAAAAAATTCCAAAAATCGGAGGTTCCGTTATCTCAACAATTACCGAAAATAATATTATAAACAATACATATCAAGCAAAGAAAGTAATAGTACATTACATACCAAGCTGGGAGGTGCTTCATTACAGCCGAGGGTTGACATCTGACAGAGGCGCGTAGCGCCGAGGTCAGATGTAAACGCGAGGCTGTAATGAAAGCGACCAGCGAGTTATGTATACTATTTTATTCACAATCATTGTATAATAACATAATATCAGCATACAATTTTTTTATTTAATTGAATAGATAGTGAATGAGAATTAGGAAATTATGCATAATAGGTAGGTAGGCTGCAGTGATAAAAGTTGAGCGTTGCTAGGTAACGAGCATTAAGGTTCTTCTGTCAAATAAATTAGGTTATTTCCACAAGTATTTATTATCAATAATTTCTGTTAAATTCGCTCAAAATTCTACAACAAAATGTTTGATTCTGATCATTTGTGACTTAGAGAGGGTACTTCACCAAATTTTAAAGGTGCTGCACAAAAAGACAACCAGAAGATTTGCTGCCGCAAAGTGTGACTTGCCGGAAAAGTGACGTTTCTAGCCGATAAAGCTACTTTACCGGCTAGCTGGCTAGCTGGAAAAGAAGAGTGAACAAATGCCTGCCTCCCAACTTTTTATAAGCTGGCAATTGAAGCATTACATATATGATTGTGAATAAAATAATTTGTATTATAGATATACTAGATACATTTATCAAGTTTTACTGCATACTGCGCACGTATTCAATATTCAAAATCTTACCAATTCGTTACACCATGCCAGAGCAGTACCCAATTTAATGTTATCTGCAGTCAATTTATCTTATTTTTCAAGTGTCTTGTAGGCGAAAAGTGTGAGGAGACGCATAATGTTTGAGCCAAAAGGTAGATGGTATTGCAAAACATTGGAAAATCTTTTTGTGGCTTCAGGAATGTTCGAATATATTTCATCTTGTGTGAGATCTCTAATAATATTAGGCAAGAACTTGTTAAATTCATCCCTATCTTCTCTTGAAAATTCAATTGGTTTTGGTTTTAGCACTGTTTGTGTCGGGAAGGACCTGGAATAATAAAATACTATTTTTGTAAATAATAAAATTACTTCCTTAATTTTATAGTAGAAGGGCCCTCGACCAAAATTTCAAGTCATCACGACATGGGTAATTTATTGAAAATGTTCAGTTCGAGTCAAAAGAAACAAGTTTTTTTAAAAAATATTTAATTTAGTTACAGCACCCAATCAATTATTGATGGAATCTTGTTAAGAATATGAAAAAAATCAACAATCCATCAAGAACTGACTTTTTTGCACGTTGTGGAAAACTATCAGCAGTGTTATCAGCTGTAAAAAAGGGCCCCATCGAGTTATAGCGACACGGATAAAAAACTTTCGTCAGTAGGTTCCTTAGGGTTCAAAATATTGAATAAAATTCGAAACTGACGTTTACCGCGTTGCACAGCAAAATTTTCAGCTATACCAAATATCGCTGTCAATAAGTGATGGTGTTAGGTCCATGTGATCTTCAAGTGTAAGTCCCGTGAGACGTGAGAATAGGTAAACAAGAAACAAGGGATGTATTTTACACCCGTATTTACTTCTTCGAATGTGAATAATAGAAATGTAAACTGGGAAATATTTTTTTATTCATTTAAAATTATAACGAATTATAAAAGAATTATACATATATACATGTAAATTATATCTATACAAAAGACAAAATAATAAATAAAGTGAGAGTTCCAACAGATACTCATGTGAAAAATTAACAAGAGAAATAAAAAATATGTCATATGTTATGTAAAAACTCCACAATTTACAATAAGTTATGTCGATAATTCATAATTTAACAAATAGGCCCACTAAATTTTAATATATGTGTTTCGTTAACTTTTAGCACATTTATAATATTTACCTTTACTTTTAAACATAGAATATAAGGCCCTATGTAACGAAGATTTACACTTTAGTCCATTTTGCAAGGTCGATTCACAATTACTAAGTTTATCCGAATTTTCATCACCAATATTTCTTTGCTCTGCACTCATTTGTTGCTTCCTCGGTACCATTAGACGATCTGAATATATTCCTTTTTGTGGCGATTTACTATGTCGAATGTCAGTTTTTACGGGAGTCTCTTGGAGGTGTGTGAGCCATTTTTCATATTTTACATTATCAGATGTGGTTACGGTTGTCTTTGTATGCACTATTGTATATGTCCTAACTCGAAAACTGATGACCTTAATTTTACTTTTTGCTATGTTATCAATTTCCTTCATCTAAAACAAAATATATAAACAATATAGTATATTTATTTTACTTTTACTTGTTCAAAACTATACAGGCATATTCGAAAAACAATATAATACACTGAAATAATCTACTTACTTTAATCAATCGTTCGGTATGTGAGTACTGTGAAAACTTTGTAGCCATTTTTCTAATTTCAAAACTCTGGCCCTTTCTCTATCGAACACTGAACTAGGTATGAGCTTTTAGCAGTGAAACGTTTAAATTATACTCTAATTATGTACTTATTACATGCTAGGTACCTACTTTATGTAGGGTAGGTGGATTCAGGAGAATCCTTTACCTGAATAAAGATAATCCCTTATAATCATAACATAATGCGTTTGAACTGGCCCATAAGCAATTTGCTAAATTTGTAGTAATAAACAAATGAGTTTAAATATTTTATTGCTTGGGATTTATCACAATACAAATTAGTTCTTGAAAGCGTTTACAATATCCGGCTGATGATTTATAAATATTTTGCTTACGAAATTGGCGTTAAACTTACGTCCTACCCAGGACATTTTTATCTTTTAAATACTTCTGGGCACTAAATTGGCTTTTTTTGTGCTCTAGAGATTTTTTTCATCTCCATTTATTAGGTTCGTAAATATATAACAAAATTTAATAGAAAAAGCAAAATTATGCCTGGCTGGCACCGTTTCATTTTATTTTTAAAAACACCCCTCTAGATTCAGTAAAAACACAATGTAATTGGTCAACTTTTAGCTACACAAATTATTTTTATTTTCTTTGCAGAAGACATCGTATGTTATTTAAAAAAAATTGTGCCTAGCTGATGAATTTTTAAAATATTGTGATTTAAATCATTTTGAACAAAAAGTTTCTTTAACAAAACACAAAACAAAGTATGAACAGTTTTGCCTGTAGATGGCTTCAAAACCCTATGACGATGTATACATACGTAGATTTACTACCATATTTTCAATCAACATAATGAAAAATATCAGATCACAAATTTCCAAATTATTTGATAAAGTAATGACTAATCTACAAGTGGGGGCATTATTATTGGTACACGATGTATATTTTCGTTCATTATGAATTTATAAAAGTATGAATCAAAAATTCTTTGACATATACCAGGCCTAGTTCATATTTTTGCAGTATTTGTCCGTCGGTGGTGTCTTCCATAATCTGGAAAACTCATCGAGCTATTTCGCTAAAATTCGGTAGTTGCATAGATCTTCCAAGATCGGGCTTCGATTTTTTGCCAGAATGGCGGCCCGGCGTAATTTGTAGAGAATTTTATGCTCTACAACTTTTCTAATAGCTCCAAATGTCATTTAAAAGAAAGGAAACAAAATATTTACAATAAACCGGTTTTTGCCACCTTTGACCTTGAATATCTTAGTATTTTATTATTGTATCTCATTACATTAAAGAGGATAGTGTAGCTAGTGGCACAAGGCGACTAGCTACTGCCTATCTCTCCTGGGTTCGAGTCCCAGCTCCGGCAGATGGCAATGCCGGAGGGAATGGGTGTATGTGGTGTGTCCTGGTTAAGTGTTAGAATAGCTCCAAGCCCAACTTCGCCAGGACGTTAATATAAATAGGATCATTAAAATAAAATAAAAATAAAAAAATAAATAAAAATATCATGACTCGAGTACACGAGATTCTATGAGGCTTTTGATCTAACTTATAAAATGTCAAAACGAAGATTTATACACGTTTATAGGTTATTATCTTTCATTCCGTGGTTTACCCCTTCTTTCACCTTATATGACTGTATTACTGTAAATAAGTAATAGTTGTAAGTTCACGTAATCTTCAAGTGTAAGTTTCCTGAGAATAGGTACTTCGACTTAAGTTTGTGTATTTTCTAAATGATAAACAAGTGATGTGTTTTATGTATTTACCGAGGGGCCGCCAGCTGTTGGAATTGATTCTACAAATATTTGGAACTTAATCGGAATTGGCATGAAATTACTGGAATTATTGGAAATTTTGGAATTAATAGGAATTACTGGAATTATACTGGATTATATGGAACTGTTTGGGAGTTGGTGGAATTATACATGGAATTGATGGAATTATATATGGAATTGATGGAATTATCGCAATTATTTCGAGAAATAAATCGACTAAATCGAATAGCGTGACGTTGTCTACGTACAGGGATATCCAACGAAAATGACCACCCCTAATAACTTTTTTATTTTTGATGCTATAAAAAAAAATTTCTATAAAAGTTGTATGGTTTATTGAAAGCATTTAGAGTATGTATTCAGAAAAATAAATGAAAGTCGTTTAGAGGAGATATGGTTTTAATTTTGCATTTTTTCAAATGGTCTTTTTTGCATTTTTGAAATCAAGGTACTTTTCTCATTTCGAATATATAGATATATATCATATTATCTTTTAGGGTTTTCTAATTATTGCAATTTTTGTGGCCTGAAAACAACAAGGAAATAAAATAACAGAACAAATTTTTATTTTTAGAATGCATTAGTCTTGGCTAATTTAGATATTAATTACAACTATAAATAAAAGTAATTAAAACTATCCTATATAAACTGTTCAAAATGACGCCCTTCATGTTCGGTACAAAACCAATACCTTATTCAAAATGAGAAAAGTACCTTGATTTCAAAAATGCAAAAAAATGGGGTGCTCCATTTGAAAAAATGCAAAATTAAAACCATATCTCCTCTAAACGACTTTCATTTATTTTTCTGAATACATACTCTAAATGCTTTCAATAAACCATACAACTTTTATAGAAAATTTTTTTTATAGCATCAAAAATAAAGAAGTTATTAGGGGTGGTCATTTTCGTTGGATATCCCTGTACGTAGACAACGTCACGCTATTCGATTTAGTCAATTTATTTCTCGAAATAATTGCGATAATTTCATCAATTCCATATATAATTCCATCAATTCCATGTGTAATTCCATCAATTCCCAAACAGTTCCATATAATCCAGTATAATTCCAGTAATTCCTATTAATTCCAAAATTTCCAATAAAACCATATCTCCTCTAAACGACTTTCATTTGTTTTCCTGAATACATATTCTAAATGTTTTCAATAAACCCTACAACTTTTATAGAAAAAAATTTTTTATAGCATCAAAAATAAAGAAGTTATTAGGGGTGGTCATTTTCGTTGGATATCCCTGTACATATTGGACGCCAAAAGTGTGACGTTTTTTCCCTACTCCAATGATTCCATACCATTTTAATAGTGAACCTTATTTTCTCTTCACACAGACACTTACTAAACTCACCACATAACAACTTAAGGGCTACCTTATCCAATAAGGATATCTGTAAAATGAGCTTAAAAATCAAATCAAATTTTTTCGCGCGACGTTACATCATTATTTTTGGTGTCTGGAGCACACAGGGAAAGAGCTTGGAAATTTTCCCGCTTATTCGCGGAGTTGACCCTTAGCCTGAATGCTCCCCCACTGCACCCCTAAATGGGGATGAAAGCAGAAAAGTGGGACAAAACGATTATTGCGAAGAACTCAAATTCTATAGCCAATATCAAAAAATTATGTAGACATAAATCTCGACATCGTTTGCTCTTTAATCAGTGTTTATTTTGGTGTTTTTTCCTTACAAATGAATACAATTTGGCTACGTATTTTCTAGCTTATTTTAGAGTCAAGGGGGTTAGTACTGGAATTGATCTTGTAATCAATTTGGAATTACCGGAATTATTTGGAATTAGCTTCTATTAGGGAAATTATCTCGGGAATTACCTTTAGAAATTTGGAATTACTTTGGAATTGGCAGTATTATATTGGATTACTGGAATTTTCGGAATTACTGGAATTCTTTGGAATTAAACTGGAATTTGAATTAGTTGTACAAAATTTTATCAAGCTGGCGGCCCCTCGGTATTTACTCCTTCGAATGTAAATTATAATAATGTAAACTGGAAAATATTTCTAAATTTATTCATTTAAAATTACATCCATACAATGAAATAGGAAATAATTATATATACATATATACACGCAAATTATATACAAAAGACAAAAATTTTAAAAATATAAACATAAATGATGTAAAGGTTCATTCTTACAAATATTCCTCTAGATACACACGTGAACTATTTTACAACAAAGAAAATTAAAGATAAGGCAACTGTTATATTAAAACTCCACATCTCAGAATAGTTGTCAATAATTCATAATGTAAAAAATTAACCTACTAATATATACTTATAATATGTTGCATTAACCTTTAGTACAGTTAGTATTTACCTTTATTTTTAAACATAGAATATAATTTACTATATAACGAGGATTTACACCTTATTCTATTTTGCAGGGTGAATACACAATTACTAACTTTATTCGAACTTCGATCACTAATATTTCTTCGATCTGCACTCATTTGTTGCTTCCTCGTTACCATAAGACAATCTGAATATATTTCTTCTTGTGGCGATTTACTATATCGGATAAAAGTTTTTCCAGGGACCTCTTGGATATGTGTGAGCCACTTTTCATATTTCACTTTATCAGATGTGGTCACAGTTGTCTTTCTATGCATTATTGTATATGTCCTAACTCGAAAACTGGTGACTTTAATCTTACTTTTCGCTTTGCTATCAATTTCCATCTAAAACAAAATAGATGAATAGTATTGCATATTTACTTTACTTGTTTAAAACTAAACTAACATACTCAGCAGAAAATAGAATATAATACACTTGAATATTTCACTTACTTTAGTCAATCGTTCAGTATGTGAATGATGCGAACACTTTGTAGCCATTTTTCTAATTTCTCAGCACTGGGTCTTTCTCTATCGAACACTGAACTAGGTATGACCTTTCAGCAGTGAAATGTTTAAATTATACTCTAATTACATGCTAGGTACCTACTTTATGTAGGGTAGGTGGATTCAGAAGAATCCTTTACCTGAATAAAGATAATCCCTTATAAGGTTCGGCAAGTGTAATTGAATAATTATAACATAATGCGTTTGAACTGGCCCATAAACAATATGCTAAATTTATAGTAATAAACACATCATATTAAATACACACAACCAAACTTATATGAAATCACACGGTATCCCCGGCAAACAATTTTTTTCCGACAAAAAGTGATATGCGTATAAAACGTTAAAAGGGTTTAATAACAATAACAAGTAGGTTCATTCCAAGTTGATGAAATTTGCTATTACAGTGCCTACAGTGATGATTTTACTGTACACATGTAAAATCGTAGTTCAGTTATAAAGTGTTTCTGTGTGAAAATTTTTGAAAAAATGCCTTATGTGGGGTTATCAGACGTTCAGAGGGGAAGAATTATTACTCTGGTGGAACAGGGAATGTCACAAAGAGAAATTGCAAGGACGGTAGGGGTTACACAAGGGGTCGTTTCGAAAACCTATTCAAGGTTTCTAGAATTGGGAACCTTAAAAAATCGATCAAGAAGAAGTCGTGGAAAAGTTACTACTGAAGAGCAGGACCGGTTTCTAGTTCAAATAGCAAGAAGAAATCCGACTGTATCTCATCCCGAGCTTTAAAGGCAACATTTGCAGGTTACGGGTAGTAGCGTTTCCGTCGAAACGATCAGGAAAAGGCTTCGAGCTCGAGGATTATTTAGCAGAAGACAGTTATAAGGGTTCTCGAACTATCAAGACAACATAAAATTGACCGTTTACAATGGTGTTCGGAGCATGAAAACTGGACTATAGAAGACTGGCGAAATGTCTTATTTTCAGATAAAACCATAATTGGCCTTCGTTCAGACGACCGGCGAATTCGACTTTTGAGAGGTCGTGGGAGGCAGGCTAGACTCGCTGTTGCCAAATCTGTCCCCAAATACAAAGGAGGAACTGTAATGTTTTGGGGTGGAATTGTGATGGATGAGAAAACTCCTTTACTTCCAATAAGACAAAACTTAACGGGTCCTAGGTATGTTGATTTAATTCTAGGACCCATAGTAAGAAACTGGAGAGGCGCTTTTGGCGAAAATTTTTTATTTATGCACGATAATGCACCTCCTCATACAGGCAGAGTCGCCACGAACTTTTTGGAAACAGAAGGTGTGACTGTTTTACAGTGGCCTAGTTGTTCACCTGACCTTAATTCCATAGAACACTTATGGGATATGATTAAAAGAAGGATTAGAGCTCGAGTCAATAACCCTGGCAACACAGACCAACTGATTCAAGCAGCTTTAGAAGAATGGGAAAATCTTCCCCAAGAAAATATTAATAACCTAATCGAAAGCATGCCGCGTCGAATTCGCGCATGTATTGAGGTTAGAGGTGGCAACACTAATTATTAAATTAACAAAAAATGATTATTTGTTTCTTAAATTCCATATTACACATTAGTTTTTGTTTGAGAAAAAGATAAGATACGTTTTATGTTTCGTGTTATTACAGAACTTATTTAAAAAGTTGTTGTTTATTTTTTCAATAAAAGTGGTTTGCATACACTTCTATTTATTTTCTATCAATTTCTCTTTTCTTTAAATTTGATCAAATAGGAGAAAATGGGTGATTCCATATAAGTTTTGGTTGTGTGTATGTTATTGATTGGAATTTATCACAATAAAAATTTGTTCTTGAAAGCGATTACAATATGCGGCTGATTACTCTAATGATTTATAAATAAATTGTTTACGAAAAAGGCGCTAACTTACTCCTACCCAGGACATTTTCGACCTGAATCTACAGTTTCTCTCTATTGTAATTTAGATTTGATTCACCTAATTACAAAATATATCCATGCACAACTGAAATTTTTACAATTTTAGTTTGTTGCCAATAGCAAAATTACCAAAATTCAATTTTCTAAATTAAATTGTTTGAATAGAATTTACTGTGAAAATTAAACGAATACATCAGTTTTAAGAGCGTCTCTCAATATTATGTCACATGGTAATTTTTTGTAAATACTTCTAGGCACCAAATTGTCTTTTTTATTGTGTTGTAGCAAGAATTTATTAGGTTCGTAAATATGAAATAAAATTGAACGGAAAAAACAAAATTGTGGCTTGTTTGCGCCATTTCATTTTATATTTAAAAACACCCCTCGAGAGTCAGTAGAAACACAATTTATTCGTCAATTTTTTGCTTAAAAAATTATTTTTATTTTCTTTGCAAAGGACATTGCGCGTTATTTAAAGAAATTTGTGATCAGTACTGTGATCGATACTGTGAGTTAGATCTATTGGCGAGTAGGTACATAAAGTTAACTATTTATAAAATGTATAAGAAAAAGAATAACAAAAACCAAGTACCTACCGGAATTCTTGATAACGGCGCGCGACGGTCTAAGTAGCACTAGTTTGATTTCAAAAAGCAAGGTTGCAAGGTATCGGCATTGAGGAAGTTAAATTAAAAGTCAATTATTTCGTAATTTACGGATAGAAACATCCCTATAGTGCCACTGAGGTTAGATCAGTTTAAGTTGTATGTGTTTGGTTAGTGATATCCCTTTTTGCAATTTAGTTTTCTTGGGTAGAAAAGCCTTGCATAAGGTTAAGACGCCGGCTGTAGTATGGGAGTGTCTATGCAACCGGGCGCCCCGCGGTATAGTCATTAGGATATCTTTTGTCCGGGCGCCCGCCGCGCCGCACGGACCAAAATGTTTAATTTCTATTTATTTTGTCCGGGGTTGCTTCTGTGCTATTTAAGCACTTGCACAATTTCGATCAATACTGGTTAATACCTATTAAAATATAACTCTATGGTATTAATAAAGGGTAACTGTATCTGGGGTAGCAGTTTTTACTATTTATATGAGCACATAGCTTATTCTGCCTGTTCTAAGTTATTTCTTCATCTACTTACATTACATTAAGTTCAAATGAACACGAAAATATTTGCAGAATGTGGGTTTTACTTCAAGTCATGGGGCCATGGCTTGAAGAGTTTAAAGATTGAGAAATTAGTTTTATTATTATAAAATTTAAAATATTTTTGTTAATTATTTATGAGTTTCATTTCAGGGGGCCATTAAAATAAACAATTTGAACACCACGATTATTTCTTATATTTTAACACCTAAAATTTTTAGTGCATTTTTTTAAATAATAAAAATATTTTAAATAATTATGGTGTTTAATATTGTTGTTTATTTTAATACCCCCCACCCTTAAGGGCCTTCTGGATCCGCTTATGGTATTGGGAGTGCAAAAATTACCTTTACAAAAATTACCTTAAAATATATGTGTTCAAATGATGGTATACCTTATAAAGCACAACACTCTTTTTTAAGAGTCAAGTACATATTAATAATTAAATAAAAAAATATTAATATTTTATATTTAATATACTCGTATATACAATAAAAGTCTAAAATTTTTGAAAGGCATTTTATTCTTCACCTCAAAAAAATTTCACTCTATCTACATTAATCAAATGCTTCAACAAAGTTAATACCAGTAATAAAAAGCGGTGCCCGAACAAATAGAAATTAAACATTTTGGTTCGGACGCCCGGACGTATAACCTAATCACTATAGAACCGGGCGCGGGCGCCCGAACGAATAGACACTCCCGCGTTCTATATTATCAATATAAGGTCATTGCATTAGCAATATGCATTTACTAATAATTAACTTTTTTTATAAAATAAATACTTAGACCGATTCTTTATCTGTTTTTAGGCGTCTTTTGGTCTTTTGATCTTTTGGTTTCCGTTTGAATAGTTGTATAGGGTGTTTATTTATATGCAGCATATTTATACAAGATTTTGGTATTTATTGAGCCCTGCAAAACCATTTCCACCGCAGCGTTGCACCGACTTCTTGTCCAAGGCAGCCCTGTTGTGTATCGACAGCTAAGAGAAGACAGTTACCATAATTGTTGTAATATTTTTGGAACAGGTTGTAAGATCCACCAGGAGAAGGATAAGTACCTCATAGAGGCTTTATTTATGAAGTTTTATTGTAACCAAAAAAAAAAAAAAAACACCAGACTTTTCACCTCTACAGAACGGTAAATTAAGGAATATACAGTGTGATTATAGTTTTGTTCACGCGATATAACTTATACCTATATTCGTACTCGGTTCTATTTCTTGCGTATAAGTATTTCATTAGTTTTGTAATAAGGGTATTTGGACAACCGTAGCTGCTTGCGCTGGTGTCCAACTCACCCACGGCTCTTGCAAGAGTAAAGTGCACTCTTTAGTAAGATATTTGTACACCATTTTAGGGTAATATTTGTTTAATGTTTATACTATCATTATCAGTAATAGTGCGGCAGTTTGGCTAGGATATTTCAACATATTGTGCACTTTTTGATAAAAGCACCAAATTTGACACAGAGGTAGACCGATGTAATATAAACAATTTTGGATGTGGAGCCATCGGCCAACTGCCCCTGACGGCCGTGGCGGCCATTTTCCAAAATGGCTGCCAGTGGACACCCGAAAAACAACAGAAGTTAGATAAAATTTGCTGCTGAAGGTTTTAGTGAATGTTTATTGAAAGTTTTGAATGAGAGATAGTTTGTAAGTTATACATATACAGGGTGAGTCAATAGTGCGTATTTCTTCTGTATCTCCTGTTTCGTTAGAGATAGAGGCATATGGTTCAAAATTTTAATTAAATTGTGAGAAAAAGTACATTTTTTAAAATTATTATCAATTACACAGGGCGATCCGTTAAAGTGGTAGATGAAAGAATATATATTTTTTAAATATAATGACCTGGCAGCCATTTTGGAAAATGGCCGCCAGGGGGCAATTGGCCGATGGCTCCACATACAAAATTGTTCATATTACATCGGTCTATACCTCTGTGCCAAATTTGGTGCTTTTATCAAAAAGTGCACAATAGGTTTTGTTCAAGAAAATTATTGAACCACGACCCTTATCACGAGCAAGAACAGTACTTGCTGAGCTTAACCTAAAAAAATATATATGTACAGCGTGTCCCACTTTTAATGCCCCCTCCCCCCCCCCCCTCCTTCACAACTCAGTTATTAGTTATCCAATATCAACCAAATTTGGTTTACTATCAACGGCCTTTGGCGTGCTCTTTTTGAAATAAACAAAACTCATTTTTGTTAGTGGCTTGCATTTTTATTAAGGAAAACGGGGTCACTTTCTCGAGAAGTCATATTAGGCATTTTTTTACAGAAAAACTAATGCAATATTAATCAGCGTGCTTTGTAACCCCCATGTTCAAAATTTTACTACATTTTGGTTAAGGGTTTCCGAATAACGGACCCAGCGAAAATACATTTTTTTCAGTCGTAAATAACTGATAACTTGAAAATGGTTTGTGTTTCGAAAAAAAGTCAATGGTCATTTTCAATTTAAACTGATTTACGCTATCACATCATGTGCTCAAAAGTTTGAAATGGCGCAGTCGTAAATAATTAACTTGACAACGGTTTATTTTTCGAAAAATAGTTTAATTTAATATCAGAGCAACCTGTTTTTCTTTTGGTATAAAATTGATTTATTATCACACAAGATCATTTTTTTATCACTTAATGCCCAAATAATACAAAACCAATTAAAATATTTTTTTATACAAAAATCGAAATTTTTAATTTTACAAACAACCAAGAAATTGGGAGAGTACATTGAATCGTGGCCACCCGGTATGTCCTAACTCGAAACCTGGTGACCTTAATCTTACTTTTTGCTTATTGAATATTTTACTTACTTTAGTCAATCGTTCGGTATGTGAATGCTGTGAAAACTTTGTAGCCATTTTTCTAATTTCTCGGCACTGAAATTTTTAGAATATTCGTTTGTTGTCAATATATAAAATTTCCAAAATCCAATTTTTCTCAATCAAATTGTTTTAATAAAATTTACTACCGTACAGGTAACGCACGCTGCATGACAACAAAAGGCGTGCGATCTACCATCCTGAAGAAGGCTAATAAGCCAGAAACCGGTCCATGGGATGGTGACGTGCGCTGCCTGGTAACAGAAGGTGTCCTTTTTTGGATTAATCCGTCTGGTGGGGCTTATTGCAATATTAAATTATTTACTTTCTACATTCGCAGAACTGGATTTTCATCAGTTATGTAGATTTTTGCAAATAAGCTCTGAAAAGAGTTTTTATGTCTTTTTAAGACATTAAAGGCTATAGGACTGACAAACTTTGACGAAAATAGTAAAATTTACTTTAATTATTTTTAAAAATTTACCTCTATGGATTTCTGACTTCTTTGGATTTCATTTCTAAATAGTTTTTTATTCATTTAAAATTATAACGAATTATAAAAGAATTATACATATATACATGTAAATTATATCAATACAAAAGAGAAAAAATTAAAAAGTGAGGGCTCCGACAGATGCACATGTGAAAAATTAAAAAGAGAAATTAAAAATATGTCATATGTTATGTAAAAACTCCACAATTCACAATAAGTTATGTCGATAATTCATAATTTTACAAAAATAGGCAAACTAAATGTATACATATGTGTTTCGTTAACTTTTAGCACATTTAGAATATTTACCTTTACTCTTAAACATAGAATATAAGGCCCTATGTAACGAAGATTTACACTTTAGTCCATTTTGCAAGGTCGATCCACAATTACTAAGTGTATTCGAATTTGCATCACCAATATTTCTTTGCTCTGTACTCGTTTGTTGCTTTCTCGTTACATATACCAGGCCTAGTTCTTATTTTTGCAGTATTTGTCCGTCGGTCGTCTGTCTTCCATAATCTGGAAAACTCATCTAGCTATTTCGCTAAAATTCGGTAGTTGCATAGATCTTCCAAGATCGGGCTTCGATTTTTTGCCAGAACGGCGGCCCGGCGTAATTTGTAAAGAATTTTATGCTCTACAACTTTTCTAATAGCTCCAAATGTCATTTAAAAGAGAGGAAACAAAAAATTTACAATAAACCGGTTTGTGCGACCTTTGACCTTGAATATCTTGACTCGCGTGCACGAGATTCTATGAGACATTTGACTTATAAAATGTCAAAACGAAGATTTATACTTACCGAGATACTTACACATTTATAGCTTATTATCTTTCATTCCGAAGTTCACCCCTTCTTTCACCTTATATGACTGTATTACTATCAATAAAGTAATAGGTGTAAGTCCACGTAATCTTCAAGTGTAAGTTTCCTGAGAATAGGTACTTCGACTTAAGTTTGAATATTTTCTAAATGATAAACAAGTGATGTGTTTTATGTATTTACTCCTTCGAATGTAAATTATAATAATGTAAACTGGGAAATATTTCTAAATTTATTCATTTAAAATTACATCCATACAATCACAATGAAATAGGAGATAATTATACATATATACACGTAAATTATAAGTATACAAAAGACAAAAATTTTAAAAATATAAACATAAATGATGTAAAGGTTCATTCTTACAAATATTCCTCTAGATACACACGTGAACTATTTTACAACAAAGAATATTAAAGATAAGGCAACTGTTATATTAAAACTCCACATCTCAGAATAGTTATGTCAATAATTCATAATGTAAAAAATTAACCTACTAATATATACTTATGTTGCATTAACCTTTAGTACAGTTAGTATTTACCTTTATTTTTAAACATAGAATATAAGGTACTATATAACGAAGATTTACATAATTTACACCATATTCTATTTTGCAGGGTGAATACACAATTTCTAACTTTATTCGAACTTCGATCACTAATATTTCTTCGATCTGCACTCATTTGTTGCTTCCTCGTTACCATTAGACGATCTGAATTTATTCCTTCTTGTGGCGATTTACTATGTCGAATATAACTTTTTACGGGAGCCTCTTGGAGGTGTGTGAGCCATTTTTCATATTTTACATTATCAGATGTGGTTACAGTTGTCTTCGTATGCACTATTGTACCTATATGTCTTAACTCGAAAACTGATGACCTTAATTTTACTTTTTGCTATGTTATCAATTTCCTTCATCTAAAACAAAATATTTGACCAATATAGTATATTTAGTTTACTTTTACTTATTCAAAACTAACCATGCATATTCGAAAAACAATATAATTAATACACTAAAATATTTTACTTACTTGAATCAATCGTTCGGTATGTGAGTACTGTGAAAACTTTGTAGCCATTTTTCTATTTTCAAAGCTCTGGCTCTTTCACTATCGAACACTGAACTAGGTATGAGCTTTCAGTAGTTAAACATTTAAATTATATACCTAATTTATGTAGGGTAGGTGGATTCAGGAAAATCAGATACCTGAATAAAGATACTCTCTTATAAAATTCGGTAAGTGTAATTGAATAATCATAACATAATGAGTTTGAACTGGCCCATAAACAATATGCTAAATTTGTCGTAATAAACAAGTCAGTTTAAATATTTTATTGCTTGGGATTTATCACAATAAAAATTAGTTCTTGAAAGCGTTTACAATATGCAGCTGATTACTCTGATTTACAAATAAATTGTTCACGTAATAGGCGTTAAACTTACTCCTACCCATACATTTTTATCTTTTAAAGACTTACTTCTGGTTGCTTCTGGCCACTGAACTAGGTATGAGCTTTTAGCAGTGAAACATTTAAATTATACTCTAAGTACTAATTACATGCTAGGTACCTACTTGTTGTAGGGTAAGTGGATTCAGGAGAATCCTTTACCTGAATAAAGATAATCCCTTATAAGGTTCGGCAAATGTAATTGAATAATCATAACATAATGCGTTTGAACTGGCCCTTAAGCAATTTACTAAATTTGTAGTAATAAACAAATGAGTTTAAATATTTTATTGCTTGGGATTTATCACAATAAAAATTAGTTCTTGAAAGCGTTTACAATATCCGGCTGATGATTTATAAATATTTTGCTTACGAACTTGGCGCTAAACTTACTCCTACCCAGGACATTTTTATCTTTTATATACTTCTGGGCACTAAATTGGCTCTTTTTGTGCTCTAGAGATTTTTTCATCTCCATTTATTAGGTTCGTAAATATATAACAAAACTGAATAGAAAAAGCAAAATTATGCCTTGCTGGCGCCGTTTTATTTTATTTTTAAAAACACCCCTCTAGATTCAGTAAAAACACAATGTATTTCGTAACTTTTAGATACACAAATTATTTTTATTTTCTTTGCAAAAGATACCCCATGTTATTTAAAAAAAATTGTGCTTAGTCTGATGAATTTTTAAAATATTGTGATTTAAATCATTTTGAACAAAAAGTTTCTTTAACAAAATTTCAAAGTATGAACAGTTTTGCCTGTAGATGGCTTCAAAACCCTATGACGATGTATACATACGTAGATTTACTACCATATTTTCAATCATCATAAAAAATATCAGATCACAAATTTTTAAATTATTTGATAAAGTAATGACTAATCTACAAGTGGGAGCATTCTTACTGGTACACAATGTATATTTTCGTTCATTATGAATTTATAAAAATATTAATAAAAAATTCCTTGACATATACCAGGCCTAGTTCTTATTTTTTCAGTATTTGTCCGTCGGTCGTCTGTCTTCCATAATCTGGAAAACTCATCTAGCTATTTCGCTAAAATTCGGTAGTTGCATAGATCTTCCAAGATCGGGCTTCGATTTTTTGCCAGAACGGCGACCCGGCGTAATTTGTAAAGAATTTTATGCTCTACAACTTTTCTAATAACTCCAAATGTCATTTAAAAGAGAGGAAACAAAAAATTTACAATAAACCGGTTTGTGCGACCTTTGACCTTGAATATCTTGACTCGCGTGCACGAGATTCTATGAGACATTTGACTTATAAAATGTCAAAACGAAGATTTATACTTACCGAGATACTTACACATTTATATCTTATTATCTTTCATTCCGAAGTTCACCCCTTCTTTCACCTTATATGACTGTATTACTATCAATAAAGTAATAGGTGTAAGTCCACGTAATCTTCAAGTGTAAGTTTCCTGAGAATAGGTACTTCGACTTAAGTTTGAATATTTTCTAAATGATAAACAAGTGATGTGTTTTATGTATTTACTCCTTCGAATGTAAATTATAATAATGTAAACTGGGAAATATTTCTAAATTTATTCATTTAAAATTACATCCATATAATCACAATGAAATAGGAGATAATTATACATATATACACGTAAATTATAAGTATACAAAAGACAAAAATTTTAAAAATATAAACATAAATGATGTAAAGGTTCATTCTTACAAATATTCCTCTAGATACACACGTGTACTATTTTACAACAAAGAAAATTAAAGATAAGGCAACTGTTATATTAAAACTCCACATCTCAGAATAGTTATGTCAATAATTCATAAGTAAAAAATTTACCTACTAATATACAGTAAATTCACTTTTGAACCAAAGCAGTTTGTGAGTGAATAGGAGATAGCAGTAAAGCGAAAGCACTACATATGCGTGACTGCATGTCGATCTCAGAATGTTAGCGCTCTCGCTTTATTCTCTCCTATTCACTCACAAAGTGCTTTGGTTGAAAAGTGAATTTACTGTATACTTATGTTGCATTAACCTTTAGTACAGTTAGTATTTACCTTTATTTTTAAACATAGAATATAAGGTACTATACAGGGTGAATCTTAGAGTGGCGGCCATATTTTTGGGGTTAATAGTACTAGTCGTCATGAACATGAATCCGAATTTTTTTTTTTGTAGGTTGTAAAATGGCCGTGTTATGAATTTAAAAAAAAAATTCGCGATTCAAGTTTCCTGTAATTCCGGCGCCGCTGGGCAAGCACTTACTGCATTACGTGTGACCGGTCGACAGTGTTGCCAAGTGTAGATGATATAAAACTCTCGCTAGCGCATTCCACTGGCGGGGTACCCAAATTCAAATAAAAAGGGTTTAAACAATATTCATTTTTCATGGCGCGAAAAAAAAAAAATAATTGTAGATTTGTGTTCCCATAGTGAACGGTGTTGCCTCCTATAAATATGGCCCCCACTCTAAGATTCACCCTGTATAACGAAGATTTACATAATTTACACCATATTCTATTTTGCAGGGTGAATACACAATTTCTAACTTTATTCGAACTTCGATCACTAATATTTCTTCGATCTGCACTCATTTGTTGCTTCCTCGTTACCATTAGACAATCTGAATATATTTCTTCTTGTGGCGATTTACTATATCGGATAGAAGTTTTTCCAGGGACCTCTTGGATATGTGTGAGCCACTTTTCATATTTCACTTTATCAGATGTGGTCACAGTTGTTGTCTTTCTATGCATTATTGTATATGTCCTAACTCGAAAACTGGTGACTTTAATCTTACTCTTCGCTTTGCTATCAATTTCCATCTAAAACAAAATACTTAGATGAATAGTATTGCATATTTACTTTACTTGTTTAAAACTAAACTAACATACTCAGCAGAAAATAGAATATAATACACTTGAATATTTCACTTACTTTAGTCAATCGTTCAGTATATGTGAATGATGCGAAAACTTTGTAGCCATTTTTCTAATTTCTCAGCACTGGGTCTTTCTCTATCGAACACTGAACTAGGTATGAGCTTTCAGTAGTTAAACATTTAAATTATATACCTAATTTATGTAGGGTAGGTGGATTCAGGTGAATCAGTTACCTGAATAAAGATACTCTCTTATAAAATTCGGTAAGTGTAATTGAATAATCATAACATAATGAGTTTGAACTGGCCCATAAACAATATGCTAAATTTGTCGTAATAAACAAGTCAGTTTAAATATTTTATTGCTTGGGATTTATCACAATAAAAATTAGTTCTTGAAAGCGTTTACAATATGCAGCTGATTACTCTGATTTACAAATAAATTGTTCACGTAATAGGCGTTAAACTTACTCCTACCCATACATTTTTATCTTTTAAAGACTTACTTCTGGTTGCTTCTGGCCACTAAATTGGCTTTTTTTGTACTCCAGAGATTTTTTTCATCTCCATTTATTAGGTTCGTAAATATATAACAAAATTGAACAGAAAAAGCAAAATTATGCCTGGCTGGCACCGTTTCATTTTATTTTTAAAAACACCCCTCTAGATTTAGTAAAAACACAATGTATTTCGTCAAATTTTAGCTACACAAATTATTTTTATTTTCTTTGCAAAAGACACCTCATATTATGTGCTTAGTCTGATGAATTTTTTAAATCTTGTGATTTAAATCATTTTGAACAAAAAGTTTTTTTAACAAAACTTCAACGTATGGACAGCTTTGCTTGTAGATGGCTTCTAAAACCCTATGACGATGTATACATACGTAGATTTACTACCATATTGTCAATCAACATCATGACAAATATCAGATTACAAATTTTTAAATTATTTGATAAAGTAATGACTAATCTACAAGTGGGAGAATTCTTACTTGTACACAGGGTTATTCATTATAAATTACCCACCCCTTATCAGCGTACAGTGGCGTGCATATTTCAGGGGATACAAAAAAATAATTTATTTTTTTAAATGGGATACCCTGTATATTATTATATTTTTGGAATGATCCTTTTTTCCTGATTTCAAAAATATACCATATGTTACCCCCACCTTATACCGTTTTTGAGTTATTAAATGTCGAATATCTTAGTTAAACTAGTTACTGTAAATATGGAAAAGTTATTGTTAAAGGGAGCTATGAAAATGACAACTGTTATGTTTGATAAATGACATTTCTTTAATGAAATTATCAAAATGGTTTACAGTGTCATTTTCATAGCTCACATTAATAATAGGTCCTTTCCTTTGTACACGAAGTGTAGCACTGAACTACACTGGCAGAGATGACATCAATTCAGATATCACAATTTAAAGAGAGACAAAACCTACATTAGTGTACACTATCATTGCAAAGGAAAAGACCTAATGTTAACTTTTCCATATTTACAGTAACTAGTTTAACTAAGTTATTCGACGTTTAATAACTCAAAAACGGTATATGGTATGGCATATTTTTGAAATCAGGAAAAAAGGATCATTCCAAAAATGTAATAATATACAGGGTATCCTATTTAAAAAAATGTATTATTTTTTTGTATTCCCTGAAATCTGCACGCCACTGTACTTTTGATGGCATTTTAATAAAATTCAGTCATAACCACACAATTTTTATTTAAAACTTTTTTTTCTATAGGCAATAATAACGCTGATAAGGGGTGGGTAATTTATGTGTACACGATGTATATTTTCGTTCATAATGAATTTATAAAAGTATTAAAAAAATTGTTTGACCAATACCAGGCCTAGTTCATATTTTTGCAGTATTTGTCCGTTGATGGTCTGTCTTCCATAATCTGGAAAACTCATCTAGCTATTTTGATAAAATTCGGTAGTTGCATAGATCTTCCAAGATCGGCTTCGACTTTTTGCCAGAACGGCAGGCCGTTGTAATTTGTAGAGAATTTTATGTTCTACAACTTTTCTAATAGCTCCAAATGTTATTTAAGTGAAAGGTAACAAAATATTTACAATAAACCGGGTTTTGCGACCTTTGACATTGAATATCTTGATTCGCGTACACGAGATTCTATGAGGCTTTTCACCTAACTTATAAAATGTCAAAACGAAGATTTATACACGTTTATAGCTTATTATCTTTCATTATGACTGTATTACTGTCAATAACTAATAGTTGTAAGCCCACGTAATATTCAAATGTAAGTTTCTTGAAATTAGGTACTTCGACTTAAGTTTGAGTATTTTCTAGTTGATAAACAAGTGATGTGTTTTATATATTTATTCCTTCGAATGTAAATAATAACAATGTAAACTGGGAAATATTTCTAAACTTATTCATTTAATATTAAATCCATATAATGAAATAGGAAATAATTATACATATATACACGTAAATTATATACAAAGACAAAAATTTAAAAAATATAAACATAAGTGATGTAAAGGTTCATTCTTATAAATATTCCTCTAGATATACATGTGAACTGTTTTACAGCAAAGAAAATTAAAGATAACGCAACTGTTACATTAAAACTCCACAACTCAGAATAGTTATGTCAGTAATTCATAATGTAAAAAATTAATCCGCTAATATTATACTTATGTTGAATTAAACTTTAGTACAGTCAGTATTTACCTTTATTTTTAAACACAGAATATAACTTACTATATAACGAGGATTTACACCATATTCTATTTTGCAGGGTGAATACACAATTACTAACTTTATTCGAACTTCGATCACCAATATTTCTTTGATCTGCACTCATTTGTTGCTTCCTCGTTACCATTAGACGATGTGAATCTATTCCTTCTTGTGGCGATTTACTGTGTCGAATAGAAGTTTTTCCGGGGACCTCTTGGATATGTGTGAGCCACTTTTCATATTTCACTTTATCAGATGTGGTCACAGTTGTCTTTGTATGCATTATTGTATATGTCTTAACACGGAAACTGGTGACTTTAATCTTACTTTTTGCTTTGCTATCAATTTCCATCTAAAACAAAATAGATGATTAATATTACATATTTATTTTACTTCGATATCAAAAATAAACTGACACACTCAGAAAATAGAATATAATACACTTAAATATTTTACTTACTTTAGTCAATCGTTCGGTATGTGAATGTTGCGAAAACTTTGTAGCCATTTTTCTAATTTCTCAAGGGATCTTTCTCTATCGAACACTGAACTAGGTATGAGCATAGGTCAGATATTTGAATATTTATGCTCTTAAATACTTGTCATTACGTACTAAGTAGTTTAGGTAGGTAGATTCAGGAGAATCAGTTACCTGAAGAGAGTTAACCCTTTATAAAGTTCGACAAGTGTAATTAAATAACTATAAAATAATGCATTTGAACGGGTCAATAAACTAACTAAATATACTGAAGTTGTAATAAACGATGCAGTTTAAAAATTGAGACTTAATAAAATAAAATAATAAATAAAATTCCCAAAAGCGTTTATAATGTGGGGCTGATTACTATAATGATTTATAAATAAATTATTTAGGCAAAAAGTGTCACATCCGGTCTGCCTTTGTCCGTTCTTTTTATTGTTCAGTCAGTTACTCATCCAAAAAATTACCAAAAATTTAGTTTTGTAGAATAATTTTGTTTTAATAGAATTTCTTAGAAAAATTACACAGAAACATCAATTTAAAAAATGTCTCTCAATATGACATTATTCCTGGCGAAGGTTTTTAAAAATATTTCTAGAAATTTAATCGACTCATTTTTATCCATAAGTTGCCTGCAACATGTTCATCAGTATTATTTAGCATTTGAGCGATATGGTAACGAAAATAAGTTAGAATTTGTACTTTTGTACGAAGGCGTATAGGGGCCAACCACTTTATTTTTTTACAAACATATGGAATTGCCAATTCAAAGTGACAATTGTCACTTCAAAGTGACAATTGTCACATCAAAGTGACAATTGTCACATCAAAGTGACAATTGTCACTTCAAAGTGACAATTGTCACATCGAAGTGACAATTGTCACATCGAAGTGACAATTGTCACTTCAAAGTGACAATTCAAACTGATCATAGGGTATGCGCATAATATGCTAGATTTTTAAGCAACACTGGTTATAAAAGATAGTTAATGCTGTAAAAAAATTAATAACAATAAAATTTTATCAATAATATACCCTAAATTTATGTATTTGTTAATTAAGGTAGTTGCCTCATGAATCGAACTCCATAAGATATCAATGAAATTTTGCCTATATCTTTTGGAAGTGTTCCTTGAACTAAATCTGGAATTTCAATGCATTTTACCGTCCTGAATGAAAGTTACAGAGCTCCGAAGTTGATCTATTTAACATGGAGGGCATAGGAGAAGGTACTTTGAATTGAAACCTTGCCTTGAATTGACTCCCGAAGCTTGAAAATCCATCAGATTTCAACAAAAAACTGTGGAAATGTTAATGAAGTCACGAGAAAAATAATGCGTCGAAGAAAACCATGCTTGCCCATTTAGTTTTCGAGTTACAGCGTAAAAAGCTCGGAAATCTCATGGCCAGAGAGATTTGAAACCGAGCTTGAAACTAAGGCTGGGAATTTTATGGATTTCAAAATTCGAATATTCTTTCCAATTTCAGTTCGAATATTCGAATAGTTCGAATATTCGAATTATTCGAATTATTCGAATATTCGAATTATTCGAATTATTCGAATTGTTCGAATATTCGAAATATTCGAATTATTCGAATATTCGAATTATTCGAATTATTCGAATATTCGAATTATTCGAATATTCGAATTATTCGAATTATTCGAATATTCGAATTATTCGAATATTCGAATTATTCGAATTATTCGAATATTCGAATTAAGTATTCGAATTATTCGAATATTCGATCGACTATTCGAATATTCGACTCTTCGAATATTCGACTATTCGATTGTTCGAATTATTGAATAGACTAATATTCGAATATTCGAATAGTCGAATAAGTATTCAAATTTTTTTATTTTAAATTTATCGAAGAAGTCATACTTTAATAACAGAAGTTTAGTTTATTCTGAAACTTCTATAACCGCAGTCAAATATGCGCAAAAATTACAAGGAGTGGTTGAAATTTGAAATGTTGAAAACTTAAAAAAAAACTTATCTCCTGGCGTCGCGTCGGTGATTGGACCCGACTGTTCTAATAAAATAAGCTTTCTTTTCCCCTAAGTTCAATATTAGATCATTGAAAATATTAATTTACTCAATTTATTATTAGTCGATTACTTATTCAGATTCTTACTCGTATATTCGAATTGTCGAATATTCGAATAGTCGAATAGTCGAATATTCGAATATTCGAATATCGAAAATTCGAATAGTCGAATAATCGAATAGTCGAGTATTCGAATATATGAATAATTTAGTTTTAAACTTATTCGAATTTTGAATATTCGAATATTCGACTATTCGAATTATTCGAATTCAATTCCCAGCCTTACTTGAAACCTGCAGTTGGTAGTGCTACCGCTCACGTGACTTATGCGCGTAATACAAATTTGAAGAAAGTCAGAGCAGTGCTGACAATATTTTTTTGTCTACGTGTTATCTACATGAGTCAATAGATGGCTCTCGCCTCATGAGGCAACTACCTTAAAATTTATATTATTTTTAAGTTTACGACCACTGACCGAGAACAAACGATGAAATTCGCATCTCACCGTGCTGGGCGTGACGTCAATCACTGTTTTTTTTTTTGACAGAACTTTAGAATCTTATGTTCGCCGTTGTGCATATATCATACTATTTAGGTGTAGATTCAATGTGCGATTTCGGTGTTAAATATTAACATTTTTCACGGAAAAGTGAGTGGAACAGATTTTGTAAAGGCCCAGATAGTTAATTTGGCCAATGTTGCTCTCCTTGTTGCTGTACTACGTTTAGGTGGAAGGCGCCTTTTTCTACCAGCTTGACAATCAAAATACATGAACTTTTAAATGTATGTAACTACCGATTAATTTAAACATCATACAGTTTTCTAAATCTTCCTCGAATTGAAAAAAAAGTAAAATACATAACCTAAAATTGTATGATTTTAAAAAGATACATAATCGCACTTACGTTGAAATGATCCCCACGTACAACCCCTTTAGTGTTTTCTGATATATCAATTTCACTTCTTCTCATGGTACGTAACCATAATTTTCTTTTTTTCTTTAAGCGCTTGATCGTACTTATATTGGTAATGAGACAAATCTTTTTTCTGGTGTTTTTCTTGTGGACGACTGGCACTGAGGTATTTACACAAAATCAAACATCAGACATTAAATGAAAATGCCAGTGTCTGACGTCACAACACGACAGCAGCCATTTGCATAACGTCACCGTCATTTTTGCGACTCATTAAAATAATCATTTTTTGTTAATTTTTTTTGGATAATGGGTTACATTTTAGCCGTTTTTTATTATTGCGATAGCCATTTATAATCTCTCTCACCAACAGATGCAAATAGACTCCTCCCCAAAAATGCCCGCTAAATTTGAATGGAATTTCTCTATTGGTCGTATTTATAGAACCCGAATTACAAAGCAACCGCTAGATTTGACCGAGTACTCGCGTGCGCATTAAACTTTGACACATTTTGCATTTTTGCAACAGACCAATCAGAATGCATAAAGGCGAAACGTATGAAAAACGCGAATAAATGGGGAGCCGGTGTCAGACACGTGACTGTCAACTGTGTTATTAGTTTTTGTGACATTTCATCTGGGAGTTAAACAAGGTACTATCAATGACAGATGTAAACTATAAAGACATGGAACGGCATTGTTGTAATTGAAGCAAAAAAATGTACAAAATGTGATTGGACACTGCCAGAGGGCGATACTGTCCTTTCTCTGTTTCTTTACTGATACTACTGGTTTTTAGCTATTAACATATGTAGGAATGTTATGACTATCATAACTGCCGCAGATGTCGGTTTGAAATCCGAGCTCGTAGAGCGAGGATTTTAAGACATCTAAGGCTGTTATGATTCATAACATCCGTGATTTGTTCAATAGTTTATCGGTTTCAGAAAATAAAGACATTATTAATAGATATTACCTTTTGATATTCTCTTATTAATAACGTTTTCATTTCATTAGTTGGTCAAGTCTGTATGGGTTGATTTGTCGCCATGGTTACAGTTATATTTTGTTTGTTACCTTTTTTCATATTACATAAATGTTTACTACATTTTTAGTGTCACAACGGCTACATAAAAATGGACCTTGGATTGCCTGAAAATACATTTCAGTTGGATTTCAGTACTTAATTATTATTGTTTGGAGTTTTCAGTCTCTTTGTATTAATAAATAGCCCTATATTATAGTTTCATTATTTATTATTTCATCTGTTGACGGTTGTTGACAGATCTGTATTTGTAATATTATTACCGTACAAGTTTTAAATATAACTGTACAACTTTAGTTATGACTTGTTTACCAGCCTACTTTTGCATATTATGTAAACAAAGGATTAATATCCTGAAACCGATAAAAATATTTAATACGTTTTTTTGAAATAACTTTAAAGCAATATTGTAATATTTGTAATATATGTTTTATGGATACTATTAACAGAGTAAGAAGAAAAATTTAATGTCGCCCTCTGGCAGTGTCCAACCGCATTTTATACATTTTCTTGCTTCAATTACAACAATGTCGTTCCATGTCTTTATAGTTTACATTTGTCATTGGTACTTACGTAAATGCAAACGATAATCCAGACATTTTTCGGTGGAAGATAAGGAAAAGGTGCTGAACATTTTTAAGGCCTACGATATGGAGAATCCGGAGAAACCAAAGATGGAATGCATGGAGTTTACTGCAAAGGCAGCAGGTGTGAGTGTTCGAAGTGTTTCTAATATTCTTCATGAATACAAACAAGCACACCAACTTCAGCCACCAACAGTGTGTCACCGACAAAGGGCAGTTTTGGACAATATCGATGAAGGAACTAAATGTTCTCTCAAGCGTATAATCCATTCCTTTTTTGAAGGAAATGAACCACCAACTGTAAACAAAATTTTAGCAGCGGTGCATGAGGGTGATTATTTACATCATCTTAAACGGAGTACTTTGTGGCGATTAATAAGAAAAATTGGCTTTCGGCGAGTGAACGGACTCTATTTCTTCGTGTTGTAATGTAATTATTGTATTTGGCTTTATAGGTTCTCAAAAAGGTCACGTAATAGTGCCCTAAGGGAAAAAAATGAGTTTATTGTTTGGAGGCGAAGATTCCTGCGAGACATCAGGAAATGCCGGGAAGAACATAAGAAGTTGCACTTTTTAGATGAGATTTGTGTGAACGCTGGCCATGCTGTAAGTAAAGTATGGAAGGACGTTTAAAAGATCCATCGAGCAAGGGAAGTCATCTTGTAGTCCTACACATAGGATCCGAGGACGGTTTCGTTGAGAATGGTTTGTTATGCTTCGAATCAAAGAAAACTACCCTTTGTCGATGGTACACTTTTGGTGACTGAAGTTGGTGTGCTTGTTTGTATTCACGAAGAATATTAGAAACACTTCGAACACTCACACCTGCTGCCTTTGCAGTGAAATCCATGCATTCCATCTTTGATTTCTCCGGATTCTCCCTATCGTAGGCCTTACAAATGTTCAGCACCTTTTCCTTATCTTCCACCGAAAAATGTCTGGATAATCGTTTTCTGGGTGAAGAAATTATACCTTCTTCAGCCATCATAAACCTTAAGAAAAACCGTTTAAACATTTAATCCATATTAATCGTTTGCATTTACGTACCTTATTTAACTCCCAGATGAAATGTCACAAAAACTAATAACACAGTTGAGAGTCACGCCGTCTGACGCCGGCTTCCCATTTATTCGCGTTTTTCATACGTTTCGCCTTTATGCGTTCTAATTGGTCTGTTGCAAAATGTATAAAAGTTTAATGCTTTGCGCGAGTACTTGTAGAGTCGGTCTTAGTCGGTCAAATCTAGCGATTGCTTTGTAATTCGTGTTCTATAAATACGACTAATAGAGAAATTCCATTCAAATTTAGCGGGCATTTTTGGGGAGGAGTCTATTTGCATCTGTTGGTGAGACAGATTATAAATGGCTATCGCAATAATAAAAAACGGCTAAAATGTAACCCATTATCCAAAAAAATTAACAAAAAATGATTATTTTAAAGAGTCGCAAAAATGACGGTGACGTTATGCAAATGATTGCTGTCGTGGTGTGACGTCAGACACTGGCATTTTCATTTAATGTTTGATGTCGTGTAAAACTCGTTAAAATAGCATTTAATGCAGTATTTTGCAGTGGAAAAGAAGGATATTATTGATATTAAGCATTCAAGGTACTGTTAAATAAATCAATGCCAGTCGTCCACAAGAAAAACACCAGAAAAATGATTTGTCTCATTACCAATATACGATCAAGCGCTAAAAACGAAAATTATGGTTACGTACCATGAGAAGGAGTGAAATTGATATATCAGAAAACACTAAAGGGGTTGTACGTGGGGATCATTTCAACGTAAGTGCGATTTTGTACCTTTTTAAAATCGTACAATTTTAGGTTATGTATTTTACTTTTTTTTCAATTAGAAGAAGATTTAGAAAACTATATGATGTTTAAATGAATGGGTAGTTACATACATTTAAAAGTTCATGTATTTTGATTGTCAAGCTGGTAGAAAAAGGCGCCTTCCACCTAAACGTAGTACAGCAACAAGGAGAGCAACATTGGCCAAATTAACTATCTGGGCCTTTACAAAATCTGTTCCACTCACTTTTCCGTGAAAAATGTTAATATTTAACACCGAAATCGCACATTGAATCTACACCTAAATAGTATGATATATGCACAACGGCGAACATAAAAGATTCTAAAGTTCTGTCAAAAAAAAAAAACAGTGATTGACGTCACGCCCAGCACGGTGAGATGCGAATTTCATCGTTTGTTCTCGGTCAGTGGTCGTAAACTTAAAAATAATATAAATTTTAAGGTAGTTGCTTCATGAGGCGAGAGCCATCTATTGACTCCTGTAGATAACACGTAGACAAAAAAATATTGTCAGCACTGCTCTGACTTTCTTCAAATTTGTATTACGCGCATAAGTCACGTGAGCGGTAGCACTACCAACTGCAGGTTTCAAGTAAGGCTGGGAATTGAATTCGAATAATTCGAATAGTCGAATATTCGAATATTCAAAATTCGAATAAGTTTAAAACTAAATTATTCATATATTCGAATACTCGACTATTCGATTATTCGACTATTCGAATTTTCGATATTCGAATATTCGAATATTCGACTATTCGACTATTCGAATATTCGACAATTCGAATATACGAGTAAGAATCTGAATAAGTAATCGACTAATAATAAATTGAGTAAATTAATATTTTCAATGATCTAATATTGAACTTAGGGGAAAAGAAAGCTTATTTTATTAGAACAGTCGGGTCCAATCACCGACGCGACGCCAGGAGATAAGTTTTTTTTTAAGTTTTCAACATTTCAAATTTCAACCACTCCTTGTAATTTTTGCGCATATTTGACTGCGGTTATAGAAGTTTCAGAATAAACTAAACTTCTGTTATTAAAGTATGACTTCTTCGATAAATTTAAAATAAAAAAATTTGAATACTTATTCGACTATTCGAATATTCGAATATTAGTCTATTCAATAATTCGAACAATCGAATAGTCGAATATTCGAAGAGTCGAATATTCGAATAGTCGAATATTTGAATAGTCGAATATTCGAATAATTCGAATACTTAATTCGAATATTCGAATAATTCGAATAATTCGAATATTCGAATAATTCGAATATTCGAATAATTCGAATAATTCGAATATTCGAATAATTCGAATATTTCGAATATTCGAATAATTCGAATAATTCGAATAATTCGAATAATTCGAATATTCGAATAATTCGAATAATTCGAATATTCGAACTATTCGAATATTCGAACTGAAATTGGAAAGAATATTCGAATTTTGAAATCCATAAAATTCCCAGCCTTAGTTTCAAGCTCGGTTTCAAGTCTCTGGCCATGAGATTTCCGAGCTTTTTACGCTGTAACTCGAAAACTAAATGGGCAAGCATGGTTTTCTTCGACGCATTATTTTTCTCGTGACTTCATTAACATTTCCACAGTTTTTTTTTGAAATCTGATGGATTTTCAAGCTTCGGGAGTCAATTCAAGGCAAGGTTTCAATTCAAAGTACCTTCACCTATGCCCTCCATGTTAAATAGATCAACTTCGGAGCTCTGTAACTTTCATTCAGGACGGTAAAATGCATTGAAATTCCAGATTTAGTTCAAGGAACACTTCCAAAAGATATAGGCAAAATTTCATTGATATCTTATGGAGTTCGATTCATGAGGCAACTACCTTAATTAACAAATACATAAATTTAGGGTATATTATTGATAAAATTTTATTGTTATTCATTTTTTTACAGCATTAACTATCTTTTATAACCAATGTTGCTTAAAAATCTAGCATATTATGCGCATACCCTATGATCAGTTTGAATTGTCACTTTGAAGTGACAATTGTCACTTCGAAGTGACAATTGTCACTTCGATGTGACAATTGTCACTTTGAATTGGCAATTCCATATGTTTGTAAAAAAATAAAGTTGTTGGCCCCTATACGCCTTCGTACTTTTGCCATTGATCACTTCAATTTATAAGTTTTATGCCAATTCAGGTATTTCCTATTTTCTGGACCATAATAAGATACAATATGTAAACCTTTCTATATTATATCACTGGTACATGTTAACTATGTATGGTTTTTTTAAATGGAACACCCTATATATTTTTACATATTTGGATTCGCCTCGTCCTTCTGATTACAAATATATACAGGGTGAATCTTAGAGTGGCGGCCATATTTTTGGGGTTAATAGTACTAGTCGTCATGAACATGAATCCGATTTTTTTTTTGTAGGTTGTAAAATGGCCGAGTTATGAATTTTTTTTAAAAATTCGAGATTCAAGTTTCCTCTAATTCCGGCGCAGCTGGGCAAGCACTTACTGCATTACGTGTTACCGGTCGACAGTGTTGCCAAGTGTAGATTATATAAAACTCTCGCTAGCGCATTCCACTGGCGGGGTACCCAAATTCAAATAAAAAGGGTTTAAACAATAATCATTTTTCATGGCGAGTTAAAAAAAAAATATTGTATTTTTGTGTTCCCATAGTGAACGGTGTCGCCTCCTATAAATATGGCCCCCACTCTAAGATTCACCCTGTATGATACTTATATATTTGCTATAAAAATGGCGCAAATATTGAATTTAAACTTAGGGCGTTTCCTTCAAAACTATATCCTCCCTTATTTCGGTCAATTATTAACGATTCAAAATTTTCAAAACCTATACACATGGAATTTTTCGTAGATTTCATATATGCTATGGTTGTTTTTTATGAAATGCCCTGTATTTTTTTGTTGTTCCATTTAAAAAAAACATACTTTTTTCTTCCCCTCGTATACGGTTGAAGTAGGAAAAAAAAGTAATAGCATATCCAAAATCTACGGAAAATTCTGTGTTAAAACGGTTTTTGAAAAATTAAAATCGGTGGTAATTGACCGAAATAAGGGGGGGTATAGTTTTATAGGAAACACCCTGTACATAAAATCTCTACATAAAATTGGCGCACCAACATTTTCAATAATGAAGATATCTAAATAACTTGACATATTATTATAATTAACATTTAGGTGACACATCCCAGCAGCTTGCATTTTTTTCCATTATAGCAATTTGAAATTTTATTTGACGTAAACAATTTGTGGTTAGAAACATTTTCTTTCCAAAAATTTTTAGATATAGCGGAAATGTTAATTCCTGAGTCCAACTGAAAAGTGTAAGAATTATTTTCTATTATAATATCAATAATGAATGGATTGGCATTATGGTTTTATCGGGACGCCGGGACAGCAGGGTCAATAACAGCAACCATCCCGATATATCGGGACGGTTGGCAACCATGTTTTAGCTAGCCATAGGGCTGTGGCTCTTTGTACGAGTATTTCCTCACCATGCGATCTGATTGGAAAATTACGTGTTAAAAAATAAATAAAGTCCCTCTTAAATTCTAAATCAAACAACAGCGTATTAAAAATAATAATTTATTTACAGATACTACAATTAATTACAAATAGTCGTAAATTGTTACAAACCACATATTCACATGCTTCTTTATTATATCTACAGATTACAATAATGATTCATCTGCGAAATCATCAAACATATCCCGGACTTCATCAACTCAGTATCACCTTGTAAGTTCATATCAATACAATGGATAATTCGGTATAAAGTGACGAATACGTCTCCCTTGGAGCCACTCATCAAAATGCAAACTTTTTGTTTTGGCGCATAAGTAAGTTTGATACACTGATACGTTTCTTCAGAAATTAATTTACTTTCGAACAAGTTAGACGCCGTGCGACTGATGTCCTCAAGATATTCGTGTGAAAACACGCGTACTAATACGTTATTAGAACTAGCTGCATATTTTTGTGATTTTCTTAATTTCCTAGTTAAATTGGGGTTAATCAAAACTGTGCTGGGATAATTTGCTTTCTCCACTTTAAAAATAAAATAA